>JAEDXX010000032.1:0-600000 GCA_021725515.1 Epicauta chinensis
TACAGATTTTATTATGATTTCGAATTCTTGTTACGACTGCAAAGATGCGGTCGGGTTGATTGCCAGGAAAGCAATGCCGGCGGCTGTAAATGTCGCTCCTTATATACGTTCAGAGCGACATCCATTCGGTAGCCGTGCATAACTAGCGACGTCGTGGATGATGCTCTGCGGCGTGGCGTGGTGCGGCGTTGCCACATTCGCTCGATGTTGTACTGAGCGGTGTTGTCAGTTGTATGATGTTTAGATCGCCACACCGTGCAATACATAACCTTACAGTTTATTGTACAGTTGTCTATATTATTTGCGATTAAACAGTAGCGTCTCGTGTGATACCACCTCAATAATCTTCAATTATGGAATTATAAGAATCTCACGATCAAAACAAATTGTTGATTCACAATTGCACCAAATAATAGAACAATTTGAAATATTAATTGATTTATCAAGAATGTCTTTTTTGTACGTGATAAACAGTGCTGCAATGTATCTAGATACATGTATCTAAATTTCGTACCTAGATACGTACAACTCGGCGAAGCTAGCTTGGCCCCTTGCGCAGTGGACAATTCTCATTTCTAGAGTGGGGGTTCATTTCTGTATTGTTCTTCACGTTGTACAGATCGGTACACTCTGGGTCAAATTTGATAGCGCTAATTCGCCAGTATTCACCTGTTATTCCGAGGCTTATCGTAAAAGAATTTCTCAATATGACATCTTTTATTTTATTTTTATTTATATGCACATTTTCAATTTTTTGTCAATTTTTATTAATTTTATAGTATCATCAGTTGCGGCGGTGAACTAAACTTCTTGCTCCGATTGTACTTTCCAAGTAATGTTGGTTTGATCTCTTTGTCACACAGAGGTGTTCTCTATCTATCATCTGCGCATTTCACGGGCCAAGCTAGGATCGCCGAGTTGTAGCTAGTTACTTTTCGTTTTAATATCTGTAACTTGTCTCTAGATCAGGGTTCGGAAGTAGTAAATGTCGACGTAATTTACGGTATAAAATACGCGTAGCTTTTTCATTTACTACATGTAGAAAAAAACTACGTATTTACTACATATTTATTACGCGGATCGTTTTTTTTTTGTAATCAGAGCAAGAATTAATATATTAAAGCTTGATATGTTCATTCTCTGTTTTATTTGAGTTGACTCCCATTTTTCAAAATAGATTTTTATTCATGAATAGTAAGTGAAAAACAGGGAATAGTTTTCAGTGAAACTTTTCTTTAATGTTCTCGATAACGGGTAAAAATTTTCAAAAACGGATACATTCAGATTTTCAAAATATTGTACTGCATGGTTCATATAAATTTCATCTAATTCCATTGCGTAGCACTAAAGATATTGCCCACAACTAGCAATTGTTTTTGTTTATTTGCTGTTGGTTGCTATGGAGTTGCTCGATGGTAAAGTGTTTACTCAACGGTAAAGTAAACACTTTATTGAAAAAATACATTTTATACATAAATATTTAACAGATAATTAGGTAATTTAGAGCCCAAGCGAAATGTTGCCCCGGGCTTCAAAGCTGCTGAAGCAGGCTCTGTGCTCAAGTATATATTAGAAATTTGATATTAGTCTGTATTTACTACATAATCTAAGTAAACTACATTTACTACATCAAAAACTACGCGTAGACGTAGTTTATGTAGTAAATATTTTTTACATGTTCTTTCCCGAACCCTGCTGGTGATAAACAACTTTACTCTACGCTCATGAGTTCATTTGCATTTCTATTATGGCGGATTAATTGTAGCGCATTAATTTTGCGTGACGTTTACCAGTGGCGTCTCGTTATTAAATATTTTCCTCCTATTTAGGAATTTGAAAGATCGTCGTTTTTAGAAAACCGTCAATTATTCTATTATTTTACATACATTAATATGGTTTGAAATTAGAGACGAAATTTTTTAGTTACAACAATGATTAATTTAATAATTTATTAGTTGACGTGTATTATGTACGCCTAGTCATAGACGGAATTAAACCATTATCACCATCTTTTTCTTTCCACACAACAAACAATGATAGAAAATTATTGACATTTGTGACATTTGTTGAGTTGAGGTAGATCTTACGTGTTTTCCGAAGATTCTTCAAATTCTCGTAAATTACACAAATTATCAACCATGCCGTATATAGACCGAGGTATATTCTATTGTTATTATTATTATTGTTTTATTTATTTATAATTAATTGTTTTGATGGTAGATGGGACAATCCGGGAGAGCGCCCCATGGAACCTTCAACGGATCGTTAAATTATTCTATGGTGCCTTCTATTTCGTCATTTATTTGTAAAGAATTTTCCAACTACATCCTGTAACGAATTCATTAAAATTCATGTAATTTCAGTTTCCAAACGCTAGTAGGCATGGAAACACGTCCGATTAGCTATGGTCGATCGAGTTCTGGGGGCACTTCGTTTGGTGGTACTAGCAGAGGTGGTGGTGGTGGTGGTGGCGGCGGTGGCGGATATCCTAGGTAACCACACAATAGAAACAAACCACCGGGATCAATTTCACTATTATTTTATGATTATAGGCCCGGGGGTGGTGGTGGCGGACCATCGAAACGTATTATGACAATGAAGGACATCAATCCACCAACGATCGGAGGATGTCCGGGAGGTGCTTGTGGGCGTTAAATGAATGTAATAATATCAAATTTAAATATATATTTTAATTGTTGTAGATTAATTAACAAATATCAAGCGCATTCCTAGCTTGTTGAAATTATTATTTACTATATTGTTTGTAAAATAAATTCACTATTTTATTATTTTTGTTTTGAATCAATTTGTAAAGGTAATACAACTAATGGTTCATTATCTGATGGCTTATCCGAATATAAACTCCATGTTCTCGCAATTACATCAAAGATACCTGAGTAAATGATTTTTAATGATTATTATACAGATGCGGCAGTTCATCTAAGCGTACAGACAAAATTTTTTGGTAAGTATTAGTGATTCTTTTGTTTCCATTTTTTCACAGATGACTTTGTCTGGTTGTTTTTTTTCTATTTTTATTGTGGTGCAGGCAATTGCCTAAGTTGCCTAGACCTAAGTGCGGTCCTGTTTGCAAATAGAGGTTGTAATAACGTTCAGATGAGGGTCAAATGTAACGACAACATGATGCTTTATCAGCAATTACTTTTGAATAATAAATGTGGTATTTAATATGCAATTATAAATATCAAGACCTCGAATATATCACTTAGAACTTGCCGGAACTAGACGAAGATTGGCAAGCGATTTTTTTCATCGTCAACTTTAACTCTGAATAATAAATTAGAATCTTTTACAAATAAATAGATTAGAGCCCATATTTTTGTCTGTTTACGTAGAAGAAGCGCCAACACTGTATTTTCTGGATGTACTCACCAACGGCTATAGTTCGCACATAGCCTGTATTACGAAAAACTGGAAACTCTTTATTGGACTCATCACTCAACATCTTAAGAACATCGTTTTTCTTTACTGGTTTCGGATATTTTTCGAAAACCTTCATACGTTCTTCACTGCTTCGTACCATTAAATAATTGTCTTCTTCTATTTTTAAACGTAAATACCTACAAAAATGTTTATGTATAAACAATTAACAACAACAATATAAAAACACAGACTTATTGCAATGCATTAAATTCTCATTAGGACTAGCTGTAAGAATACTCAATTCGGATTCGTTCGCTGCATCTGTTGGCGCCATTTCGATATTGTGAAATAAACGATCACCGTCCTCATTCAAAAACGTTAAATTCACCGAACAACCATCAGCTGCCCCGTAATCGGAATCGCGTAGAATCTCCTGGACCTGTTGGAAATTCTCAGCGGCCAGGAGAGCTCTTGACAGAAAATGTCTTGCTGTTGCCAAAAAAAAAATGTGATCAATTCGAATTCTTGACTCGATCAGGCTACACAAGTGTCTTGCAGGTAATCCGAATGGTTACAAAAAAATCTATTGATTAAAATAACTAGAGTTCAGGGTCACAGTTAATTTGTATATTTATAAGTTTGTATTGAATGAAATGAAAATTATATGCTAGTGGTCACCGTGAACTCTAGTTATAGCTATTAATAAAAAGGGACAAAGGTAGCTTCATTGACAAGGCGCAATATTTTTCTTTGTAGAGACCTTGTGTAGTTGAATTGAGCCAATACAATTGGTGTAATTACGCGTTTTGCCTGGTTGTAGTTGCTTAGCACTCAATGTATTAATCGAAAAGACCAACCCATGACAATTGTAACTCATCGTATATCCCGGTAAATGTCCAGCATAACATAACGAAGTGAATTTCTCTTCAACAACATTATACCGACCTTGCGGTTGATCACTAGTAATATGAGCTGACACAAAGTAAAAGTGATTCAATGTTTCACTCAATGCATCTTCGGTATGTCCCAGTACTTCCTACATAGAAATCCAATTAAATGATAACAAACAAATACTTATAATCGAATTGATTAAATCAATACTTGTCCGTTTTGATTCATATAGATCGTTGAGCAACCACGTGGTTGTTTGTTTGATTCCCTTTCAACAGCTTTCAAAATAATGTTATCCATATGTAACAGGAATAATTTATGGAAAGGTACTTGGGCCCCATCGGCGGTACCTTGCAACTCATCGACATATTGCGGAAAGTTGTTTTTCAACAAATTCAATGTGTCTTCGTACGCTTTACGGCCCTTTGGTTGTTCGTAGGCTGGTAGAAATTCGTTGTTTAAAGTATCACAGGTTGATAGAAATTCGTGAATGATTGCAGCGAAATTACGGCCCTAATCAAACATGTTGTATAATTATTAAAAGACATGATAATTGATACAATTAAGTACACGAAAAGCTAGTAGATTTCCTTTTAATTTGCTGTTCCGGGTCATATTGTTTGTTAATTGGTCTTTGTTATTTGATTATCTCGAGTATAATTAGGTGGGGTTTGTGGAGAATATGGAAAAAATTACTGGTTTATATAATAATAATCAAGGACAATGTTAATATATTGATTACTAATTTTATAAAAAAAAATAGTAATTGTTTACATAACAATATGCGTTTCAGTTATTATTTAATAATAGATTTTTTTTGTTGATCTCCTTTATAATTGTTATCATTGTTTATCCAAAGCGTTATCACACAGTTAAAAAAAATAAAATAAAATAAACTACTTACGACGTCGAAACCGACTTCATAATGTGTGCCTCGTGTGTAAATTATTGGAATACATTGTCGACGACCAATGTCAGTAACAACAGGCATTTTTCGACTTGTTTTCGTAATTCTTGTGTTGATAGTAAGGAGTAAGTACCACAACTGAATACCCTCAAGTCGCACTATATATATTTCTTTGATAACCCCCCACTTTTGCTTTTAATTATTCGAACTTACATACACATATCGATAATTATTCATACATCTCTAATTAAGCCGTATTTCTACGACTTCCCACAATAATTAGGTTTTATTATCATATCAATTTGTTATAAATGTTAAATAAATAAAAATATTGATAAATGTAGTTAATTGGTAAAGGAAATACAGGACAATCGATAAATTTTATTGATCTTGAGATGAAAATAAAGTGGCGTCAATAGATGGAAAAAAATAGGGGGGAAATGCCCGGCACCTCCACCATTTTTTAAATAATTAATTAGCAATACTGTAAAAACCTCATGAATATGGATTCGCAACAAAATTGGATAGTAACTGTATAGTATATGGAAAATTATCGAATTACGCATATCAAGGTACTCACTACTCCATGTATAGAACCTTGATCAATTAACTACAAGGAATTCCAAATTGGCGATAATTAGAATTTTCAAATGGCTGATTTAAAGACAAAAAAATGGTCGTCCTTTTTTTGCTGCACAAATCCATGTCGTTAAACTGCTTAATATTCGTTAGCCGGGAAGAAAACCGCCAGGTGTGACATCCCTGAAGTATTTTCAAACGTAAATATTGTTATCGATAAAATATAGCGAAAATATTTGCGAAAACCTCCCTGAAAAGGCGACCTTTAGTCTCGACTTTCCTATGATATAGTATCCTTGTAACGGCAGCGTATTAACATAAGATCGCGCAGGTAAATGTTTACCGAAACTATAAAATATCCTATAAACAATTTTCATTTTGGGGATTGAACGCGAATGACCGTTTGAAGAAAAGGGAATAATTGTAAATAATATCACGGAATACATGTATAAAAAAAAACCTCTTTTACTAATGCCATATTTACAGTTTGTTCGTTTTGAACAAACATAAACATCAATATTCATTTGATATGTTAATAAATGAGAAAATTAAAATATCTCATTTGCAAATTATGGCAACGCATTATAGGAGCAGTTCTTGGATTTTGAGGTCGTCATATTTCCTTAATTTAAAAACTTTAATCGATAGTATCCTTGTTTTGCAAATATGCGGAAATTGCATCAACTTTTGATATTTATACATTAATCTGAATTACTCATCTTGAATGCGCTTCAGGCTGAAACCGTCTACGATTGATATTGGATTCGATGATAATCTTACTAGAAAAAATTTTCGAGGAAATCGGGATCAACTGTTTAGATTTGGATATCTTTAATGCTGTCCAATAGAAAGTGTTTGGTCTCAATTGCAGCCCTTTTGAAATTTCTGGAAAATGCATTTGGGTTACTAACCACCTGCACATCAGGTACGTCGATGTGGATATAAATTAAGTAAAGATTATTAACCTTAAGTAAATAATATTTCGATATCTTATCAAGCACCTTCCAAAGTACTGTTTCGTTTGTTCTACTTTCAAAGCGTGAATCTTTTACCTTATCATTAAGTAAACAATTTTTATTTAACATATCAATCTTCCAATTTTATGGAAACATAGATACATACTATGAATAAAGCGTATCACACACTTTTCCGATATTGTACAGGTGGCTCATTTTCGATGGCCAGCTCGTACAAAATAGAGACTAATCAGATGGTGAAATTACATTCGAAAATGCCTTATATCTCGTAGACTTTCGGAAAAGTTTATAGTTTTTCCACTGTTTTTAGTGCAGTTTTTTAAACTGATTTCGTTTGGGTAATAAGATTTTCTCTAGCTTTTACCGTTTTTGAGATATAACACAAACTTAAGTTTTTTATTAAATGGAACATATATTTAATCTATTGCTCATTAAATTGAGTATTTTGTTCTGATTCCAAATATATATAGTTTGTTATAGTTATTCTCAAAAATATAAGAATTATTTTAAAAATTACAAAAGTTATATCTGGAAGCACTTTAGAGTAGAGTCCCATGAAACAAATATTACACAGCGCAAAATAAGAAAACAAAAGAATAAATAAATAGCGACCAAAATTATAGTCCGTTGACAAAAAACAATTGTTTTATAGCACTCTAAAGTACAGTCCATTTCATTTGCTAACGTTTTTTGACTTAAGTTGTAAATAAAAATTTGTGGTTTACACAATAGATGTAAAATTTACAATAGCCGTTTGGAGTGGTCGACAAACTACTATATTTTCAACTTCAAATTGGGTCTTAATAATTTTAAACGATCTCAAAATGCGTAGATTATAAGTATGTGACAGTTTGTTGTTATCTATTAGTAGGTACTCCACTGTTCTTGTCTCTGTATAAACCTTTCTAAACTGCTGAATTGTACATCATCTGTTCGATTGGTAACTATTCGCGATTCACGTTGCAGAATCGTTCCTGACGCGCTGCATTGTGCTTAAGGTAGGGTGAACGACTTGCTAAAGTTGTTTTTAATCAAAAAATTACACCTTCCCTTCAAAGTTGTATTAGACGCGTGCACTTTTGTAGCAATTTAGAATATTCCATTTAGTTAGTACAAAAATCAATAAACAAATTACAAAAATTGGAAACTAAGAGTCCTTAGGTGGATTTAAGGGGCTCGAAGTGAACAAAAAGATAGTTGTCATTGGTTTTTGTAAAGATTCCTTAACTATGGGGCTCCTTTAGAAGAGAACTCGGCGCTAGAGCTAATGAATGTTAAGGGATCCTTTGTGATTTAGATGTACAATCACAAGTAAATAGACATTTGTGCAACCAACAATATTCCGTGAAAGACTTTTGCAATTATAGACCAAATTATGGACTCATTTCAAATAAATATACCTATACCGTTCCATGAATGAGCGGCTCTCTTAGCTCCAGAATCGCCTCATATCTCCCTCTCTCTCTCTCTCTCTCTCTCTCTCTCTCTCGCATCTCCAATGCTACCATCCACAAAAGGACAAATTTATATGAAGCATCTAATAACACGCCAAAACTTTACTATTATGTTTCCTATTTTAAATGTTTTCAAAAACAGTATCCCTCGTTTTGATTTATATATGAGTCCCTTATCCTTTTTCTTCTATTAAAAATGCGAGTTTTCCAAAGGTTTAGCAACGATTACGAAATATAAAGCTAAAATATTTTAGTAATTGAAAAAGGTGAAAGGTGGGCGTTTGTGCTGAAACAGTCTGCATAGTCTTTTATTTATACACTTGATCTTGCTCATGCCATCTTGGTTGTGGTTTCGTACAATCGAGAGATCAAGACCGATTTGGCTCATCATAAACGCGCTTCCAATTTGAAATTGAAAAAACATAGAACAGCACAGTCATTTTTTGTATTACTGATAATTATAAGCTTCATGATAGATTCGTGCCTGATGCAGACAGCAGAAACACGTATTTCAAGGCCCTATACCGACTAATGAGAAAATAGTTACCTTTCTCGAAAAAACGGAAAAATAAATGTTTAACCCCATTTACATCCGAGTCTTCTTCCTTTCGAATTAACGTTTTTAAATAAAAAAGGTGTTTGGACTAATGGTCTTTGGACATAAAATGCCAAAAAAAACGTCGCAAATTTAATTGTTAGTTCAAAATCTTGTTTTTTTTTAATTAATTCTTTTCCAAGAAAATTGATTTCAAATGGGCCTATTGAATGGGGTGCGGTTTGAGCGACACAGAAAGCAGATTATTAAGAAAAAACAGTATAAAATAGAAAATAACTGAATGTCAGACAGTCTAACTGATTTGCTTTCCGCCCTGAATAAGCGATTAAATGTTTCTTAGATAAAAATTAATAGACCCCAGTTGCAGAATGAGGAGTTGATTTGTTAAATTGCAAGTTACCTCTGTAAATCGAACAAAAATATTGTAGAAACGGCCCTTAATGTGGTGCAGCTGATACAGTTGCGATCAAAAAATTTCGGACATCATTTTTTTGACGTCTAAAAATGTTTAATGTGGACCAAGCATTACTGTTATTATTAACTTTTTTGATCGCGAGTGTATGCCTGCACTAGAGAAGACTCCTATCAAAAAAAAATTATCTGATTGTAAAGAATAATAAATACGACATAATTAGAGATTTAGCGCAACGACAAGCAATTAGTCCAGGCGCTGGAGGTACTTGAGTGTGCATGGAGGGGGCGACGCAATTTTTTTTGAAAATATGCTTCATTGACCCTTAATTGATGAGAAAGTGTTTGATTCCAAGCGAAATTCGTGTTCAATTTTTCTTTTTTAACAAAAAATTTTTGAAGTGAAACATCTTTAGCCGCGCTTGGATGTAAACATTTTACAATGTATTTTCCCTGTGTAACGAAAATGCGTGCCCCTGTGAGGGGAAACGCTTCTCCTCTAACAGATAGCTGAGAGGGAAGAGTGGGGGCGTTGCCAATAGCGTCGCTTATACTACGTCAGTTCTGTCAACTACAGCGCCCTCTGGAACGAAACTAAAATTTCAAGGGTTACCCCAATGTCGAAAAATACAACTGCAGAACAAAAACGAGCCTTCAGGCAACGATAGAAAAAAAATAAAGCAAGAAAAGAATGAACTTCCTCTGTAACCTAAGAAGTTTCACTTCTGACGCGCGGCGTTCCACACATTTTCATTTTTTTTTAACAAGTTTTGCTTAGAATATTGAATTTTGAACAAAATAAAAGTAGAATCAGGAGATTATCTCAATTAGTTAATTATTTATATGGTGACAAAGTCGAAAAACGCTCGAAAATCTGACCTTTAATGCTATAACATAAGACATGTTAGTTTCTTCGAATTTTTGCTAATGACATGCTTTGTTCGAAATTAAATTTTCTACAAAATTGTTCCTTATGATTTTTTCATATTTTGTACCATTAAAGTAATATAATGATAAAACAATAGAATTGGCCGTTTTTTAAGTAACACATGGATTTATTATAAACAAATACGGTATACGATAAATATTTGACTTCTAAGTTAATATTTGATAAATATTCTACCGATTTAGTTCATAATATATTAAATTTTATAAATAATTACGGAATTATTGAGCTGATAAGCCTATTTTTTTATTTATTGTTATAAACAAAAATTGAACATGAATTTCGCTTGGCATCAAACACTTTCTCATCAATTAAGGGCCAATGAAGCATATTTCCATAAAAAAAATGCGTCGCCCCCTCCATGCATACTCAAGTACCTACAGCGCCTGGACTAAATGATCATCTTTTAAAATGACCTATTTTATTCTCCACCACTGTATACTTATAAAAAATATAATTTTACTATGTAATCGATTGAAGAAACGCACTTATCGCAAACACTTTTTTTTATAATCTAGAAACCTCTAATAAACGCTAATTTATATACTTTTTAAAACCATGAACCTGACAACACTAACTCGCTTGAACCACTACAACTGGGATGGTCACTTTTTTACAATTAAAACGATAAATAATAGAATAACAAATGATTATAAATAATATAATTTTCCATAAAAAATTTAATTAATGCAAAATCTACAAAAACAACTTAATAAAAAACTAATGAATCTTTCAAGGAATTTTCGGCAATTTAGATTCGAGTTTTTCGAAATGTTCTCTTAAAACCCGATCATAACCAACACCTCTCATCTTTTCAACATTGCGTATACAATTCTTGATACGATCCAACAATGTTCTCAAATCATTCGGTATAAATTTCAACAAAACATTCAATAATTGGAAATAATTATTTGTATGGAATGCTAAATGTTTCTCAGTCAAATTAATAATCACCAACGAGAATTTTTCTTTGATCCCCTCATAGAATGGTGATTTTATTATACTTTGTACAACATTTAATGCCGTATTTCGTTGATTGTGGAACATTATTATTTCAAATAGACCGAATAATGTTTTATCGATAATAATCGTTAATGATTTAGACGTTATTTTATTCGTATTATCAACGAATTCGTTTAGAATACGTAACGATTTATAAACATTCGTTTCGGCTTCTTTTATCGGATATTTAAAGAAATTATTTGATAGTTTCTCCAATAGAATATCGGCGATTTCATCATAATCTAAACATTTCAAGATCGGCGTATCAGTTATTGTAAAATGTGGTATATATTTAACAATCAAATCTTTCAATATACGTTCCAAATACACATCACCGGAACTATTCAGATTTACAGTTGATATAAAGAAGAGATGCCACGTTTTACGGATTGCGTGCAAATTGTATTGATGCAACGATTTACCGGTCATTACATCATTCGATAATAATAATACGGTGATTAAACGAGTGTAACAGCAATTTGTTTTGTGTTTATCGTACAATAATGGACCGATTTTATAAAATAACAAACCAATACATGTATAGATACGTAGAATGATCGCTTCATTGATTACAGTTTGATTGAAATATTGACTAATCCAATTATCAATCGAATTGAAACAATTCTCAATAAATCTGTTGATAGTTAATGATTTTAAACATTGCTCCATATGTGTGTGTAGTGTTTCGATGAATTTCACTAGAGGATCTTTGATTTGAGTCGATTTCAATTCGTTTCTGATAAAATCCGGCAAACATTCCAATTTTAGAATGTTGCCAGTCAAATTCGTTGGATTCTCTTTGGTGAACAGACAGATTTTTATCCATGATTTTAATACGATCAACTCTTGATTCTCGGTAATTATCAAATTATTCGGATAATTCTCGAGGATTGTACACAAGAAATTCGATGTAATCGTCGGTATTATTATGTCGTTATTGAAGAAACTGAAAGCTTCATTCAATAGTGACGGTATTGTTTGTACGATTCTTCCAGCTAATATGCCACAATTATCGGGTGATTCTTGCAGACTTGATAGATATTTTAAATTCCGATAGATGTGGATTTTATAACAATTCTCCCAATTATCACACCAAATTTGTTGTTGATTGATACGCTCTAATGTTGTTAGAAAGGTTGTGTTTAATTGTTCGATCTCTTGTGGATGACACTTTGCTAGATATTTATTTATCCAATTATTGATCAATAAATATTGTTTCAATTGTAGATTATCGCTGGTATTAATGATTAATTCGAAATTTGTTAGAAAATTTGAGAAAATCTCATAAGAATCTTGATTTTCTAACAATTTCATATAGGAGTTGGTTATAGTTTCTATATCACGATTCTCACGGATATGCCGAATTATCTGCAACAAATAACCATAAAAAAATTATAATTTGTCGACGAATTTATTCTTTCGGGTGGAAATTATTTTGTTAGTTAATAAATCGTATTGTTTGTTTGAGTTATTTTGTTTTCTCACATGCTTAAGTATTATTATCTCTAAGTAGGTTATCGTTGTCAGGGTCTTAACATTCAGGTTAATTTGATGCAATAATATTGTAGTTGAGTCAGGAAAAAGTTTGAAAATATCAAAGAATACACGCAAAACGTTAATCTAATGAGTAAACTACACAAGGAAGTGATTTTGTGGTTTTTTTGCCAACATAATTGTTTATTCTATGATTGCGGGTAATCAGAATACAGAGAAGCTTGAGAAAGAAAATGTTTCTTTCACATATCTTTCAAATAAAATAATAGAACAATTCTATATTTTCTTAAAAAGTGTTTCTCTAGCGAAATTCGAGATAAAAGCTTTATTCGTTTTTTTAACATTATCAACAACATCTCAACAGCGGCTCGAAATCTGCGTGAAGAAAGCCTTCTGCAAAGCTAGTTCTATCACCTGATTTCTAAGCTATGATTTCATTAAAAGAGATTGTTTTTATTGCTGCTTTTGTATTGTCAGGAATGGAAAACTATGAAGTAGAAAGGTCCATTTTAGAAGGGATATATTTCATCCTAAGGAAGCCCAGAGAGAAACTGATTTTCGCTCGTTATTAGAGTATATTAGAGGTATTTAACTATTTAATTTGGAGATTGTCGATAGAATCGATCAATCTAAAAGATTTTCCAAGAAATATTGAGAACTAACCGAATCTCTAGTTGGAAGCGGTCAAAATCAAAAGATTTCGCAACAAAGAAGAGTATTTAACTCCAAAGGTTATGAAAACGGTCCAATTTTTAAAAAAACATCGCTAAATTCTATATAATGTCGATGAAAACTCTTGGAATTTTGAAAAACAGGAGATTGTTTCCTTCGACACAAAAACCTTTATTCGGTTTGTTTTGGCAGAGCAACAAAACTTTTTTCAAAGAGATGGGAAAAACGTTGGTAGAAGAAATGCTGTTTTTTTTTTAGTCTTACGAATGAAAAATTTTCAAGTACAAAGGGCTACATTTCATCCTAGGCAAGCCCAATATCAGGTCAAAGACAAACTAACATTCGATGAATCGAATAGATTTCTCAAAAATATTGAGAATTTGGCTTAAAAAAAAAACTAAATCCTAGCTCAGAATTAAGAGATTTCTCAATAAAGATTGTGTATTTGGCTCCAAATGCTACTAAAATGCTCCAATTTTTATAGAACTAAATTCTATCTAAAGTCGATGGAAAATAAAAAGCAAAGAAAACGCTTAGAATTTTGAAAATCAGGAGATTGCTTTAATCAGCACAACAAAGCCTTAACTGAGCCTTTAATAACAAAACCTCTTCCAGCGCCATTTTCGCCAGAGATGGGGAAAAAACGTTGGAAGGAAAAATACTTGCGGTTTTGATTGAGATAAAAACACCTTATGGGCCATCCATAAATTACGTCTCACGTAATCGTGTGACAAGGACCAGGAGGGGTCAACAAAAACTTTGTGACGTCACATAGTATCGTTGTTTATCGTTTCTTAATTAGCATTTTGTTTTGTTGTTTATTTGAAATATTTGACTTTATGTTGAGTTTATTAAATATTGCATTACTTAATGGAAATAAAAAAAAATTGAAACTGTTGTTTTATTTTAATTATTTTTAATTATAAAATTGAGAAATATGTGACGTCACACCAAGGGGGAGGGGATTTCAAAAATGTAACCACCTGTGACAAAAAATCGTAAAATTTGTGACGTAATTCAAGGAAGGCCCCTTAGCAGGAGGCACTCGATATCAAGCTTGAGTTTCTTAAAAAATGTCATCAGATTTTTTGCAATTTCCAAAGACCTAGGACGATCCTTGCAATTCTTTCCTAGCCTTCATTTTAACAGCGATCCTCTTCGGATCCACGACTCTTGATATCTTAAAATATTGGACGAGACCATACGGAAAATACTTTTGATCTTTGGACAATCAGTGGCAGAATAAAGTATAAGGACTTGATCTGATGATGAGTGCAAAGGCTTTATAATCAATTCAATCTAATCTTTGAATAAATTTAAAACCATCTTCTATGGACTTAGTTACAATGGATCTATTGTTTAATTGACCTTCCTGAACTGTCTAACCTGTTCAGTCGATAAGCGTCTCGAGACATGTTTAAGTGGTGGCCAAATATAAAAACGATCAAAACTCATGGATTGAACATAATTATTCCAAACATCAGCAACTCTTGCTTTTTTTTCATTCTTCTAAACAATGGCACCCTTGCTTATGAATGAATCTTAGTAAAAGCCCAAGACTTTAAAGTATGTACAATCTCTATATAGGCGTCCTTTAACCAATGAAAGTGGCATTAATTTTTAAGATTCATGCAATAACCCCAGAAATTTTTTTGGTCTAATAGTTTCATACCTATATCAGTCCCAAAAATTTTTCTAAAATACCCATTTGCACAAATTTGCATTAAAAAAAAATAAATAAATTTCAGCCACACAATTTGTATAGCATTTAAAACTGTTTAATGAAACCATTTTGCTGAAACCTGCAAATTTAAATTGTCGGCAGCATACAATCTTCCTACGAATATTTCGTCTGTGAATATTTTGACTAAATTTTAAGACCAAAAAGATCGTCTTCTATTAAACACAGACCGCACAATCAGGGACACATTGCAGAGTGGCAACAGCTGCCCGTGTATATTAAAAAAAAAAATTGAAAGTACGTGGAACGCCGCACGTTAGAAGTGAAATTTCGTAGGTTAGAGATGAAGTTCATTTTTTTACTGGTTTATTTACTTCCTGTTGTTGCCTGAAGGCTCAATTTTTTTCTGCAGTTGTCTTTTTCTACATTTCACTCAACTCAAAACAATATTCATTAATTAATTTATAAAAACAAAAATCATAAATCACGGTAGGTCAGGAAATTTTAGTTTCCTTCCAGGGAGCGCTGTACATTGATCAATAATACCAACTTTAAACCCTAGTGTTTATTTTATACAGCTGGCAGAACTGACAAGAGAGTAGAAGCGACACTATGACAACGCTCCGACTCTTCCCTCTCAGTTGTCTGTTAGAGGGGAAGTGATTTCTCTCACGGCATCCTGCATTTTCGTCACGCTTTGAAAAAATTTTATTTTGAGCGCCTAAAGAAGTTTCACTTCAACAACTCCTACAAATTTCTACAAACCGAACAGGGGGGTACCTGACGTTTGCCCAATCAACATTTAACTAGTCCGTCCCTGTGCATATTCATATTAATAATGTTTCTTTTGACTAGAGATTGTCTTTGAATTGTTACTAAAATCCGTTCGTAAACAAGCGAGATATTCGCAATTAAAGAATTACATGAAACACCCTGTAGATATCAAGAAAAACAACACAAACAAACATTCAAATATGTTGAATAAATAATAGTATTTTGGGTTGCGATATCTTATAAAGCACCTATCAAAATAGTATCGTGTTCTACTTACAAAAACAGCATAGAAATTATGCAACAAACAATCATCTCTCTTCTTATTCGATAAACATTCAATAAAACTAATAAATCGTTTAACAGCTTCATCAAAATTAATTCTCGTTAAACATATAAACATCAACAATATATGATAGATACCGATGTTATTTAAATCTTTGATTTTATTAGGACTCAACTGCGAATAAATACGTCCTTTAATCTTTTGCCAATGTACAGGATATTCAGTTAGATGTTTGATTAGCATTCCAAGGAAATATTCAAAATCCTCATCAATACCATTATTATTATTATCAAAAGACCATAGAATCCTATCAATTATAACAGTTAATTGATTCGTATTCAAATTAAAATCAATTCTATTTGAATTATTCAAATGTTTACTGAAATATTCCCATAATTGTTGGTAAATTTCAATTTTCGCATATTTCAACCATAATTCACAAATTAACGATTGTAACACACGCAAATTAACCAAAAACGAACGATTATCGTTATTATTAATAATATCTTTTATTACAATTTCTATTAGTTGATAATTTGTTTTAGTTTGATCGATTATTGAGTACGTCCACGCTATATCTTTTAACAACCACAAAACGAATTGTTTATTTCTGTAGTTTATTACAATTTCATTGAAAATATTCCAGAAATCATCAGAAATGTGTACTGAATAAAACTGTATTAATAACCATAAAGTTTTATGACACGAACATAAAAAGCTCGTTTCATAATGTTGCCGATAATTCTTCCAACTCAACAATATTAAATCGTTAATAATCCGTTTGAGATACTCTTCACTGTTCTGATAATCATCGATTTGGTATAATTTAAATAAATAATAGTTAATATCAAAAAAAGCGTGTAAATATTGATAAAATGGTGTTTTCTCATTATTAACGATGGTAGACGGCAATTTTAATAGAATCTCATCGTCTAAATCTTGCATTCGTTTAACTAAAGGCACAAACTGTTTCTCCAATCGATTTATAATCTCTTTAGTATACTTCCTTTGAACCGTCTCGTTCGTTTTCAAACAAAACAAAATCAATTGAAAATACTGATTGATCAAGTTTCGGCACGTTTCAGCCTCTTCAATCGTCACAATTACATTCACATTTAACACGATATTCTGTAATCGATGCCAATTCTTTCGAATTAAACGTATCAACAGATCGATTTCTGTGAAAACAGTTTTTGTACAAAACGAAATATTATCGATTAGAATTTGACGATCTAAGAAATCTTTCTGATTCGGAAATTTCTGTAAATAATCTTGAATATCGGCAACATTTTTTAATTCGAACGAATCACACACAAAAACATTACACATTTTGTTTATTTTTTTGAAAAAGTATTAAATTAAAAATTAAGGTTATGTTGCCATAATTTTCAAGGTTAAAAATTTGAAAGTTGCAACGTTGTCGGATTGTAAATTGTTACCACAACCAAAAATCGAGGATAGATTCGATACACACAGTGGCGGCGTAGCATGGGTTGGTAAACGGGGCGGCTTTCTATTGGACACCCCCAAAATAAAATGACAAATTAAACATGCTTACGGAACTTTATTTTACTAAAATATTCGATGACATTATCAAAATTTGCTTTCCTGTCCTTTTCAATGGACAAATGGAAAGACTAGTAAGTCGCGTTTGGCTCATTATGGATCTTAAATAATATTTTATCAACTCTAATTTAGAGAAACTTCTTTCACAAGAAGCCGCCGAAACACAAATAGTATCTTAGACACAGCGCTACACTTGGAACAGACTCAGAATAGTCCCATTTTACAATGAATTCATCGTAAATGAAATCTTCTTCTTCTTGTAAATGAAATTTTCTTCTATTAACATAAGCAAATTTTTAGGCTGAACAACACCAAATGTTATGAGAATGTCATCCATTGCTCTGTAATGATGTTCTAGCACTTTGTAAAATTTATCAAGACATTCTAACATAGCTCTCTGCAACGCTTCTGGTAATGCTAACATTAAGTTAGCATTAGCCCAAGTCCCTGGACTAATCCAGCGACTTGGGCCATTTCTCCTGGCATACCTTCCTCTTCTTTCAATTGAAATGTCCAAGGCACAACATTTTTCATTTGCGTAGGAAATAGCTCTTTCCACTACTTTAATACGTTGACTCTGAAGAAAATTTTTTAAGGCTTTGATTTTTATGACTTCACACCAAAAAAGCGGTCGCATAAAAACTGAAGTCACACAAAGCTGGTAAGAGTATGGATGCTTCTTGTCTTGTTTCGACGTTTTCTTTACTGCTGCTGGGATGACACATGTCTTCGAGTGTTGATATAAGTTTCTCAAAATCATTAATATTAGGAAACCAATCACCTGCAATGAATATCGTGAATGAATTAAATTTTGAGTTAAAGACTGTATTTCAGATCAAAGATGTAACAATTCATCGTGCAGAATGGTGGAGGCGCCGGGCGAATCGCACTTTTCCATATATTTTTTTTGAGTAGCAAATGAAAAATTTATAGGAGACAAAATGAATGTAGTATCAAATTCATTTGCAATATTGATTACAGGTGGTTGTTTTCCTCATATTGAGTCATTTTTGAGACCGTACATGATGTGTTAGCATTTCAAAAACAGCTAGAAAGAAAATCGTACCGGTCAATTGAAGTATAGACATTATAGTCTAATTTCTTTAGATACTTTTCCATTTAAATTCCCAAACAAACGAGATATTTGAGGTGGAACACTTAGCTGGGACCGCCTATATATGCCGATTTTGATTACTAAAATGGTGTATTTTTTGAATAAACTCGGTTCTTAAGATACAAAAGTGTTCGGTTTCTATTACACTAAGTCTCTGGTTAATGCGTCTGTAATGAAAACCGATAGACTTCACCAGACGTTCTAATGTACTTGGATCATATGGAAAAAGTATTCGCCGCTCCAACACTGTTTATTTTATTCCTTGTAGATACAATGGGTACGATTTTGTCTTCATACATGCTGTAAATTATATTCTTAATTTCTTTTTTTCCGAATGATTGAAAGAATTAATGACTGTTTTCTTCTTTCGCTTCTTTCTCTCCATTTCTCGATATTTCATGACAATTTTCGCTACAATCGACTTTGGAACTTCTATCAACTCTGCCGTTGTTTTCAGCGGACACGCATCAAAATTAGTTATGCGAAAAACAAGGACACTACCACGAAGTCAATTTAATACAATGGAATATGCTGTCATATATTTAGAATTTTGAAATGCGCAATTTTAATTCCTTTTCCCTCGACCCAACTAACTGCTTTAGAAAAGCTCTTTACGGACATTTGGTGAGTTGTAAATTATGTAGTTGCATTTTGTAGGATTTATGGTAGACGAGTCCCATTGTTGGAACTATCATAAAACGATTGACTTATAAATCAAACAACAAGCAATAAACATTTCTTCTTTCGGAAAGGTTACTATACTCATCGATGAAGGGGTTAATAGATTTTAGTTGGTACCCTTGAATCCGTCAAACCTAGTAACACCTTGATTCCTAAATGCACTATTAAAAGAAGATATAATTTACGGTGTAAACTATGCGTAGTTTTTTTAAATATTTTCTACGCGTAGTAGGGTCTTGCCGCCAGCGCGGCTGCCAGGGGTGCATACCTCAAGGAGGCGCACTCGCCGAGCTACAGCCTTTGAGCCGTTGAGGAACGGGCATATGAAGAACTTACTCAAAATTACACTTGATTACGATGGCATCGAAAAGGTTCTTTTTTTCACATAACTCTTGAGATAGTACATTTATTTCATAGCCAGATAGATTTGAGGTCTAGCTTGTGGATGGTATTTGAGATGAGAGAAAAAATAAGTATTTTCAAAATGCATAGTAAAGCAGTCGGCAGACATTCTGGTGGCATAAAAATTCGAAAATATGTATGTATACCAATTGAATATACCAACTGAAGTAAGTTTTGTTGCTAACGGAACTTTCAATAAAAAATACTATTAGATAAAAAATGTAGTTTATTATACCTATTCTAAAGTTGAACTTATAAGAAAACAAGTGGAAATAAATTGTTGACCCTACCATCATTGAAGACTTTTTCGTACAAAATTTCTTGGTACTCACGCTGACACGATGACACCCCGAGTCGAAATTTAAGTCCTCGTCAGTACTTATTTAGATTATAAATAACAAAGAAATTATGTACTGTTTAGAATCTAGTAAGCTTTACTTTTTTCGACTTTCAGCACATACTAGTTCTTGTTATAAATACGTGCAGTACATAATAGAGTTGTAAGATCCTAAATAGCACCTAAGAACATAAAAGTGCATAAAATTCAAATCTAAACAGCACCTGTAAGGAACTTAAATTTCGACTCGGGACTCGGGACCTTACCATATCCCTTTTTGCGACGGCTGCGGTCTTTACGATTACGAAGCGATCAACCAGTATCCAACTTCACTGGACACATATGCGTAGATTGAAAATGAGAATCTTTAAGCGATGTACACATGTGATTTTGTCCAAAACCATTTGGATCACTTCAAAGAATAAATGATTTGAGACCCATTCATCTGCTATGCAACGATAACATATGTTGATTGTAATTACACTTCATAATCAAACACTTCTTACATATTTTACATTTCAATGGATCTTCAACAAAATGTGGAATAAAATGTTCATGTAGGTAACGCATTCACATTATCAAATGTCTCTTTACAAATATTACATGGAACGGATTCATTTCCAATATGAACAACTTTACTTTGTAACTGTCTTTCTAATTTTGATTTTGTTGGAAATATTTTACCACAAATATAGCAACCAAAGAGTCCATCTTTACTATGAACTAATGAATGTCTCCTTCTCTCTTATTGCAAATATTTTCTTAGAAATTCTACCAGCGTAACTATTTTGAATAGAATGAAGCGCCAAATGTGGCTTTAAATGCCTCTTTTTTCCAAATCACTTACTTGACAGGGAATCAACAATGAAACCTCTATTTACAGACACCTCCCTAATATGAACACTTCACTCTGCGGACCCTTTAGCTTACATACTAAATCTTATAAATGGAATTCTCAACTTCTAGAATCCCCTAATATACCTCCTTTTCTGGACACTCTTTCCAAGTCCCGTTAGAGAGGTTTTACTGTATGTATGGGTTAATATTTTCTACATAATCTACACGTATTTTTTACATGTAGTTTTCCGTATCCTGATAGAGTATTATTCTTTACAAGTCCCAGACATTCTAGATTTTTTTAAATTAAACAATAGGAGAAGATATTAAACTATTATTTCATATTAATAAGGTCGTTTTTATTGATAAAAAATCGGAGAAAAATATCGATTAAACTTGTTTGGAATGTCAAGCATTAAAGATAAGATATCACTCCAAAACAGCATTTATCGTGAAGAATCATTGTAAAATTCCACTATGTAAAGAGGTTTACAGTGTAAATCAATCATTCAGTCTTGAAATTTCGCAACAAATTGCTTTGAAAACGTCCAAAAGTCCTCGATATTTAAATAATATTTAAATAAATTGCCATGGGTATTTTGAAAAAGTAAGTAATAATTCATTTTTTAATCCATTATTATTAATAATAATAAATATTTGGGTATTTAAAGAAACCGAAGCGCTAGAACCAGTAGATCCAACAAAAATAAAACAGTGTCACCCAAAAGAGGATTCTTTTTCTGGCGAAATGTACATGTAAGTTCAGTTTTTTACACTTGATTCGTGACAGGTTTTATGCAACTTAAACTCCTACTATTTACATGCTTACTTGAAGCAAAAAAAAATGTTCTGTAGTGGCACTTCTGTTTGAAGGAAACTACACGCATTTATTTATATGTTTCTATGGCGATTTTTAAGTACTAATCTGAAAATTCAATATTGCAAGTTTCTTTGGAGATTCTAAAATTTTTTTAAAATCAATTTTTAGTTTAATACAATAACGAAGAATTCAAATTTGACTTGAATGTAGTGCTTATTCTGGTGATTTTGATTGTATAAGTATATTTCCTTTTACATTGAGATTATGTACTTTGTTTAAAAACAATTCTTTCAAATCTATAGGCCATCGCTAGAAAATATGGAATTATCGTAACGTTGTAAAATCTAAAGTATAAAGGCAAAGTATCCACACAATAGTTATTTTGCATTATCAGAAAACAGACTAATAACAAGTGTCTATTTTTCTTGTTAAATACATAACACACTATATAAGTAAATATTATAGGCATATATCTAAGTGAAGATGAATAAATAAAATTATTAAAAATACAAATGGTACCATATTTCCACGTTATTCGGCTATCTGAAATTTGTGTTGAAATTGTATTTCAAAATTCATTCATCCTTTAACAATCTACCTACTTTGGGACAGGTCTAAACAGATGTTGCATTTCTCGTTTCAGTTTGAAATATCTGCAATAGTTTTATTTATATGATCCACTACTTGTAATTGAGGGTCCATTGTGTGGACACTTTGCCTTTATACTTTAGATTTTACAACGTTACGATAATTCCATATTTTCTAGCGATGGACTATACCAATCCCTAAATGCACTATAATTGGATTAACTATAGCAATATTCTTTAAATTTGGCGATAATAATTAAAAGTGGCAACATGTGAATTAGATTAACATTAATAATTCTACTAACAACTAGATAGCACTAGTGTTCAATGCAATTGTTATTTTTTTAAATTGTGGCCAATAATATTATCTATGGCCAATAACGTGACGTAATTTTAGCGGGATTTACTTGAAAATTAATATAATAAAGCGAAGATAAATTTGAATTTGTCACCGTTATCATTTGTATTTATCTCTATTAATGATTCATTTGAGTAAATAGTAGATAATTTAATATTATTAAATAACAGTAAAGTCTAGACTTCTTTCAATTTAAAAATATCGCACATTCAAGGTTACTAAATGTTGCGACAAATTGAGTTCTACAACAATAATGATAATAACAAATAAATAAACAATTATTTGATTGATTAAGCATCTTATAGTTTCGACTGAACATCCTACGCCTTTGATTTAAGGTAATGCCAGACGTTGCATTTATTTTTTATGTCGAAGTTTATCATTAAAAATAACTCCATACCATACTTGCGTCTTATTGTTATATAATTGTATTGTTGGATTTTTTTCGATTTAAAAATAAACTTTTTAATTGCACAACATATCCAGATGCATATTTTACAATAATAGCATATTGTTTTCGAATTGGCATAACGTTATCACGACCACAATTGCATAAATTGTTAACAAATAATAATGCTGATAATAATAAAACAATACAAATCTGTGATTGTAGAAGTTGTGGAAAATTCCCAAACCTTTTCAATGAAATATTACGATCTTTCGATAAAAATCTCACCTATAAGAACCCACCTACATTGTTAAAACTAAGAAACTGGCTAAAACCAGTTATATTGAAATTGTGTTTCATAATCTACAATTCTAAAAATAATCCTAATAAGTTTGTTTTAATTTTAAAACAATAATTGCATAAATTATCAAACGAATGCCTTGAATGAAGCCTTTCCTGTTTTGTTGATTTGTTTTTCGTAGGATAATAACAAAAAAATGGTAATTACAGGCATTAATTACTATTTATAGTTAAATTTATAAGAACCAGGACTTTGACCATTTTTATTACGTTTCAATTACACAACAACAAAATGACACATCAATTTATAATAATCATTCATTCAATTCTAATTGCCAAAGACCGAATTCCAATTGTTCTATTGTCTTCTATTTCCTGGCCTATTTGTTGGGTGCTTTTCGATCTAGCCCCCGAACTGTTAAAAAAAAAAGAAAACAAATCGCCCCAAAATTCACCAATTATCAGAATTTAGTCGACTAACAATAAGTGTGGAAACGAATTACCCCTAAGAAGTAATTCAAAATTTTTGTGTACACCCACTGTTAAAGACAACAATGGGTAACAGTTTTTGTGGGCAAAACAATGAGGAAATGGAATATTACCAATGGAAACCAAGAAAAAACGGTGCCAAACCCCGTTGTCTGACGCAATCTTTCCTGCGATTTATCAAGCGATCAGGCAATTCTCAACGATTTTTAATGATTAATTATCAGATGTTATCAATTGATTGAATGTTAAAACTATCGAATATCGACTAAAGGCGCCTGCTTTCAAATGGGCCGACTCGTGATTAAAATTCTTTTACTAATGGATAAAAATTTGTATGCACTAGTAAAGTTAATTTGCGGATTTTGCTCCAGGTGTAGGAAAAAGAGAGTTTAGCCCACACAAATACAGAAAAAACACATAAGAATATAGAACAATACCGAATACTCGAATGCTTCTAAAGATTCAAGACTATATACAGTGGTGGCGAAGGAAACATACAGCTAGGGAGTTGTAAGATGCATTCTTGTTTGGAAATTTGACACTTTTCTGTATGGTAATTTATAATTTTGTAAAAGATTTATTACTTATGTGTCTATGCATTTATCTACCAAATATCAGAACTTGTATCACTGACATTTTCTCTTATATATTTCCTTCGTTTGCCGTGCCTGTATAATAATGATATGATGAAAAAGGGTCTGTACATGCCAATTTGGCCAGCAAAGAGGCGCCATCGACTAGCAAATATTTACAATTTGATAATTATTATAAATAAAACAATAAAACCATCGGAAGTGGAAATTGATAACGATCTAAATTACCGTACACAAAAAACATGAGGTTTGCAACCATTGATTACGGGGTACAAGAAACGAATTTGGGCAAAAACGGTAATTTTAGGCTTTTACCTAACATCCGGTCTCTAATTATCAACAATTATGAGAAACGGTGTGTTTTCCGATAATTGTGATTTCGTAAGATTACACAGGAATTTCCGTAGAGCCGGTCCTGACTCATGCCATTAATAATTTTTTTTTTGTTGTTGTTGTATTACTCCCCACAAACCAATTCTTTTCAACGTCTCAAACGACTGAATGGAAATTTCCATTCACAGTCGATGGCCTAGAAGAATGTTTCACGTTTAAAGACAGTGCAGTGGCGTAGTTGGATTTTTGCAATTTTTCAAATTCTTTACAAATTTCCTCAAATTAATACGATTTCAACATTATGTAGTCTTCAGGCTGTAATTACATTTTTTTTTTGTTGCATTGATAACCAGATATTTATCTAAATTAATGGCAACTTTCTCTTACTTAAGCAATACAGTTATAAAAAATAATAACGATTAATAATTGAGGGTTTTACAAATTTTGATGCATTTTTTTTCGATTGGGCTTAATAGCAGCCCGTACCAAAGTTGGGTTGTTTTACAAGACACCACACACTACAAAAACCGGCCTTGGAATTATAATTTAACAGATTCAACAATGTTGTTGAAGAAATCACTTACAAATCGATGACTGCAAATTGTAAATAACCATAAGTACAAAAAAAAAATTATTGTTAATTTTTCATCTCAGTCTTTTTAGTCAACGAATGGCGAAAGTCTAAATGCTCACTAAAAACTAAAACGTTACACACGAATTCCTGTCTGTTATTCTGTCGGTTTTTTTTTTCTGTTTAATTCCCTTCGTCTCTCCGATGGGTTTTTTCCATAAAGAATCTTTTAATGGGTTTGGTAGATAGCAACATCTACGAACCGCTGGTGGACATAATTTTTACATTCCCTGCCTCACACCTTTTATTTTACAATAGCGATACGTGTATAGAGTTGTTGTTGAGGTAGTTTGGTAAGGCGACGGCAGGTGTAGTGTGCCCCACAATTTTATCTGTTTTAATTTTGAAAAAAAATTATAAACACAGAAATACAAATATTATAAAACTAATAAGTTGGTATGAAAATGTAAAGAGACGAAATACTGTTATTCGTTAGTATTTGAGACATTTTTATAACTTGTCCGATAACAATAGATTGTTCTGTTGAAGTGGAATTTTAATTGATAAAAGTCTAAAGAAAATCATTTTTGTTAAGGCTCCCGCTCGATGGGCAACGATTCACTGTTGTTGAGTCGTGCACCGTTGACCTGTAATTTAAAAAAAAATAGGAATTGAACATTTTAAGAAAAAGATCGGTTTACATTTCCTTCCAATGGTAACGGGTGATAATCTCGAGCGAGAATTTTTTGAAAAACTTATTTAGTTTTCCCACAGCACCTAAAAATTCAATCTCAATTTGAATCGATTTTGTCGTCTTCTGATTTGTTTATTTACAGAAATAAATGAAATTTATGCCAGTTACAGCCGTTAATGTGCTTAATATCGGTATGAATGTACTTTTCCAGATTTCCCATTTATTTTCCAGAAACCTGACACACAAGAATGATTTGAAAATCATTGTTTTTCCTAGCAAATGGATGCCAATCTTTGAAAACTAAATTCATACTGGTATCAAGCACATTAACGACTACAATTGTTAATAAACAACGGAGAAGGACTACAAAATCGACTGAAATTACGGGAAAACTAAATAAGTTTTTTGAAAAATTTTCACTTGAAATTATAGCTTATTGCCATTGGAAAGGAATGTAAAATAATTTTCCTCTTAAAATGATGAATCCTTTAGAAAAAAGATTAATAAATGTCAGCGGTGCACAACCCAACGACAGTGAATCGTCGAATATCATGATAGAGTCTTAACTCTAATTAAAAAAGATATTAATTGTGTAATTGTTTGTGTGTGGTCAATGTGCTGATGTTGGCAATTACTGGTTAACATTCTTCGTATCTCGAGAAATTGTCGACGAACTTTCCAATATTCACTGTAATTACCGTTTTCAACTTGTCACTTATTCGGCATTTAATGTGAATCGAATTAATTTACAAGTAAATTTGCATCTTGTGCATGTTTACATTTATTCGTCTACGGTCAAAAATTGCCAATAAACTGGTTCTGAACTTTCGGTTAGGACGCTTTTTTATTGTAATCACAAATCGAATACATAAAGGGCTGAAGATGTGAAAGGAATTGTGAAAAGGGTTGTGAAAGAAGGCGAATACTTATTTGAATAGATTAACAAATGAAAATTGGTGCAGGCTCGGGTTTACTATTCCTG
Organism: Epicauta chinensis; assembly: GCA_021725515.1. Taxonomy (NCBI): domain Eukaryota; kingdom Metazoa; phylum Arthropoda; class Insecta; order Coleoptera; family Meloidae; genus Epicauta; species Epicauta chinensis. The sequence continues at coordinate 27,064 of JAEDXX010000032.1, forward strand.
TACCAACAATTGCTGTAATTGCCTCGATTTTTTCGGTAAATTTCGATTCCTAAGTTTCAGTGTTACCTAAGTTGAAATTAAGGAACGAAAGATGCACCGAGGCTTTAAATCGATCAGAATTGGACTTATTTTTTTCAATTTATTGATTATTCAGGTTAATATTATATTTTAAGGTAATTTTAAACTAGCACAATAACACGGCATCGCTATTTAGCCAATAAATCAAATGCTGTCTGTGAAAGAGTATTAAACCTTTAGAAACAGCTGTTTAGGTTTCTTCTTTTTTCTCTTTCTCGTATACATCGATATAGAGAAACAGACTTTCTCTTTGTTCGATTCAAGGATTTTATTATTCGACTTCACCAGTATTTTTCCATTCTCTCGGTATATCTGTTCGATTCCGGCATCAATATTACTCACACAGTAAGGCTGAAGTATCCGATTTATATCTATAGATATATAATAACCATGTAAGAAATAGCATAGTTATGGTTACAAAAGTTGGGGCTACAATCGATATTGGATCCGATTACAATATCAGTAGCAAAAATTCTGAAGGATAGTTATTCGGAAAAATTAGTTAGTTATCTAGAAAACCATAAAAAACTGTTTTTTGGCGAAGCTTGAATATCTGTGGCACTAATCAATAGAATTGGAAACAATTAATATGGACAAAATAGGTTGATGTTTTCAATAACTAAATTTAGTGTTTTTTTGAAAATTTCTACTGGTTCTCGAGAAAATTGAGAAAAAGGCTGTCAGTGGAAAAGTTGCAATTTTTTCAAATTTTAGAAAAACTAAAATAGTTGTAGCTACGCTGTCTTTGCAATATTATCGGCGAAATGTTGGCTACCTTCATCTTTTTACATTTTCTGAAAATCTAATGGAGGTTTTCTAAAATGTGGAGTCTATCATCCTCTATTGTTTGTACGACTTGTTCTGAATAGTATTCAACAGATTAAAGTTCGTTTAAAAACCAGGTTCTCCCGTTTTTCTTGAAAATGAATACTTTTCCCAGGACAACCAAACGAAAGGGTTTTCATTATACAGCATATTTAGGAACATTATCGTTAATATTACTGTTCCAACAGTAAGATGTTTAATTTTTGAAAGACTCTTGTAGGTAAAAACATGGTTTATTTACATTTTATACAAAAAAATTAGTTTTTTCTTTTGATGCCGAAAATATATTATTAGCTTGATTGCAGCTTTAGCATGCCTTGACCAAAATCTATAGTCTAAGCTCCATATTACATTTATGCGGTATGCCGCGCGCGGTTTTATCACCCGGATCGCGCCTTGTCGCGCGACTCGTTTTTCTATGTATTTTAATGAAATAACATTGGTATTACGGAGCAAAACCCACTTATGCGGCATGTCAAACGCGATTTACAGTACTCCAACTGTATTAACAAAGTAATCTGGTCTGAGATACCAAGTTGAAGATATATCAGGGTCGCTGTTTCTTCAACATCCATTTTAATACAGAACTTGCCCTGTGTTGTCGCGGGTAATAAAACCGCGCGCGGCATGGTGCGTAAGTGGAATATGGGGCTAAGATTCAGGAGATTGAAGTCAAAATAATGAAATTAAGCCAAAAAAGATTCCGTGGAAAGAGCTACAGCAGAATTAAACTTTGGGGAATTTTTTTTAAAAACCGTTTTTTGCCAAACAGCTACGTTTACAACTACAATCTTTAAATTGTTTCCAGGCCGTAACATAGTAAAAATTTTGCTTTATTTCAAGAAGATGCTTTTTTCTAACCATTAACCCCTAAATCATGTACTTTCGATATTATTTTTTGTAATGAAGAGGGAATCATGCGATATCTATATGTCTGGATTTTTACTTCTAAACTTAGTCCAGTCTCTCACTTACTTGCCTTCCTTGAGAGATACTCTCTTTGACTGTTTTTGATTTTTGGTAATTGTTTTAGATTTTTCGTGCAGTTCACTTCTGGCTGGCGCTAAACACAATTTTGGGAGCAATTGTGTGTACCGCTCTCTGTGTTCAACTAGTTTGATATTAGGAAAGACTAACAATAAGATACAAACCATAATAAATCGAAAAAGGTCGGTCATTGGACCATGTCCTTGTGATAGAAAAAGGCCAGATCCGATGTTGCTTTTGAATAAATTAATCATTTTTACTAAAACAGTAATAAATATTTGTCACTCCCTGTTATAATAAGAAAATTTAAAACGATGGAGCTATCACGATAAATTACTTATGTTACGTAATTTAGTTTTTTTCTTATAGACTAATGAATCGCAAACGCCATGAAATCCGAATCTGCTTGACCTTAATATACTAACTGAATTGTATACTCTGTCTATTACAAACTGACCAACTTGATTTAAAAAAAAATACCACTACAATGTGAATTGATATTCCTTCCTTTAAAATCTTCCTTGTATTCACCGACACAAAGAAACTTTCTCTCTAGCTTCAAGGTAAATCGTTGAAGAACCGATGGTTTTCCATTCTCTCGATACATCTATAAGACTTTAGCACTAACACTCGTATTGATAAATACAGATAACTTTAATACTATCCGATTAATTGCCCCAGTCTGTTTTCAAAGAAATTTTGAAATAGTTCCGCCATCTCTGAACGATGCTTTTTGGTTAGTCGTTGTAGCAAACGTTCACTGTATTTTTTGTTGGTAAATAATAGCTCTAGCGACATCGTCCTAAAATATTCGGAATGTTTCAAAATATAAAATCAGATATTTTTAGCATTCTTCGTGTATTAGAAAGACTAGTAATTGTGATTTGATTTTTATGTTCCAAAATAAAAATCTCGACCGAATTCAAGTACCATTAGTTGGTTGGATAAATCACGAAAAAGGTCAAGTTTGACGGACAAGGCCGTATCACTTCCGGTATTACAATAATCACATCCGTATTGTCAATGGATAAAAGAGCCTTTAATTTAATTTTATTTATAACGAAAAAATTTTTGAATTTATTGGCAACTAGAGTAGCACGTGTCAACTAGTTGATCAGTAGAGCAAAAAAAGTGCTCCAAGTAACATTCTGATCAATTGATAATTAAACAATCATCATTTATGATTGCGTCTTCATTACGACATTGTATATTTGTATCGTAAACACGTGACTGGGATGATAATAATAATAATAAAAATAATGACAATTCTACGACGAGATCCAGTGGGAATTCTAAAAATCGGTGCCCGATTTAGCACGTGTAAGAATTCAAAATAGGATTTGATGACGTTTGTATTAGACTAGTGGTGCCTTAATTATATTTAGCACCGTTGCTAAAAGTTGAAAATAAATGGTTGTCTAAATGCAAAACTGAAATTTAAATCAGTGTTACAGTTTCTATCAGACTGTCCGTGTGCCCTACGTACCTATCTACCTATCTTTATCATTTATTGCTGCCTACATATCCTCATTAACAACAATTGATAAGAATAACAACAATAGTACCTACACAGTAAACTATGATTGTATGAAAAAAATGGAACTGAAAGAATTACCAACTAGAAAGGTAAATGTTTTATTAATTTTAGTAAATTCTGAAATTTTTTTCGAAAAAAAACAACAGTTGTGTTTAATTAACGCTAACATTTAGCGACTTGGTGAAAAATAGTGACGTCACAATGTTTTTTTATTATTTTTTAAATTAACAAAAATATTTGTTTTAAAAAAAATATCAAAGACGTTTTGTTGTCTTTACGTAAACGATTTACAATCTTTACAGAATTTGTACTAAATTTAAAATCCCGACAAGATTTGTTTGTATACAAACGTACAAACTAATAATTGGCACTAATATCCAATAAAACGCTGCAATAATATTTCGTTAATCGTAAATTTGATATTAAAGCATCCGCTTCTTTTTTGTTTTTGGTTTATATTTGACAAATTTTTCCCGTACTTTGGTTCAATTGGAATGACCCAATAGTTCTTAAAATTGTCCTCCTTTCAGCCGGTGTTATTTAACAATTTAAAAATCCATTGGCGTCATTCTTTTTTATTTATAATTTAGATTAATGATGATAATGTAGTTGGTTAGATGAATAAAAAAATAAACAACAACAAAAACAACAATCTGTGTTTATTTAAATAATAATTGATTTAAATTGTGCGTATTTTATTTTCGGTAATTGTTACAAATTGTAAACGCGACTATAAATATAAATTCTTCAAAATTTTGACGTAATTTTTCACATTAAGAGCCGCGACGTGGGCGAATTTCAAAGGGTTGCCCAACACACCAGGCGGACAAACGTGTGTCGTTGATCCTTTGATCAGAAAATAATAATTTAGATCACCTGTTATATGTATTCGGTTGCAAATTGAGTCTGTCGGGCAAAACGTTACAAATTTGTTTGAATACGTATAGTTAGATCCAACCCGGCAGACAGAGCCGTACGTGGCCAAAAAATCGCACAAAGTTGTTTGGCCATCAATTCAAAAACTTGTTAAAAAGTTGATCACAGGAGTTTGTCTAATTTTTCACATTAAACACCAATGTGGGTGTATTTCAGAGGATTTCCAAACAGAATTGGCGGATAAACGTGTAGCGTTGATCCTTTGGACTGAAAAGATTATTTGGATTAATTGTTGTTTTACATATGAAAATTTGAAGGTTGCAAAAAACGAATCTTTTGGGGGTATGTGTGAACAGGTCTTTAATCCAGTGTGCAAACCTTGTAAAATTGTTTGACTATCAAATCAAAAACTTGTATAAAGTTGATCACGGGAGCTTGCCTAATTAAACACCATCCTGCGTGTATTTCAAAGGATGTCCAAATGGCATAGACGGAAAAGCACATATCGTTGATATTTACATGACCACTTATAAGTGTTTGGCTTTTACAAATCCAAATTGCCAATGTTGTGGGTTTGTGTCTTTAGCACAAAGTCCAAAAACGCAAAAATGGTTTGACTATGAAATCAAAAACTTGAAAAAGGTTGCTCACAGGAGCTTACCTAATTTTTCAATGAAACAAATTAGGCAAAAAAAATTGAAACTGTCCGACCAAACCTCTTGGGTTTGCGTGAACAGTTCTTAGCTCAGGGATGTTCAATCTTGTAGACTTACAGAGTTACGTGGTAAAAAAGCACTAAGTTGTTTGACCATCAAATCAAAAACTTGAAAAAAGTTACCCACAGGAGCTTGCCTAATTTTTCACATTAAACACCAATGTGGGCGGACTTAAGAGGATTTCAAACAGAATGAGCGCATAAACGTAGATAGTTGACCCTTTTAAACGAAAACAATAATTTGAATCACCATTTATAAGTGTTTGGTTTCTACAAATCAAAATTGGAAAGTTGGCAGTTATGTTCAACCTGGCAGACTTACAGAGTCGCTCGTGGTCAAAAATCGCACAAAGTTGTATGACCGTCAAATCTAAAACATCAAAAAGTTGCTCACACGAGCTTACCTTTTGGACAAGTGGGTTCGCTTTGAGAAAATAATGTCATCGTACCCAGTACAAGCGGTGCTAAGAAAATAAAGGGACTGGGTTCTCTTAAATTTCACAGTTTTGCTTCGGATGACAACTCATATTTTGTATCAATTTGAAAACCTAAAAATTTTTGGCCCATTATTCCTGATAAATTACAATGCTGTGAATAATTTGGATCACTCTGCAATCAATTTTTTCTTAACATCTATTTTTAAACATTGTTTTGTCCGCATTGGAAAATTGGCACCATATTTCGAATTCAGTAGGCGCCAATGTGGGCTTGTTTCGAATGATTTGCACGCGTATGTCTTTGATCAATTGAATAAATAAATTATACCCTAAGCAACCAGTTTGGATCACCCATTATACGTTAATTGCTAATTTTATTTATGCTCAAGTAAATTAACGCAATTTAACCCTAATAATAGGATAATTCCTAGCATAGTAGGTGGAAATGCGTACTATTTTGATTGGTTCAATTGGGCGAAATAATCTTCAATATCTTTAGCTTAACTTGCGAGAATGTTTGGATGGCCCCTTATATTCTTCAAATTTTTCCTTAATTAGTTTCTTAAACATTTTTTTTGTTTGGACGAACTTGCTTGGAAAATTTATAGAGGATGTTATAAAATAATCATCTTTTAAAAATAAAAAAAAACAAAACAAAAAATGTTAACGAGCCAGTCATACAATTTGCTGTTAATAATGACGAAATATTTATTTAACAACAAACTTCTCTTATCTATCATATGGAGATTGGAACAATACGTTATTGTTGGACGTAGAAATTAAATTAAAGGAAAAATTTACCAACAATCGTCATAATGATAATAATAACAGATTATTGTTAGTATAATTTGATAATTTTTTTTTTGCAGTTAAAAGAATTATCTTAATATTTGCTAAATAAATAAATACAGGAAGATTCATGTAATTAATGAGTCAATAGTGATTTTCCTATATTTTTTTAAACGAAAAAATATACATCAACATTAGGGCAGCTGTGCACTGGATTTCGTTAAACATTGGTGGATCCTCAAAAGGGGTCTTCTACATCTGTAAAAACCCTAACGTGTCTATTGTGAAACATGATAAACTTTTTCGTTTCAATGGAATTTTTTTTTTGATGTGTCATATTGAATACGAATATGCGAAAAGTTATCGAAATATAAGCAAAAATCATGAATTATGTAATCGTCTAGTAATCATCGCTTTGAAAGATGCTTAAAAGGCAAATTTAACCGCTTGAAAGCAAATTGGCGGTGATTTTGTCTGAAAACACCGGAGAGACTTATTTCCACCGGACATGATAAAATTTGATTGTGTTTGCTATGGTAGACCAAACGTTGTATCGATTTTATGGTCCAACGACTTTTCGATTATTAGGTTTGTTAAAATTTGCAAAAAATTCTAAAATCATTCGGCCAGAAAATCGATACAAATTTTGGTCGAGTATACATGGGGTATTTTCCATGATATACACAGAACAGGTTTACATTCATTGTTTCCGCAATTAGCATTCTTTCTGTTAATATGTACTCATCTTTAACTCCCACAATAGAGCACTAAACAGATGGTGATTTGTTGACTTTTTCCTTTGTAAGTAATCTTCCAACACGATACTCTTTGTAAATGTCAAATTACAAATTTACAGTTAAACTGTTAAAAAACTATCAAATACGAGGATGAATGTGGTAATAGAGAAACGTTACTTCCCGATGGTAAATAGAGAATAAGAGGACTAATTTCAAATTGGTTATCATCTGCTCCAATATTTTTAAAATTAAGTTCCCTTCATTTTCAAAAGAACTAGAAATGCATTGTTCACTTTACTGACTTTGATTGATTGAAAAATACGTTTAAGAATAGCGTATATTGTGTGGCTTTTATTATAAAATTTATTATAAAAATCGTTTTTCTTAATCAATTTTCAATTATAAACAGTGCTTAGCAATTTTTGTCAGTGTTTTAAATCGCTATTTTTTATTCCGGTTCGATTAATAAAACATGAGAAAAAGGTAACCTTTGATAAAATTACAAATAACTTTTTTCAATACTCGCTGTTAAAGTCCTACTTTATCGACTATAAAACCGATGGTAAAGTAGTACTTTACCCACCTCAACGGTAAAGTGTTTATACTTTACCGTTGAGTAAACACTTTACTGCAACTAACAGCAAATGAACAAAAACAATTGCTAGTTGTTTAGAGAAATCCAATAACAACCAACAGCCATTGACAACTGTATGAATAATTAATGTCATAACTTATTAGAAAATAAAAAAATAATAAATAAATAAAAAAGAGCTTTTAGGGCAAGTATTGAAAAAAATCTTGTACTACACACGATGGTAAAGTCCCTTTATCCACTAGCGGATTTGGCTCACGAGATCGGAGACCGTTTGAGCCAGACTTCCTGTCGTAGATAAAGTATGACTTTACCACCTTGTATCTATAGTAAATAAGATTTTTTTTTTTATAAATCTATCTCGTAGACGACCGGACAAATTAACTAATTGGCATTTCACTATTCGAAAAGCTGGAGTATCCAGGAGAAAATCGTTCAGGTGGTAATACTGTTGGTAAACCATATTACATCCCGTTTCACTTTCCTTCTTCTTTCTTTCACCACTAGACAATTCTTCACAAGCCATGCCTACAGGTGGCTCAAATGATATGAAACTAGGTCTAAAATATGTCGTTTTAATGGAAATGCGCTATTCTTGAAGTTTTGTAGAAAGTGTTTTTCTTTAATAAAAAATGTCCACAATAAACGTAATTTATTTATTAATTTAGTTACTATGCCGTTTTTAGATTTTCCTTTATTATACTTAAACGTATATTTATATTTGTCATTAATGATCAATATTTTAATTATTATCACTATAAGAAATAAATAAATAAATAGGAAAATATCGAGATTGGTACGAAAGATGATAATAAATATCAAATCAAACCAATTACGTCGTTGATTAATTGTTAATTTTCACACAGACATACTATTTATTAAATTGTTTATAAAGATATATAAAAATATTTATCACCAATCAATTAGACGAAAATACAAGCATCTCTCTCGTAATACAGTCGACTGATTCTGATCGTGTTGTACGTTTTCATACTGGGACCTTCATTCCTAATATGTACCATCTTAAGATTGTTTTTATACGGCTACAATGTTATATAAAACGGCGACATTTATTAGAAAATCAGGAAAAATGAAGAAATTTATGTGTGAATTTTCTATTGAAAGCTGCAATCACGTTTATGGATTACGATCTCTTCTCTTGGCAAAAGAAAATTCCAATAAACATCAAAACAATAAAAGCAATATGCGTAATTGTACTGGGATTGTGCTACGAATAAGAATGATGGGAGTGGTAGAGAGAAATTAACTTGCAACCGCTTACACGAAACGATTGAATATTAGAGAGAAGTGCTAAATTACAGTGAACTCTACCTGGAAGGATTAATTTCGGTAGCTCATCAATTAGAACTGATTATAATCTAATATACCTACCTATTTACATTATACAGGATGTCTCGTAAGTAATGACCCACCTTGCAGGGTCAGATAGGAAATTAAATCCTGAATCGAAAAGTCCTTTACCATTTTTCGATCTGACGCATAGATAATTTACTATTAATTAAATTCAAAATAACCAATCAGAGCGCGCGCTAAATTTATCTGGGCGCTACGGCACAGCGCGTGAGCGAGCGATAGGACCCGCGGCAGTCTACTTCTTCCCTACCTACCGTTCTGCCTCTATAGCGAGCACCTGATTGGTTATTGAATTTAATTAATAGTAAATTATCTATGCGTCAGATCGAAAAATTGTAGAGGACTTTTCGATTCAGGATACAAGGTGGGTCATTACTTACGGGACACGCTGTATAGATAATCAACCACAAAAGTGTCATGAATTTTTATTGAAACAATGAGAATTTATCGTTTGCGATATTATCGCATTATCGAAGTTGATTAGCGCATCTAAGATCTAATCTTACTCTGTCTTTACGAAATGTGCAAAGTCTAAACATGTGCGGCTTCATTTTCAAATAGAACCTTTTCTAAGGGTAGGTTCAGCGATACTACTACTTCGCACCCCAGTTGTATTAGACCTCCAACCTCGAGGTAGTGCAGTAACGCAGCTTTCACTATGAACACGATCTAAAACAAAGGTTTGTTTGGATATATTGACAGCGAAGTAAACAACGAGGCAGCGAAATAGTGAGGTATCTTTGACCTGAACACACTCTAAACTTATTGATATTGGCAACACTAAGGATAGGTTCGTGTCGGGGATATCTCACTATGGTACCTCACCGTTTCACTGTTTAGTGAGTGATTTGAAATAGATATTGATCGATTCACCCTCGCGATTCGTATTGCAATGTATTCTGTCAATTGTTTTATCAATATTCCTGGAATGATATTGATTCGACCAATCAGAGGCAAGCCAATATCGATGTCGACCGCAATGATAAACAACCCTTTTGTTTTTCGTAAGACTTCACACTAAATATTCATGGGTATGAAACCCTCCAATTCTAAAATCTAGTTTTGTTTTGGCAGCTAAGTAACGAGGAAGCGTACGTTCACGGCAGAGATATCTCACTGACATATCTTGCTGACTCGTTGCTTCAAATGGACGTTAGATGTTCATGCCAATCTACTCTCGCGGTGGACTTAACGATATGGTCTGCCAATCATCACAATGACAATGATTCGACCAATCACAGGCAAGCTCATAAAAACAAACTTTTTTGTTTTTTGCTAGACAATAGAATGGGTATGAACGCTCCCGTTCTAAGGCATATTTTTGGTATCTAAGTAGCGATACAAGTATCTCAGTGAGTTTTCTGTGACATGAACGTACCCTAAATAGTGAGGCAGCGAGGCAGCGATCTATCAGGCGGTATCTCCGACCTGAACTTACCCTAAGAGAAGGCTACTGATTTTTATTCGAATGTTGTGATTAGCGTTTTTTTCGCCTATTTCTTGTTTCACAACTTTCCTCAGAAAATTTTGGTCTTATGTGTAGATGGCATAACAAAACTTTTTTTGTTTGTGGAAAAACCCATTGTCATAGTTAAGCGTTATTTAGGTCGTATTTCAATTGTTTGAGTAATGCACATCAATTTGAGTATTTAAAGGATTTATCAAAATTCTCACGCGATTATACCCAGTTGTTACTTTGATATCCACTTAGAACATTAATCTGTAAACATTCGGCGCGACTTAATGTCGCACAAACTCTTATCCCATGCCCAACAAAATCGACACAGCAAAGAGTTTTTAAAAGGAAAATTTCTAAATGATAAGCACACTGTCAGCAGAAAATTACCGTATTTCAGAGTTGAACATTTTCTCTTATTTAGACACATAAATAATTGGATCACTAGGCCCCAGATAAAGCCCAAAACGTTTGGCAAAAAAAAACACGTATATCAGACTTATCGGTTTGTTATCTAATCCATACAGGGACGAATTTTGAAATTCTGGACCTAATGCCAAATATAAAATAAAATTTACGGCGAGCATAAGGAGAAATAGATCATCAGTGTTTGAAATTTGTTGTAACAAAACTTCGCTACAAATGTCGTTTGATAATCGCACACTTTTTATTTACTTTTTTCTGCACACACCTGTATGTACAGATAATTTGTATTACATGTGATGACGTTGTTTGTACTGTTATTTCTATAAACGTTTAGTTTTCAAACCGTATTTCTATAACTTTGTTTGTCACGACTCACTATCTCTTGCATAAATTTCCTATCATCCTGCATTTTATATTCCGTCTATTTGCACCGAGTCAACTAGGCTGCGAGGAGTTATCGTTAGTTAAGCCGACCAACACAAATTAAACGAAGTATAATCTCATTTATTGCAACTTTATTAATACGGCTTTAGATTTAATTAATTACATACTTAATTAATAATAAATCTGATAAGAAGATTACAACAGTTTTAGAAATTGTTTAAATAATGATTACTAAATTCTGAACAAGTGCTGAAAGATGTAGCAGTGATAATTTACTCAGATTCATTAGAGTGGAAGACAATATTGGAAGATAGACAAAAAAAAAGATAGAATGCCCTCGTTAACGCAGTAATATTGTGTAAGATCAAGACAGATAATAAAACTTTTGCCAAATATTTATCAATCAAACAGAACCGTATCATCAACAACAGAATTTTACAATTCTGAATTTGTAGTAATTTGTGCGCACTTGAATCGTTAATTTTTGCATAAAATTACTCTACTTAACATTGGTGATAATAATAATACATCGCCTTAACATGTATGGGGGAAAAGACCTTGTAGACGCAAGGTAAACGTAATTAGAACTACACAAAAAAAAATACAAAAACGTTAATTCGTTGCTCTTACAATTAGGCATGTTCTGATTTAGTGTTATTTAATTTTAATTAGAAAAATTATTAGGCAAAAAAATTAATTAAGACAACCTTCATTTTTGTATCAATCTTATTTAAATCCCAATCTGTTATAGTTGAATAGTTGTATATTGATTATAAATTAAACAAAATACACCAACAACATTAGAGTAAGATCAATAATTCGAAGACACCTTGTATTTATTTTAAACTTAAAAAAAAACATACCGTATAGACTTTCCATTCTAGATATAACCAGTTAGATTTGTTCCAATAATAATAAATCGGCAATTGATTATTATTGATTCGTCGTCATTTGTTATTGCTATGATTATAGCTATTATAATTGCTATTAGTATTATTTTTGTTGTTATTGGATCAATTAAGAAGACACACATTTGTGACAGAAAAAGATCAATACTTTTATTTTTAGAAACAGTCTTCGATCGATGGTAAAAACCCAATAATTTGTTGATAAACAAAAACGACCCTTGTAGCTAATCTGTGTGGAAAATTTAAGAGGAATTGATCTCTTATTGTGGAAACAATGTAATTTATGTAGGCAGGGCCGGCCCCAGCTTTTCTGGCGCTCCAGGCAAAACTATTTTCGGCGTTCCTCTCCGGAAATTAATAATGATCGAGTGCACTACTTTTATTATTTTAAAAATAATCCATCATAAATTATTAAATTAAAAAAAATAAACCTTAACTAAACTTAATCTGATCGAAAATGGTTTTTCTTTTGATAACAGGAATAAAACAAATGATCGTTTGTGTTCAAAACAAGATTCGCGGCTTTGGTTCCAGTCGGAAACTGTATCATTTTAACAAAAAAAAAGAAAAATATACTTATTTGAAATTTACCATCTCTGTAGGAATCCTGGAGCCATTCGGCGTGGACACTTACACTAACACTAGCACTATACACAATTAATTAATAATTAACAAAGAAAATCGCAATTTTTCGAAGCAACATTAACACTACAAAGACTAGAATACGAATGAAGAAGTATCGCACTAATCTAAAAAGGATGTTAAGTTAGTGTCACTGGTTCAGTTATCAGCAAGAACGTATGTACGCGATTAATTCAATCTTTACAGTAACAAGAAAATGTGGAAAAATTAAAAGAAAACTGTGCCTTGTAAATGAGAATAAGGCTACCTAAATAAAGGGCACAATACAGTTAAAGGAATTGGGGTTAAGGAGACAATTGGAAACTTCAAAAGAACTTGATATGTGGATTTGGTAAATTCCAGGTCCGAGGTAAAATGGAATTGTAAGGTTGCCAATTTTTGTACTTTTAAAAAAACAAACTCTTTTACGATCTACGAGGTCGGAAGACCTGACATAGAACAGATCAATAGTTTATGACTGAATTTGAACCGCCGTCAATAGGTAAATAACATTTTTCAAATTGAATCAAATCTTCCGTAGTTAGCAGCAGTTCCCAAGAGTTCTAAGGTAACGCCCCAATTGAGCAAAGTCATCAGACTTGAGAATGTTCTACTGTGTTTTTTTCTTTAATTAATAATAGAGGACTTTTAACCAAATTCTACTCAGGATGCACTAAAGTGCCGCCCTTAAAATTATGCCGCTTCAGACAGCTGCCTGCTTTGCTGTGGTCTCGAGCCGACCCTGTATGTAGGGCATTTGTTGGCCTCAGTTGCTCGCACTAGTCAATTAGACGATTTTGTCGGTCCAAGAAGAAAGAACCTTTAATTTTGCATTGTTTGGTACCAATTCTGCGGAGCTCATGATCATTACCAATATTTAATTATTAAATTTCAAATCAGCGTTATTCTTCGATATTGCCCCTATTTCAGTTCTGTCAAATATTTTTAAGTGAAAAATAATGAAACCACTCATATTATCGATCACAATCGAGCAAAGATAACTATCAGAAAATATTTTATAATTATTAATTTGTCGATTTTATATTTTTCCACGTTTATTTGGTTATTTTGTTGATTTAAAGAAACAAACATCGAAAACTTGCGTCATCTGCATAGTGATTTTTCTATATAAAACTTGCTGACAAACGGAGGCAGTCCAAATATTTTTAGTGCTCCAGACACTACTCTTCAAAAATAAAGCACAAGAAAAATTTATATTTGTGTTAAAATTCTGCCCCCAAAAATTATGAAGCTACAAGCTGCGGCCTGCTGTGCACTGGTCTCGGGCCGCCTTGTTCACAACTGCACCATAAAAGCTTGAAAACCCATTAAAAAAGATCACTACTATAAGGTATTAAAAAATCTAATAGCGGCCCAGGAGAGCTTGAAGGCTTCTTCAACTAGGGCCGGCCCAAGACCACAGCAAAACAAGCAGTTGCTTGAAGCGGCATAATTTTAGGCGCGGCACTTTTTTGTGAATCCTTTACTGAACGTTTAGTATTTTCTTAAGAGGAGCATAATTGAAAAAAGAAATGATATAACAGTCCTAACTCTGATGCAGTTGTTTAATATGAGATTGGGGTACTACTACCTTACTACCTTAGATCTCTTTGGAACTGCTGTTAAATACAGAAGATATGATTCAGCTTGGAAAAAAGTTATTTTTAGAGGAGTCAAATTCTACGTTAGGTCCATGTCCTAGTAGATTGAAAAAAGAATTCCGTTTTTGGAAAAAATTCTCAGTCAAAGATTTTTGGAGAAAGACAATTGCTTTTATTTTGAAAGTACAAAAGTACTTAGAATTTTCCAATTCCACTCTTGGAGGTTTTTCTGTAGTTTCCAAATGCCCCCTTAGCACCAATGCCTTCACCTGTATTGTATTCTTTATTTGGGCAGCCGTATTTTCATTTAATTTTTCCACCTTTTCTTGTTCAGTTGTGATCTAGTCTTTGTAATGTTAAGTTGTTTCGAAAAATTGTGTTTTTTTTGTTAATTAATAATTTATTGTACCCGGTGCTAGTGTCAGTGTAAATGTCAGTGCCTTTCAAATAATCTTGTTTCTTCTAATATTCATAGTTTTTCTTTCAATTTTTCTTGCCGTTATGCAACTATCAACAGTATCAACTGGAATCAAACTGGGTTTTTTTATCAACGGTGTCTCATACGATTGGATTCTTTTAGGACGATATCTTTTATGACACTTTTCTATGGGACAACAAACTTTTTTATTACGCATTTACTTAAAATTATCACAATTATTTTGGATTTTGATGAATAGAGAAGTAATTAACGAAGACGCTTTAGAATTCGGAAATGAAATATATAAAACTCATTATTAATTTCTGGATATAGGTGCCGAAAAACGGTTGCCTGGAGCGCCAGAAAAGCTTGGACCGGCTCTGTTTTGGACGATATTAGAACAATATTATTAAAAATAGGAATCTTTCGTTGACGACTCAAAGCGAATTCAGCAACATTAAAAGGCTCGAAAACTTTGTTTTGCGAATAAAATATTAAATTTTCCCTACAATTAATGTTACTTTTTCGTATAATTTCAGTAAAAGTAGATTTATTATTTTACAGAATAATGGAAAAATTTTGTGCCTAATACAGTCGTTTTATGCCTTCTGATATTCCCACAGAAGCTCTTTTTCGGCATAGAGTTCTGGCGGAATATCAAGCGGAATAAAACGATTGTGGGATCGACGCTTAATCAGATAAAGAAGAAAAATCTTCTTTCTTGTTGCTGTAAACCTTTTCTCTAAATTTTATTCTATGAAACTGATTTTATCAATTGCCGAAAAATCGATGGTATTGAATCCCAAGATTCAACTTTAACTTATGAGTAAGAGTTTTTATTGTTCATTTTTTATTTGTTTATTATCAGTTCGTTTAAATTCGTTTTAAAAATTCGACTTATTGCATTTTTGTTTTAAATGAATTACAAGTGCAGGAAACCCCTATTTTAATTGTTTTCCCAGGAACTCGAATAATTACTTCAATTTTATGATTTTTTTCATTCTTAGGTCCGTTTATTTGAATAATCACAGTTTTAATCATTCCCAATCTTCTATACTTATATAAGACATTTCCCATTCACTGATTAACTCACTCATCACGATATTTCCGAAACTATCCGTCCGATGGACTTTAAATTTGGCATATATATACTTTTCATGATGTAGACGCTCACTAAGAAAGGATTTTTGAAAATTCAACCTCTAAGGGGGTTAAATCGGGCATTAAAGTTTTAATATGTTGGAATATAGGCGGTAGTGGAAATAAGTTTTGACAAGCGGGTAGCCATCCGCATCGCTGGCCGTTTTTGGAAATAAGTTTTGATAATTTAGCAGTTTCATTTTAAAATGCAAATAAGAGAGATTCTAACCGCATTTTCTTTGACGTTTTACGATAATTAAACAATACATTGTTCAAACATTTCGATATTTTACCAGATTATGATTTAATTAATAGAATTAATATTATTCAATCCAATGAACGGGCGGAACGAAGTCTGCCGGGTTCGCTAGTTTAACTATATTTTTCATAAACAAAATTTAGATGTTTTTTTGGTTCAACTTAAGCAGTTCAAAATTTATTTGAAACTATCCCATTGCATCTGTAGGGCACCAAGCTACAAATACGTATTTCCATAGGACAGTTGAATCAAACTTGTGAACGTGTGAAAGCTCCATGATCCTAAGCTTCTTATATTTTCTTTTTTTGAAAAATAATAGGAGATTCCATATTCTCGAACCACTTTTAAGTCAGACAGCCTGTATAATAACTGATGTTCTATTAAGAGCTAGACTAGTATAACATTATCAATCAAAAATAAGGAAAATCAAGAACTGGTCGTCTAATTTATTACATGATTGGAATGATTTTCTCTATTATCCGGATTAATACAATATCAAATACTTAAAGTCGATACACATACTTTCACCGCAACACTTGTTGAACATCTACGTCAACAAAAAAAAAATATATTATTTAAATTTTAACCACTTGGAATTTTACAAAATACTTAAACGATTATCATATGATTTTTTTGTTTTGTTTTGAATAAAACATTATAAGTTTCAAGAAAACCCAATTAAAATCACAGTCGGTGTATAGAGTCAACTGCGAACACTACCCTCCAATATACCTCCCTTTACAATTATGTAAGTTGTTAAAATTTTTATGGTGATAAATGGCGTCACGACGCCTACTACAATAACATTTAATAACAAAAACATTGATTATTCGTAATTTCGTAGTCGTCTCATAATTTAATACAATTTATGCGCCTAGATTATGCGATAACTGGGTATTTTCTTCATTTTTATTTGTATCTTCTGTGAAATTAGAAATTGCGCAGAATTAATAAATGGTGATTGTTGCTGTTGTTTTTAAAAAGAAAATAATCATGGCCAACAAGTTTGTAGGTATCTCGTTCACCTCTTTTTCCACAAAAGACCATTCTGTAAAGAGTTGTTACAGAAGTAACCAGCCAAAAATTATTTCGGGTGATTGCGCACTACTCAAGGGCCGTTAGGTATGTCGATTTTTCTCTTATTTTACACAAATTGCAACAAAATTGATTTTTTTTTTCAATTAAATAAATTCTTATCTGCTATCAACAGATTTCTCCTAATTGTTGTGGTAATTACGGAAAATCACCTGATACCTCCACCATTTGTACAAATTTTACCGTTTTCAGTCGCAAAGAACGTGTAATTTTTTTTTGTGTGAAATAAAATCGCTTTATTTACATAAAATTAATGTTAAACGCTTGAATTATTGTCAATAATTAATAAACAAATCAATATAATTATCACAACAAATGAGATAAAATCGGGATCGATACAATTGTCTTTGATAATTCCACAATATTTTTGTGATTTATGGATTTATGTGACACAATTTCAATGACATTGCGTCGTTGTTAAACGCTTTTACGTTAACGTAATTACCTCGTAACCATTCTTGTGGAATGTGGTAGGGTGCTCCCAAAAAGAGGGGGGGCATTAATCAATCAGCGATTAATTGTAACTCAACAAAAACTTTCCGCAGTTCAACGTCGACTTTTACCAATAAAACGATCTAAATTTAATAATTTATTGCAACTCAATTAGCAAATTGGAAAATACTAAAGAGGATTGTACGCGGAAGATCCGATTGTTTTTGTATTTAAATATACAGGTGGGGCATCAAATTCAGACACTTTTAAAGATAAAGGGGCTGCAAATACAACAAACGCAACAATTGACCCATTTTTGTATACATGTACAATTGTAAAAACAGGATTGATTGTACATATACGGTGGTGGCAAATAAAACAAGTCCATAAGAAGGCGAATAGAGATATTCGGTCATATATTTTCTGCAAGATATGAAGAATTGATTTGAGAATCTTGTTATTTTGTGGTATGCGTGACGTAACAAGAATGTCATCTAAAACAATCGTCTTATAACAAAAACAACAATAATTTACTTCATTAATTTTTCTTTCTCTTTTTTTTAACATACATATATGTAAATAACAAAGACGAAAAAAGTAACTCATCATTTTTGACCCTTATAAAAAAGTGTGAGATCTATAAAAAAATATTCTTCAGTCTACCTGTTTTATTTGCTAACTCTGTATATTTCCAGATAATAATAATTTATTCTATGACCTTTCTACTGGGTAATTCCCAAACCACAACGTGATCATCTCTTCTGCGATTATTATTAACAATATTATATGGACAATCAGGAGTGGACTGGTCATAAAGATGATTTTGTAGAAATTCTGATTCTTGCCAGTCCGTCCCTATTTACAGTACAAATAAAGATCTTTATGCAGGGCCGGCGTGACCTTTTGCGGGGCCGGGTTCAAATGTTTTGAACGAGCAACTATTTTTGGGTAATTTTCGAAGAGCACGGGGCCGGATTGCGGAGAACGCGCTGAACCTGCCTTGCGCCGGCCCTGTCTTTATGGACATTTTAGTATTCGCCTAGAAGGCTGTTTTTGATCTACTATAACTCAAAAATTTCAATTGATTAGTAATAGCTTTATCCACATGTGAAACAATTCGGATCGCCCATTATCAAGGTGATCGTTAAATTACGTCACAATTTTAGCACTAAAACGATTTAATTACGAAGGCGAAAAAAACGAGCTAATCATTGATTTAAATAATTAACACATTTTCGACTTTGAAAAGAAAATAAAATCGAAAATAGAAATTCTTGTCGATCTGTAGAAATGAAAAAATATCTCTGTAGGTGTAACAAATTTAGTTGAGCGACACATAAAGATCAGCAAAACAGCAATAGAGAGATGTAAAGAGAGAAAGAGACAGAGAAAGAGATTCTTTCTATATTCTGGCGATTCTGGCTTTAGGCCAATATGTCTCTTTACTGACATGCCTTTTTTTATCTTCTTATTGTTGACTCGTGTGTTTACATAACTATCTCTGTCGGTCGCATTATACAAGATATGTTACGTATTGTGTTATTTTTGATAAACACAAAACAAAACTATATTTATCGCTTTAGAGAAAAATTCAAGCATTGACGCGGGGGACTCTTATTGGTAAATCGTCATCGATCACTTGACTTACCTGTGACGTTTCGTGTCATCTCTCTTTCTTCACATATCCTTTAAAAATGACTGAATCATTTGTGTACATAGCGATAAAGACAACATTTTGCGACGATTTTAAATTGGTGATAATTCGCGGTTAATACAAAATACACATAAACGTCACAACGTAACATGCGCACAAGGTATTCTTGCACGTAGGGGATCCCTATAAGATATCCTGCACGGTGCATTTCTCCCACATTTTGGCGGGAGGTGTAGTTGAGTTGAAGTGTTTGAAAAAAAAGGGAGAAAGTCGAAAAGATAAATTACAAATCTCGCAAGTGTCCCTGTAATTAGTGTTGAAAAGTATTATCTAAATTAGTATTAACGCAAATTTGATTTGCACAAGAAAAATGTCACATAAATCGGGATTAACGACACATCTACACAATGAGGCTTGCAAGGTAATTTTTGAAAAATTTTGCAATTAAAACATTTTTGAAATTGTGCCAAATTTATTTTTATATTATAAATATTTTTATTGGTTTGTTTAGTTGTAGTGAAATTTTCGGGGAAAAAACGGAAACCGCATTTGATTTCCGCTATTTTTTTTGTGTCCGATAACACCGTGGCTCTTATCGAGTTTTATAAATTGTCGCCCAAATTATTGATAATTTATTCAAAGTAGCACATGTTTTTTTAAACAAATTGTAATTTGTTTATATTGATTGTTTATGTAAAAACGGTAAATTGTTGTATTTTGCTTAACAATTATTGATAGTTATCGGGGCACATCTGTTCGAAAAATGCGTGACGTCATGGAAATTTACCTCGCGAGTTCGTTGGCGTCCCAACTGGAAACCAGAAATAATCCAGGGAATTCTATCCTTCGGGACAACATTAGATTTATTATAAATTAGAATTATTCGACATTTCTAATTGAACAAATTTGAATTAATTTTGGGCGACTTTCACAATAAAATTTTTCAAAATTTGAATTAATTTCGAATTCAAATTCGAATGACGAAATAATTGAAAAATTTTCAAGGTTTTTGCCAATTACACACGTTTCGTTTGAAAATAATAACGAAAAAAAAATTCATTAGAATTCAGCAGACATTACAAATAAAGTTCAAATAGAAATTGTCGCACAGAAATCCGATAAAAAAATAATATAATGTCAAGGCTCGATTTTTTCGACTATTTTCGGAAATTGATAAGATTTTGTAACACGGAAATTAAAAAAACCAATCAATGATTAATTAATGATTAACATTGTGAGTCATGTGATTTTCTGTTCAAATAACCGTAAATTGGTTTTTTCTGCACATCTAATTAATGAAAGTCATATGAGAAATAACCCAGTGGCGTAGTAAGTGATTCTAATCGATAAACGTCCAAAGTGGACGATTTCATCATTTCGATTATGTGTAAATTTTCGACGATAATAACGCCAATATTGCGTGTCTGTGCCATTATTTACAACAAATATATTCTTACGTTTTAATTAACAATTTTAATGGAATTGTTATCAAGCATACAACACCATATGTCATTGTTTAAGTAGTCACGATTGTTTCGTTACTTTTTTTTTATGTAACAAAACGTTGATAACACGTTTTTGGGCCGATCGCCAGAATTTCCAAAATCCATCGTTGGAACGGTGCCGATTATTAATGAATCCGTTGTTGAAATTAATAAAAAGTCTAATGAATTTGTAACAGTTGCACAATAATATGCCACGTTGGCGATGTTTGTAATCAAATCCATCAACCGGATTTGATTACATCTAATTTCTCCAGTTATACTTCCATTTATTATGATGACGCCAATGATGATGACATATTAATAATAATAATAATGGTGAAAGAAAAACGGGAAATTTTCGATTGCATTTCCGTTCATTTTTACATTTCAAGACTAACCTTGAGGAAATGAAACGACCAAAGACGGAAATGTTCCGCAATTTCTCAAGGTTCCTTTCGTGAAAATTTACGATATCTGAACCCAATAATTACCTACTCGTCTATTTTATTACATTTTTTTTAATTATTATTATTTTTTTAACGATTCACGAGGGAAATCAACCTTGAATTCGTTATTTTATAACAACATTTGATATTGTTTTAAATGATAAAATTGCAACACGTTTGTCGCTATATTATCAACTTCCTAATCACAATGCCCTTTTGATAAACAACAATCGTACCTTGAGCATTTATTTAAATTGATTATTAACATCAATGTCTGACAGTTTATTGCGATCTATTAAAGCAATTCGAAAGAATTGCCGTTTTGTACCTTCCGCCACAATTCTAGAATCTTCCACGTGCGAATACTATAATTGTGGAACCTTCGAACCCCCCTTCTTCATCTGGAACCTTCCGCCACCTTGTCTGTAGTCGTTTTCTTTCAACCAACAACCCAATATCGCAAACCGGTCGATTGCAATTAGCCTCCATTCTGCA
This sequence comes from Epicauta chinensis, assembly GCA_021725515.1. Taxonomy (NCBI): domain Eukaryota; kingdom Metazoa; phylum Arthropoda; class Insecta; order Coleoptera; family Meloidae; genus Epicauta; species Epicauta chinensis. The sequence continues at coordinate 48,830 of JAEDXX010000032.1, forward strand.
ACATTCGACTCCACATAAACTACTTTCTTTATACTTCTAGAATCTTCCACTATTTCTGTAGTTTTTTTGTAACCAATATGCCGTTGTCGGTACCGAGTCTTCTTTATTCTGGAACCTTCGACTCCACGTAAACTACTTCCTTGACGATTCTGCAATCTTTCACCTTGTCTGCAGTCTTTTAGCAACGAATATCTTGTAGTCAATCCGGCCAAATGCTAGTAGATCAATTATAATGTGTTTTGTTCCTTTGCATCAATTAGTAGAGTCTTCTATGTGTCTTCTTGTCGGTACGAGTCTTGCTTTTTATTCCAGAACCTTCCTCTACACATAAACTACCGTTTGAATAATTCTGGAATCTTTCACGTGTCTTCTTGTTGATATATAGTCTTCCTTGTTGACTTAGAACTTAAAATTCCTCCCAGTACTACCTTCTTTATGCTTCTGGTACCTTCCACCTTGACTGTAGTCTTTTTTTCCAACCAATATCTTGTAGTCAATCCGGCCGAATGCAAGTAGCCGGATTATACCATGTTTTGCTTCAATTGTAGAGTCTTCCACGTGTCTTCTTATCGGTGCCAAGTCTTGCTTTTTATACTGAAACCCTTCTCTACGCACAAACTACCTGCTTTAAGATTCTGGAATCTTTCACGTGTCACATAGTCTTCATTATTGACCTGAAACACTCGATTCCCCCGATTACTACCTTTTTTATACTTCTAGGATCTTCCACCTTGTCTTCCAATGAATGTCTTGTAGTCAATTCGGCCGAATGCGAGTGGCCGGATTGTCGGCTCCGTCGCCTAAAAATATTACGATTATTTATTTGATAGCCGACCTAAATAACTATTTTCATACAAACTTTACGACCTCAGCCGGGGGAACGCCTTGATCTGGAAATGAACGTGCCAAAAACTATTGATTTCCGCATAAAAAAGAATGAATTTTAATTATTTTCTCTTATGTTACAGCCTAAGATTATATCTCAAGTTGACCAGAAAAAGGGTGGTGTTAACACTGTTCTAATGACGTAAGTACAAAAAGCTCCACCTAACTACAAATTCAAAAATCAAAAAAAAATTGTTAAAAATAATAGTAAAATTAAATAACATTCATTCACCGAACATCACATCTTGGAGGTATAAAAAATTTCATCAAATTCTAAACTTTAATATTTATGATAAACGAAAAGAAAATGATAATCAATTCAAAATTAAGTACTGGTGATTGGACTTGAATTTTGTCAATAAAAACCATGTATATTTGCAGAATTGTGCAGTCAAATCAGTTAGGTTGCTTTTCCTTCAAAGTTACACCATACAAATTCTTTTATCATTATTACTCGACTCTATTTGTTCTCAGTTGTGCAATATTGATTCTCTTATCAATTTTGCTATTTATTTAGGCGTATCATTTGTACAAAAAAAGCCACACTTTGTGCTTTATCGGAGTTTGTATGCCGTAACTTTTTACCTTATTTTTTTTTATTTTTTGTTTTTACAACTAATCATTCTGCTAAGAGATCATTAAGAGAAGTTTTTTATCAGGGTTTTTGCCTATATACATGGTTTGTTTATAGTGTTGTTTTGATTATATTTTTGTAAGTTTTGTAAGATTATTGGCATATATTGGAGCTGCTAGAAGTGCTGCTACCGCACCATGTTGCGATGTGGTTGTGCTGGGGAGCTCTACGGATTTAACAGAAGGACGATCAACGGTACAAATTATTCAATATTACCTTATTATTATTTTTGTATACAAAAAATAGTACTATATTAAAAAGCCTAAGTGTTTAAAAATGATGTTTGTACAAATTGATTTTGTACATAATTGTACGATTTAGTAGGAAATTTACAAAAGCCTTATCTTCAGTTGTCATTCAAAGTAAATATAAATTTTTAATTTTAACATTTCACTTTTTTTTTAAAGTAAAGACATAAATCACCCATCATCACATGAACGAACACACAGACACTCAAACAATTTTCAATTAAAAATTCTGGAAATTTTCGGAAAACTTGAATTTTGTTTGAAACACTAAAAACTACTAACAATCCCATTCTTCTCTCTCATCTTTCTCTGTCTGTTGTCGTTTTTTTTTTAACAAATCCTCGCAGTACATCTGTTTGGACGCAAATTCATCATAAATTAATTTCAGTTATAAATGTGAAAAAAATGAAGTACCTGTACATTCAGCCAACGGCTCAACAGTACCATTGGTTGACAATGTGCCAAGAAAAGATGAAGAATTGGGCGATTACGATCCATTCCAACATCGGAAACTCGACCATCCTACATCGTAAGCTATAGCTATCCTTTCAAATTTTAAACAAAATTACTAATAATTTTGTTACAGTGATTTGGATACGTTGATACATCTGTTGAAGGGTAGTTTAGGTAGTGGTATATTGGCGATGCCGTTAGCATTCGCTAATGCTGGTCTATTCTTCGGTCTCGTTTGTACATTCGGTATTGGTATCATTTGTACATATTGTGTACATATATTAGTGAAAAGTGCACATATCTTGTGCCATCGTACACGTACACCAGCATTAGGTTATGCTGAAGTAGCTGAAGCTGCCTTCGTTAATGGACCACCATCTGTACAACCATGGGCGAAATTTGCCAAAGCCTCAATCAATCTATTTCTGGTGATTGATCTATTGGGCTGTTGTTGTGTTTATGTATTATTTGTATCGGAGAATGTACGACAAGTTGTTAATAATTATACACCGGAAGAGGCGCATGTTAGTTTGAAAGTTTATATGGCTGCACTACTACCATTTTTGATTCTAATGTGTTTGATAAGAAATTTAAAATGGCTATCACCATTATCGATGTTGGCAAATATTTTAGTGGCTGTTGGTATTGGTATAACATTGTATTATATATTTATTGACTTACCACCACTTGATAGTGAACCGTATATTGTTGATATATTGAAATTGCCGAAATTCTTCGGTACAGCCATATTTGCTTTGGAAGGTATTGGTGTTGTTATGCCATTAGAGAATAATATGAAAACACCAACGCATTTCATCGGTTGTCCTGGTGTTTTAAATATCGGTATGACTTGTGTGGTTCTATTGTATGCATGTGTGGGCTTCTTTGGTTTCTTGAAATATGGTGATGAAACCATGGGCAGTATTACACTCAACTTACCCCAAGACGAATAGTAAGTTAATCTCGATAAGTACGCTTTGTGAAACTAAAATTAATAATAACACATAATTACAGTTTGGGCCAATCAGTGAAACTGATGATTGCTGTTGCGATATTCTTGACATACGCTCTACAATTCTACGTACCAATGGAGATCATCTGGAAGAGTTTAAAGAATCAATTCAATCCATCCAGACAAACGTTAGCCGAATATTCAATTAGAATATCATTAGTATGTTTCACTGTTGTAATGGCTATTTTAATTCCAAATCTTGGTGGTTTTATATCGTTAGTTGGCGCCTTGTGTTTGTCAATGTTGGGCCTCATCTTTCCAGCAATCATCGATTTAATCACATCCTACGAAGAGCCCGGTCTTGGTAAATTGTATTGGCGTTTATGGAAAAACGTTCTATTAATATTATTCGGTTTAGTCGGTTTATTAACCGGTACATACGTTAGTATTAATGAAATCTTCGAATCATGAGTTTGATTTATCAAAAAACATACCAGGCGGCTTTCTATATCGTCTCATAACTGTTAGAAATGAGATAGAAACTTTACAATCATAAAATATTAATTAAAAAAATAAAAATAAAAAATAAACCGTGTTGTACCGGCTGGAAACCGGGAGTATTTTCCCATCAACATTGTGATTTCGATCGGTCATTATATAATCAACAAAATCAAGGCGATTTCCTGAAATTAATTTAATGATCATTTTTATAACAGCTGTAAAATTTTGTACCAGCAGGGACGTTTAGAAAAACGCTTTATATTCTCTTTTAATTTTAGAAAAACAAATCGAAAATCATTTAAAAATTAACAAGTAGGCAAAAGTAGACTGCAAATCAATCTGTGATTGGTAGAGAGTCTAATTATAGTTTTCATTTCATGACCTTCATTAGTATTTTTTCGTTTCAAATTATTTCTCTTTTTGTTTGTTTGTATATTTTTTTTGTATACATAATTACTTTTATTATTATAGTGAGAAATTCGTTTCATTTATTTATATTACACATACATTTTGATTGTGATTTTTTTCTTTGTTAATATATTAAGTAATATTTAAACATTAACCGATTAAATTGTAGTTGTTTTATTTATTAGAAGTTCATGGTTATTTTTTTATATTAATTAAACAATAAAAGAAAATTTTGAACTCTAATAAATACAACGTTTAATAATATTAATGATAAGAACAGTATTTAGTTCCAAAGGAACTGTGACTTGATAAATTATAAAAATGTGGTGCCTTAAAAGAGAATAATAAAAAAAATATAAGAGGAGAAACAAAAAAATCTGGTATTTTTCCAGAATCTACAAAATTTTTATTTGATAGAAAAATTCCTGTTAATTGACAACAATGAAAACGAGTATTTTTCGGTGCTTTATATCCAAAATATCGATTTTTTAATATGATCTAATTAATAATAATTAAAAAAACAGAACTAATTCTCGAACAGATGAATTGGTATGAAACGACTCGAATTAAGTCAGAAGTTCCATTATGTTTTTATGATATTAATCAATGTAAACTATTCCATAGTTGAAGTATACTATTGTTTTCAGAATAATGTGTTTTATTTGCGTATTTACACTATTTTTATATCTTGTGTAGATCATCTACACAGAGCCGGTCCCAGCTTTCCTGGCGTTCCAGACAACCTTATTTTTGGCGCCCCATTCCTATTTATCAAATTTGTTTAATTCAATTTTGAATTATGATATTTCTGCGTTGAATTTTTGGTAGATCCGGAATAAAAAAAAAGTGGTGTCCCGTAGAAAAATGTTAAAAAAAAATTCGTATTAAAACAATTCAAAACAATGCAAAAATCGACCTTTTCGTATGGGGCATTGTTGAGAAAAAAAACTCATAGTTTGGTTCCGGTTGATAGTTGCATAACCGCAACAAAAATTGAAAGAACTATTAGTATTAGAAGAAATAATATGATTATTGGTACTGGCACTTACACTAGCACTAGACACTATTAATTAATAATCAACAAAAAATAATCGCAATTTTCCGAAATAACTTAACACTTCAGAGACTAGAACTGAACAATTGTTTATCTTCGAATTTCACTCCTCTATAAATAGCTCTTTTCCATACTGAATCGTGTCTATATTGCAGCAGTTCTGAATGTTTCTAAGGTACTACCCCAATCCCATATTCAACAAATTCGTCAGAGTTAAGACTGTTCAAACATTTTGTTTTCAATTATATTTTCATATTCCTTTTAAGAAAATGCACAATATGATCCACTAAAAAGTACCGCTCCAGGCAAATGCTTGGTTTGCTGTGGTCTCGTGCCAGCCCTGCAGCTACAGGTTTACCGTTCTACAACTAAAGGCCTCCCAGGCGGATTTTTCCTAAACACAATTTAGCCCCAAAAATAAGTGATCCAAAATCAGGACCATCAGAAATATAGAAATTGAGCAGCAACTTGAAAAAAACTGTAGATTCTTAAATATAGTCGCCAAAAAAATTCAGCGTGTCGAATGGATTGAATTACCTACATAAATGGAATTTCATAACAGATAAGGTTTTTTTGAAAAAATTATGAGATAAGAGCAGTCACGTGTGTGAAACAAAAAATAGAGAATATGAAATATTTCTCTGATATTTCTGATATTTCTTCAAAGATGCCACGGTTTTTTACATAAAAATTCCCAAGCGCATGACAAAGACGTTATACACCGTTTCGTGATAAATCTCCGGGAATCGCGGGAGAAGGGATCATCTTGAGTAAGGTACCTATAGCAAGATCCTCCACAAGCCACACTTACTGTCGGCTGATGTTACATTTAACTGTAATTGCGCTCTTTTCATAATGCCAGAGAATAATATCTATAGGGTGTTTTCTCTAAGTTTGATCGATAGTTGAGATCTCCTATTAGTGACGAGAAAAAAAATTACAGATTTGAGCGCTACAACACATTCTTGGGACTTTTATTTCAAATTGAAAGAAGATCCAGTGCCTTACTGTTTAGCAATGCCGGCTTTAGGGGGAAGGGGTGAAGTTTGAATAATAAATCATGTTTCGAATACTTGTGTACAGGCCCGGATTCGATCGAAAATATTACCCGTAAAGTACCGTTAAATGAAATGGAAATACGGAGACCCGAGGAGCACATTCTATAGGGTTCAAAAATATATGGAATTTTTATAATTTTATGTTTCGGTAATTTTTTTTAAATCCCACCCTGGTCGAAGAAATAAGGGTAGAACGGCAGGAACTGGCCCAATGGTTTACAACCAGAAAATGTTGTCTATTGTATACGAGCTTTAACATAATGGAAGAGTTTTATTAGTGCCATATAGCCTTAGAGAATTTGTGTTACTATACAATGATGTCCCCTAAACTTAAAAAAATTGCAAAAAAAAAACAGATAAGACAATTGACGTAAAATAGCACCAATTAATTACACATATACCATAAATAATACCTATACTTTAAAACTTGTCAATGCTTATCAGGAAACTGTTCCCTGATGGTCATTATTATTTGTCACGATAAGAATAGACCTAGTATTTTGTTTCTGTTTTTCGTTCTGCATTTTATTTATTATAGGTAAGTATTTTAAATTTTAGTCTAAATATTTGTTTTTATCCCAAATTTTTTTGTTATACAATCCTCGACTATAATCTTATGGGCCTAAGCCTAAATTTGTACTAAAAGACAATTGCTCGATAAGTATACAGGCTCGATAAGTATATTTATTGGACCCCAATGAGGCAATGGTGCGCAAACTGCTGAACCTCCTTCGCTCTATTCAAGACACTAAAAAGTAGCTCTTTAGAAGGAATTTGGTGCTGGTATTTAGATCTAGACACTATCTGAAGGGAGTATCCATTGCTTACAGACGTCAAAAGTTATAACAGAAAAATTAATTGTTTCAATAAAACGAAGAGCAAGTGGACGTTCTACACACACATCAAACACAAAGTAGCAGGCTACAAGAGTAGAAAATATCAATGATTCTTCTGTGAAACATCAATCCACACTTTTGAAGAAAAATTTGAAGACGAAGCTGTACAGCAGCCACAAATGTTAATAATTCCGACAGACATACCGTTCAAATTCTAACGTTTCCAGTTTCCGGTGCGACTCGTATTTGCAATGACAACCAAAAAAATAACAATGGGACAATTGCTACAATTGTGATGCCTACATTTCGGAAATCCGAGCTTCTCGCATGACCTCCCTAGTAGAAATGATATTGAGGTGCTGGCAAGGGCCTGGCTAGTTTGCCTAGATTGAAACCAGGCACAAGCCAGTACACGGAAAAAATCTGTAGGTGCTACCTGTCATAAACCTACAAAATTATCCTATAGCACCAACAGGGTTTTTTTCGTATACTGACTAGCACCTGGCTTCAATCTAGGCAAGCTAGCTAGGCCCTTGGCAGCGCCTCAATTTTCTGCTTTATTCGTGTACGCACCAGACGGGAAAGCAAAAAAATACTGTGTATCCAAAAGCACTGCAATAATCCATTTTGAAAGATTTTTCTCTCCTCTACAGCATTTCAACGCATGGCATGTCGGATTATAGCTAGTAACAAATTTAATATAATTCTCCTTCTTTCAAGAATACAGCCAACTAATGTGTTAGGTAGCGGTATATCTAATCAACTGCGTTTTTATATATAGCATATCCCGTTATGTATATAATGCTTATTTAAATATTGGCGAATGTCTTGAGTTTCTATTACTAGCAAGTTAAAATTTATGAATTACCAAAGAGTCTTATTGATCGCCATTTAAACGAATGAATAGCGGATAATTGAAGTGTAGGAGTTACTACAATTAATTATAAAAGGTGCCTCATTTATTTGCCCATTAAAAAAGAGTGCTTCCGCAATAAAATCTAACACAAAAACAATAGTAAAAAATTATACTACGCAGTAGAAAATGTTTTTTTCATTAATTTTATGAAGATGATCATTAGATCAAAATTGGTTGTCATTATCAAAATAAAAAATATAATTATAGAAGAAAAAAGAGCTATTTTTTAAAATGATAAACAAAATCGTTCGTTAGAAAAACCTTTAGTTAAAAAAAGGCGCATTAAAAAAGGAATGAAACATCGAGAAACAAAAAAAATACCTACTTGAGAGCCAAAAAAAACCACAAGTTTCAACGTTTTATTTGACCAACAATAAAAGAATTTCATGATATATTTTCAAAGAAGCTACTTTTACAAATTTATGACCTCAGAAGTTAGTTGAAGAAATCTTGCATTTGCTCCCGGAATATAAGTAATTTTACACTAGGCCGAAGATGGAGATACTTCAATATACGTTCCTCTAAGATCTAGAGCTTGAAAGTGTGGTTTTTTCTCTTACTACTCCTAGAGGTTTATTTTGAGTCGGACTATAAGGTTGCATACATCAGACCATATGTGGATTCAGACTTGGATCGGTAGCAGGATTAGGCAGTAGTACAAGAAGACGTAATTTACGGTATAAAATAGGCGTAGTTTTTGCATTTTCTACTCAGGGCCGGCCCGAGCTTTTGTGGAGCTCCAGGCAAGTTTGTATTCGACATCCTTCACCTAAAATTATTAATGATTGAGTGCATAATTTTAAATTAAAATATTTTAAAAAAGTAAGCTTTATCTAATGATTCTCTGATCGAAAGTAGTTTTTTTGATAACAAAAAAAAAACAATAATCATATGATTATTATTATGCGTATGTACGCATTACATTATTTTGAGTTCAAAAATCAAAATTTCAAAATAATGCCAAAATTTTTTAGTCGAATTTTAGAGATCCGAAATAAAAAAGACGTCTGGGGTTCCATCGAAAAATGCCATAAAAGATTTCATGTTAAAACAATTCAAAACAATAAAAAAATGGCATTTTGTATGGGGCACCGTTTAGAAAAAGAAAAACAAACTCACAGTTGATAACTGTTTAACTAGAGATAGAAAGGAAAACTTAGTATTAAAAAAACATATTTATCTAAAAATTTACCATCGTTATGGGCATCCTACAGCCGATCGGCACCGGCACTTACACTAACACTAGCACTAGACACAATTAGTTAACAAAAAAATCACAAATCAAAAATTACGAAACAACGACCTGATCACAACTGAACAAGCACGAACCAATCTGAAAGGGGTATTAAGTAAGTGTCCTTTGTTCAGTTTTTATCAAGAACGTCGTATATACGTGCAGTAACAAAAATAGGTAAAAATGCGTTTTGTAAGTGAAAATACGGTAACTAAAGTAATGGACAGATGAAGGGATTGGGACTAAGGAGACAATTGGAAACTTCAAAAAACTTCCAAGAGTGAAGGTCCTAAGGAAAACGCAATTGTAGGGTTGCCAATTGTTGTACTTTCAAAATAAAGCTGATGGTTTTTATCCTAAAATTTTGAGAGAATTTTCTGTAAACTGAACTCTTTTACAATCGACGAGGTCTGAAGACCTGACTTAGAATTTATCAATTGTTTATCCCTGAATTTGAAACTCTTCCACCTAGTAAGTAACTCTTCCAGAAACAACATTTTCTGAACTGAATCAAATCTTCCGCATTTATCAGTTCCAAAGACTTCTAAGGTAGTACCGTAAATTCATCACAGTTAAGACTGTTCTATCGTTTTTTTTCCAGTTAATAATAGAAACTCTTAACAAAATGCGACTCATAAAGTCCACCATAGAACTTACTGAAAAAGTACCGCCCCTAAAATTATGCCGCTCCAGGCAGGTGCCTGTTTTTCTGTAGTTTCGGGCCGGCCCTGTTTCTAAATCAATGAAGAACTATGTATTTACTACGCGAACTTTTGGAAAATAAAAAGTCGGATTAATACGCCGAAAATTTGATATACTTGTCTTCCATTTCATTCTCGAGTCGATTATCGAAATGAATCAATTTGATTGACAGTATTTACTACATAATTAATAATAAATTATAAAGTATATTTGCTACATAGTTTACGCCACGGAGTATAGATATAGGAGTCCGAACGGTATAGGCTTTTTCACGATATTTATGTACATAAAAATGACCCAGAGAATAGTACATTTTTCTGTCACTCGCGGCGCTAAGATCAGTAGCGTACTGATAGTGGTCGCGATAGTGGTGGTTATAGTGGTCGCCTGGACTTAGTAAATTTCGACTTATAAGCCAAATTACTTTATGGTTGAGGTGCACAAAGAAAATTTTCTACCGTAATTTCTATGAATAGCAATTTTGTCCGCATCTGGTATGAGTTGTAAATTATCCGTTGCTATTCATGTAAATTACGGTAGAAAATTTTCTTTGTGCACCCCAACCATATGGCTTATAAGTCGAAATTTACTAAGTCCAGGCGATGACTATATCGTCCTTAACGAGAATAACGAGTACTCTGCGGATCGTAGCGCGCTTGGGCAAAATTTTGCCCTAAATCGTGCCACAATTTTAATTACGTTCGACCCTATATCTAATCGTTTACGCGTAGACGTAGTTTATGTAGAAAAAGCGTAGTAAATATTTTTTACATGAAGAGAAGCAAAAAATAACAAGTTCGGTAGAACAGCGAATTTCCCTCAAGAAAGTTGATTTAATCCGTTTGTAACTGACCTGCACTATTGGCTGAAAAAACGCAAAGGGAGATAGTAGTTGAGTACATTCAATTGATCAAAAAAGGGCAGTAATTGAAAAGCAGCGAAAAACTATGCATGTTCAACGGTGTGGACAGTTTCAACTTGGACAACCTGTAGAACTTTGAGTTGCAGTTTTCTCTAATTTCCTACATGTACAGAGATACAGGAATCTATCTTATCAATAACCTTGAAATTATCATTCAAATACACGGTGATTTGCTATTTGTAATTATTGTCGATATAAATCATGCCTACTATTAATATTGTGAAAAATAAAGAAGAAGTAATTCAACAACTAGTTGAAACAATTAGGAAATGTTCTGATGAAAGTATTAAAAACTATGGCATCTTTAAAGTCGGCGTATCGGGTAATATTTATTATATACCATTTAATTTAAACAAATTCCCATCAATAATTGAAGTAAATCTAAACAGGTGGTTCCTTAGTTGATCTGCTAGCAACCGGCCTACCTAAAATAAAAACAGACTTTACAAAATGGAAAATCTTCTTTTGTGATGAACGAATCGTACCAGAAAACAGTACTGATTCAACCTTTGGTACTTACAAAACGAAACTACTGGATAAAACGAATCTATTAAACGACAATCAATTTGTACGAATCAAACAAGGAATTTCACGTAATTCCATCAAAACATTTTTAAAGCCCTTCTTAACGACTATCTATTTGTAGCGCACGACACGGCCCTCGATTATCAACAACAGATGGCGCAGTATTTCGGCGGCAATTTGCCACGATTCGATTTGTTGTTATTGGGAATGGGGCCCGATGGGCATACGTGTTCGCTATTTCCCGGACATAAATTATTACAAATCACTGATAAATGGGTTGTTGAGATTACCGATTCACCAAAACCACCACCATGTCGTGTTACACTAACATTACCGGTGATTAATAATGCGCGCAATTGTGTTTTTGCGATTTGTGGTAAAGAGAAAGCTGAAACTGTTAAGAAGATTTTGGTTGATTGTGAGGATTTACCATGTACACGTGTTAAACCGATCGATGGTGATCTCATTTGGATTGTTGATGAGGATGCTGGACATTATTTGAAGAAATAATTGTGTTTTTATTAAAATCGTATACGTTTGTAAAAACAGGAAAATACAATAAAAATATTTCTTCTCTCCAATGAGCAATTATATTATCAATATTATTGATAACCGTTAGTGATAAAAGTGTCTTTTTTCAATTGCGGCACTTGTATATTAATACGTTGTTTTATTGTCGTACTACTATCGCTACTATATGCACTTTCAGATGATGAATTTACAAGTTGTAAATTCTGGAATGGTAGAGCTTTCTGTATTGTTTTGACTGTATTCATTTCGTAATTATTATTATTCAAACGTTCTTGACTATTTTTTAGAATACCGTTAATTTTCGGCTTTTGTTGTTCTAATGGTATACGCGGATCAATCGGTGGTTTATAGACGTGCGATTTCTTCAAACTGATCAACGACGTCCGTCGATCTTTCCGTGTTTTATTCACCATCACCGTTGCGGACTCTTCAAATTTCACATGATTCTGTTGATTCGGTTTCTCAGCAATCGGTCCCCGTGATTGTACACGTTCACCAATCGGCCCGTTCTGATTATCGTGTATTCCCAAGTCCTCTTCACTGATATCATCAGCTGAGAACACGTCCTCATTCTCTTCTTCAATAACACTCGCCTGAATCCATTGACGGATACGATCCTTCTTCGCTATACGATCAACGGTAGTTTCTAAACCGTACTGCGTTAGACTGAAGAGTAGTTTATTCTTTTCTTCTGGACTACTGTGGAAGCTGTACATCGATGGACAGAGGCCCTCTTCTTCATTTGGTACTTCTTCGGCGTTTTTCTCCATACCACCTTTGGACATCCAACGATCGTCCAAGTAACGATTGATTTCACTTAAAATAATCGGTCGTTTCTCCGGTTTCGGTTCCAGGTACTTTTTAAATAGTTTCTGTGCCTTCGATGATATCAATTTAAACAATTTCGGTTGACGTTTTATCGGAATTGTACTACTTTGCCATGATAGATAACGGGAATATCTTGGATCGTCCAATGCAGCTTTCTGCCATGGTAAACAACCGGTTAAACAAACGAAAATTACAATACCAAACTGCCAAATGTCGTGTGATGTATTTGTTCTGTTGTAAATTCAGGAAAAATATTATTAATTAGCAATGTAATGATTTTATTAATTGGTGGCTTACTGGTAAGTGCCGTCAGTCGGAATTTGGAGTACTTCAGGTGGTGCGTACGGTAGCCATTCGTTACGTCGCATCACAACACTGCCGATACGGCGTGTTTCACCGAAATCACACAATTTTATACGGGAAAAGTCCGATTTAAATACTAAAATATTATCTAACTTAACATCACGGTGTACTAAATCTCTAGTATGTAAATGTTCTAAAGCGGCGGCCAATTGTTTAGCTACACGTTTCGTATGGAGTTCACCGATACCAATATCGGAAACATTCGACGTTAGATCACCTAATAACAAATTTCTTGGATTAATAATAATAACACAATCGGAGAATAAACAAGGGCGTTCCTGCACTGAAAGTTTTTTCTTAAGAATGCACTGAAAAAGCAGGGCTTCGAACCGGAACTGAACCGAAAACCGTAACCGAACCAATGTACGTTTTACTAATCGAACCGAAACCGAAACGAAAAATAACGGTTCGAAGCCCAGTAATAATTCAGCACATGCTGTATTCACGAGAGCTTTGAACCGGCACGAATTGTAAATCGTAAACCGAAAATAATTGACATTTTTCCTGAACCAAACCGAAACGAAAAATAACGGTTCGAAGTCCCAGTGAAAAGTATTTGGCAATTCCACAAAGCTATTGCGATATCTTTGTTACTTAAAGGGTAAATTGGACCTTAACCTCCTTCGCTTATTATCCTCAATTAAGAAGCTGGAAGTCAAATTTCAAATAATGCGTTCGATACCGCCCGAAATCAGTTCTTTCAAACTATCAATATTTGATGGAGTTATGAATGAATTTCGTTCCGCTCTTCCCAATTTTTAAGCTTTCTGCAGCAGGGGGGAAAAAAGAAACAATTGTTTTGCTTCCCTTAGGATTTCGAGCGTAATTAATTCGCTAAACAACTGAAAGGATAATGCTGGAAATTCTGGTCGTTTGTCTTGGAATAGACATTTAAATATCGGAAAGTCTGAAGAATCCCCAGATCAGTCTGTCGAGGAATTTTCAAACCCATGATAACCGATACCTGACCATCAATTTACGAGTACAACTTTGCAAATACCGAAGGAGCAAGTTACAAATAATCGTGTTTAGAATTGTTTAAAATCTACACCTTGAGTTCCCAAAGTGTGGTACGTAAACCCTGTGAATGCGGCCTGCGACATCGATTTTAAATAATAAGTAAACTGAAATAAATAATAAAATATTACGAAAATTTTTTAGGAAAAACTTTGTGAATCCTGTACTAGACAAACGTCAAGTGCATTTGCTACGCTTTCGCGTCAATTTCTAGTCTTTACGTTTCAGGAGAAATTAGGTTTTTGATGGAATCTTTTCGCTATATTATAGACGAGAACCGGTCCAAGCTTTCCTGGTGTTCCAGGCAAACTTAATTTCTCCTCGCCTCTTCGAAAAAATAATAGAAACAAATTAACAATTATTTATCAACTGCTCTTTTTTTCAATTGATAATAGAATACGTGAAATAAGATGCACTAAAAATGACGCCCCTCAAATTATGCACTCCAGACAGCTGCATAATCTGCAACTTGAAGATTAAAAGTATGAAAATGAACGGTAATTGATGTGGTAGCTTATCTAATATAACAAATGAGAATTAATTTTGGCACTGTTTGATCACTTAAATTCATGATACTGAAAAATGAGCAAAGGAAACGGTTAAAAATTTCCAGCATTAATGCCAGAAAGTTTTCAGTTTTAAATATGTTTCAAAACTGTCTGCCAAGTGTTTCTTATATTTTTCTATATTCGGATTCGTCTACAATTTTTGCTGACAACCGATTTCTGTCCGCTAATTCACAATTATAATTATGACGTTTACAAAAGGAATCAAAAGCACTACTTCTCTTGATTCAAATAAAATAATAAATTATGGTTTAATAATAATCGGCCGGCTCTATTGCACACATTGTAAGAACGCCCTTGTGTATAAAAATAAAGATTACCTAACGGAGCATACTCTTGTGAAAATACGTAAAAACCAGCCGTTTCAAAAGCCACATCGTACGTTGTAATTATATTTTTATGAGTGCCTAAATGTAAGCCATAATGGAATTCACGATAAAAATCCTTTAATGCTGTATACGGTTTCGGTAATGCTTTCAATACCATCTCAGTATCTGTAGCTTTATGTTCAACTAATAGAATTTTACCAAACCATCCTTCACCGACGATTTGCAATATATCGAATTCGTCTGCCAAGTTCACCTAAAAATAAACATTTCTCAATAACAATAATCGTAAAAAAACTGAAACATGGATTTATGAAATAATTTTGATTATTTTTTCAGTTGTTTAAGTAGTAACCCTGAAAATCAACGACGTGCCAAACATTTCATCTATTTTAGAAACAAGCTACCGGCATTACAATGGTTGGGAAGTTTCCAATTTTTGTTTTATTATCGTTAAAGAGAATTTTATTGGAAATTTTTTGCTGTTGGTTAATATAATTTCAATCGACAGTCTAATTTTAAAACGTTTGTTAATTATTAAGACATTTTGGATAATATCCAAACTGTCTCGCTACAAATGTTGGATCAATTCATCCTGATATTATCGGTGATATAATTCTACTTACTTTCTCCAATTCAAATTCACGTATACGATGGATACTACCAATTATTGATTTTTTCGCTAAACTACCCATAATTATGCACAATCAGTCTACAATAATCACAAAATTAACTAGAATCATTTACATTTTAACTCGTTGTTGTTCTTCAATGAGAAAAAACTGAACGAAAAACGAATCACAGTCAATAAAAATACTGTCTCGTTAAAAATTGGTGATTCATCAACAATCACACAACACTCACAATCGGAACAACTGAACTGTATTTTACTGCCGGTCAGGTTTACATACACTACTCTGTTCGTATCTTATTGGCATTCAAATGTAGAACATCTAGGATATTTATGGAACACATTAATAGTTTGAAAATCTCGACCAGAAAAATATTGAGTTTGTCGACTTTCCCATTCTCCAATTGTTCATGATACAGGAGACTAGAAACTGGAAAGAAACCCATTCAGGATAGGCTAGTGAACCATATGTTTTTATTAGACAACGTTATAATTTGTATGTCTTTATTGTTGTTGTTTTTTTTATTGTTTTCCTAACTCTTTTATAAATAAACACGATTTTGTGCCAAAACAGAATAATCATTACAAACAGCACAATTAATAAAATAAAACTTAAATAAACATAAAAAATAATTAATTACGTAAATATTCTGTACAAAATTATTTACAAATTAATCTATCATCATCATCATCAAGTTTATCACTTATTTTCTAGAATAGAGAAAAAATATATTTATTTAAGTAATAATTGAGAATGGAGCTTTATTTTAATTTACCTGGGCACCTCGAATAGTGGTGGTGAATCGAAGATACCACTACATTTTTGTAACCATAGAAATTTATCTTCCTCTTTTTTCTTTCTTCTTGGATTTCGCACAGTTTCTCCCATTGCTTGTTTAAGTTGATTGGCTTCAGCTTCTGAGAGTTTCCGGTCTTCAGGTCTTATGTATGGATTTGGAGGTAAAGGTTGGGTATACTTAAGCGAACTGAAATTAATAAGATGCGTAGTAAACAAATATGCCCTATAATTTGTACAAAGAGAAAAGAAAACAAAGGAATTCAAAATGTTCAAACAGTTTGCTGATTGAGCGTACACAGGGTCGGCCCTGGATTTCGTGATATTACAAGCGCCCCTTTCCAAAACAAATTATAATAAATACAGTAAAAAAGTTAATGATCATCCATCCATTTCCAATTTGCTTTTTATTTTAAATTAATAATAGAGCACTTTCAAAAAATTAATATCAAATATAAGATCCACTAAAAATGTCTGGCTTAAAATTTAGATGCTCCAGACAGCTGTCCGTTTTGCTGTGGCTTTGGTTGCTACTTGAAAGGACGAACTGATATTTCATGGGATCAAGAACAACATCACCAAAAAAATGTTCGTCAGATCTTTGAGAATAACCGGCGGACTTGTTCCAGAGAAACTAATACGACGTTAAATCAGAGATTAAAATTATTAAAACAGTGGTATAATTATTTCCACCTAACAGTAGTAAAATAAGGGCCAAAAAATTAAAAGACATGCACAAATACTTGAGGGAAATCAAGAAGTACTTAAAAAACTAGCCTTTACGGAAGAAGTATCAAAGCTTGCAGTGAATATGCTTTAAAAAGCGTATTTTTGAAGACATTTAATTCATGTAAAGTTGGGAGATAATGATTCAGATTTTAAGTCGATTTTTCAACTGTTCTCTGATTGATCGTTGTGCTCAGAAATCAGTGTTAATTTTATAGTGTTATGAAAATTTAAAAATCGACCACAACTTTAAGCACTCCAAATTTGCTGATATTTTCCACTGATCCATCGTACCGTTGATGGGACTTTTTAGTCTAATTTTTTGTCGATCTGGTGATAAAAGTCTATTAAAGAATTTTTCCAGAAAACAAAGCTTAATTTCAAACTTAATAATTTTTGATTAAAAGTAATCATGTCTTCAAGAAAAAGAGCGAATATTTCTCAATAGTCTAAGAATTCTTAAGGCTATTTTACGATGTTCAATGATCCATAGTTGAGTTGTGCACTGTTCTTTTTTTTTACAAAGGATTGAACATTTTAAGAAGAAAATAGTTTTACATCCGCTTAAAAGTGATTTTTTTTTTGAAAAACTTACTTATCGTTGCTGTAAAACGTTAAAATTTAATTTAAATCAGTCTGTTCGTTTTGTTTGAAAGAAATGATTGTTTATTCTAGAAAATGGATGTGAATCTTGGAAAAATAAATCCATCAAGCACATTAGCGATTATCACTGACAAATTTCATTCAATTATATATAATTTATTAGAAGAGAAATATATTTTAATTCTGTTTTGAGTCCGAGAGATAATTACAGTCCGTCGATAGCTCAGTGGTCTAGAGCACCTAAACGCCGCAAGAGCACGAGGTTCGATTCCCGGTCGTCGGCTAGAACATTTTTCGGACTCAAAAAAAACTGAGAATTAGAATGTCTCTTTCTCTGCTATTAAATTATATGTTAATTATTCCCAGCAATTTGACTTAATCTCGGTTAATTTAAATTTCATTCGATTATGTTAATAAACAAAGGAGAAAGACGAAAAATATTTTCACTTAATGTTATTACCATTGGAAATGAATGTAAAAGTATTTTCTTCTAAAAATATTCAATTTTTTGTGAAAAAAATAATAAAAAGTCAACGGTGGACAACTTAAAAGTGGATCGTTGAATATCGTAAAAGAGCCTTAATAAAAAAGAAATACTAGATCCCAGGAAAGTAATAAATTGCATATCGCACTCATATACATCATGTCACGATACAGCTAATTGCATGCCTTTTATCATGATTGATATTTATCGAGTCGTGTTGTAATGTGAAATGTATGTACAGTAAGTACGTGAGTACGTGAGCATTATGATACCCAAATTTTCTAAAGCTTACAACACGAGCGACAACAGATATTGCACGTTAAGAACAATGTAGTGTCAAGAATGATTCTGCAGTAAGTATCGAGAATATTGGCCAATCTAGTAGATGATGTACAATTGAAGGTACCGGTGCAAAAAGAGGTATTTTTTTTATTCTTCATGTTTTTTTGCAATCTATGTATAGTAAATTTTAAAAAAGCTGCATCGACTGGTGCAAAACCGAATTCCGTCCACATTCGATATTACACATGTTATATCGAAAATTGTTCGCAAGTTCGATTCGGTGCAAACAGGCAAGTTGCTTCGATGCAGCTCCCGAAGTCTTATCATGCGAATACTAATAAAATTTTAGATTTGATAACGAAATATCATACAAATTGTAAATAAAGGTCCAATTAATGTTTAATTTCTGTTAAAACATAAAAAATACCTTAGTCCTGAATGGTTAACAGGATCCGTAGAAAGCCGCCGCTCTATATATCGTTGATATGCAGTTATATGTCCCTGTCTGTTACCATCTCGCCTAGTACTGTTACCACTGCTACTGCTACTACTACCACCACTGCCAGCATGATATCGTGATGGATCTATGACAGTCCCTAAACCACCAGGTGGTACGGCATAGTGTTTGGATTCTTTCCGTTCATTCTCTTCACGACTTCTTGCCATAATCTCTTCAGTTCTTGTATTTGTTACAGTTGATGATGATGATGATGATGATGGCGTACTTTCTTTATTATCATAATTCTTCATTATTAAACATTTATTAACTGGTCCTTGTTTCAATAATTTATCGAATATTTCATTATTACGTTTCTCACGGTCATCAATCGAATCATCCGATTTACGTCGACGCTTCTCATTATCACTATTATAATCATCATATAAATGTTTACGTTTACGATTCGTTTCACTATCACTTTTCGATTGTTGTAATTCTGTATCATTTGTATGTTGTAATAAATTTTCAACAGTATATAATTGACGTGATGTTGATGGTGTTGATTGGAAATTATGTAATTGTAATTGATTACCATCAAATGATGTTGGTAATAAATCTTTTTTAACACGTATCTTTGGTTCAGTTAAAATTACCGATTCTTTATGATTTATATTATTATTATCATTTGTTATTAAATCATTTTGTGGACTATTTTTTGTTGTTGATGTTGATTTTTGTTGATTACGTCTAGGTGCTGAAACTGGTGTACGATTATGTTTACGTCCTGTAAATTTCTCCATAACATCATTAACATTTATATCGTTCTTTTTTATAGATTCGTTACGTTTAACTGATTGTATAAATTTGGATACACTATTTTTCGATGATGGCGATGTTGTCGTCGATGATGATGATGATGACGACGATGACGATGATAATGATGATTTAGTATTATTCAAATAATCTTTATCTAAAACATCTAACGAACTGATTGGAGTTTGTTCGATTTTTTGCACAATCACTTTCTGTTCAGTTACATCCTCACTATCACCACTACTATTATTGTTATGAGTAGTAATAGCAGAATTATCGGTATCTTCATTTGGTACAAAATTTGTAGGAAATGCTGGTTTCTGTGGTAGATCTGGTGTTGTAGATGTTGAATTGAGATTACTCAAAGGTTCTTTAGACGATTCGATAATCTCAATATCTGATATTGATGGAAATGTGTGTGTTTCCCTACTATTATCACTACTACCTAAACTAATCAAATTGGTAACAGCATATAATGTAGCATCATTGATACTATCACTCGGTGGATGATTAGCATCAATTTTATCATCACTAGACGAATTAGTATGACTATTACTACTCTGATCATTATTATTATCATTCTTATTCTGTTCATCATTCTGTGTCATTCCCATTAAAAACGTTAAATCCTTTATACTATTTTGTATTTCATCCGTTTTTGTTGTTATCGTATCATTTGTATCAATAATAATATTATTATCGAAATCGGGTTTTTCCGTTTTACATGGTGTAAAATAATCATCAATTAAATTATTATCATTAAATGTCAATATTAATTCTTCACTAGTTAATGGAAATTCATCAGGTGATGAATCATTTAATGTTAAATCGGTAATTGTTTTCTCTTCACGTCGACCACTCACCATTGGACCACCTAAATTAAAATTACCATCATAATCTTGAATTTCATTCCAATTTGAACATTTATTTGTTGATTGTATTTCAACAACTTCTTCAGTTGCCACAACTGGTGGATTATTTTGTACAACATCAATACTATCCGATAATGCTACCATAACATGTGTTGCTCTATGATGATGGGGATGATGTGGTGCTGTTATCAATTCCATTGGTTCTAAATCATTTAATGTTGTTAAATTTGCCGTTGTTGTAACTGTTGATGTTGGTGTTGTTGTATCATTACTAAATGTAAATAAACAATTCTTCTCTTGTGGTATAGTTGTTGGATCCTGTGTTGTATTAACTAAATTCACCGATTGTGTTATAACATCACAATGTATTGATACGGACGTTCGTAGATTTGATGCTGATGTTACCGTTTCTGTTGTTGGGAAATTAACTGTTGTATCAACTGTACTTGATAATACTTGCATATTCAACGATGTACTAAATGCATTATTAACAAAAAATGTATCGGTGGTATCATTTGTTAATAATATTTTTGTTGGTGATTCTAATGCCATTGCACCTGGTGTAACAACTTCATCGATTTGTTCAAAATTTTCAACATTCGTTTTTGCCGTTGCTACCACATCGTGATTCTCTTTGTCGGTGTGATTTTCATTAGGTAATGGTGATGGTGGAGGTGGTGGTACAGCCGGTGGTATTGCCGGTGGTGGAGATGTCGGTAATGGTGGTGTATTTACGATTATTTTACCCTCATGTAATTTCTCAATTTGCATATCGTCTTGTGATTCAAGATTTTCAGACAATTTTTGTTTTTTATTAGTCTCTTCTATTTCGATATTATCAGTAGATTGGCGTTTTCTTATATTTGTTGTAGTTGCTGGTTTATTATTTGATTCATTTTCAATTTGTTGTTGTTTAGATTTTCGTTCAAGTTCAGCTCGTTTAAAAGCCTCTTCAAATATCTCATCAATACTAGTTTTCTTTTTTTGTTGTTTATTTTGCGTATCTTTGATTTTTGTTTTGTCGTCATTTTTAGTTTTCTCTTTGTGTTTATCAGGTTTTTTCGTTTCAATTTTCTCGTCATTTTGTTTGTTACTTTCATCAATTTTTCGTTTATTTCTTGTCTCAATCTTTTCTTCGGTTTTATCTTTAGTTTTTTCTTTACACGTTTCAACTTTATCATCACTCTTCTTTCTGCTATCATCAGCTTTTTCTTTCGTTTTGTCAACGTGTTTTTCAACTTTTTCTTCAGTTTTCTTCTCAACTTTATGTTTAGTTTTCTGTTCAACTTTCTCCACCTTGTCTTCATTCTTCTTTTTATGATCATCTTTTGTTTTCCCAATTTTTTCTTCGTTTTTCTTTTGAAGTACCTCAACAATATCCCCACTCTTCTTTTTGTTGTTGTTAGATTTTTCTTCTGTTTTCTCCTCACGTTTCTCGATTTTTTCTTCGTTTTTCTTATTGGCCTCTTCAATTTTCTCTTCAACTTTTGCAATCTTATCTTCATTCTTTTTATTATCATCACTTTTTTCCTTTGTTTTCCCATCAACTTTATCAATGTTTTCTTCGTTTTGCTTGTGGGTTTCTTCGACTTTATGTTTGGTTTTTTGTTGAATTTTATCTTCAGCTTTCTTTTTATGAACATCTTTTGTTTTGCCGTCATCTTTATTAATATTTTCTTCATTTTGTTTGTTAGTTTCTTCAACTGTAGATTTTATTTCTTCTTCAACTTTATCTTCATCCTTCTTGTTGTTATCATCAATTTTATCTATTGTTTTCTCATTATTCGGCTCAATCTTTTCTTCATTCTTTTTATGACTTTCATCAATTTTTCCAGCTCTATCATCGACTTTATGCTTAGTTTTCGGCTCAATTTTACCAGTCTTATCTTCAGCCTTTTTATCATCGATTCGCTCTTTGGTGACACTTTTCTCCAATCTTTCAACGTCCTTCTTAGTGTCTTCATCAAGTTTGTGTTTCGGTTTCTCATCGATTTTCTTATTATTTTCGTCGACTTTATGTTTAGTCTTCTGTTCAATTTTACTAATCTTATCCTCACTTTTTTTACTGTTATCAACAATTTCTTCTGCGCTTTTTACGATAGATTTCTCAACTTTTTCTTCGTCTTTCTTGGAAATCTCTTCAACTTTATATTTAGATTTGTCGCTTTTATCTTCATTTTTCTTATTATTTTCATGGACTTTTTGTTTAGTTTTCTGTTCAATTTTGCCAATCTTATCCTGATTTTTTTTACCATTATCGACAATTTCTTCCGTGCTTTTGTCACCAGATTTCTCAATTTTGTCTTCGTCTTTTTTAGGAACCTCATCAACTTTGTTATGTTTGGATTTGTCGGTTTTGTCCTCATTTTTCTTATTTTCATCAACTTTATGTTTAGTTTTCTGTTCAATTTTGGCAATCTTATCCTCACTTTTTTTACCGTTATCCACAATTTCTTCTGCGCATTTTACGCTAGATTTCTCAACTTTTTCTTCATCTTTTTTAGGAATTTCTTCAACTTTGTTATGTTTAGATTTGTCGTTCTTATCTTCGCTTTTCTTGTTATTTTCATCAACTTTATGTTTAGTTTTTTGGTCATTTTTCTCATCATTTCTACCCGATTTATGTGTTTTATCTTTTTTCTCTTTATCAGAATCAGTTAATTTCTTCTCTTTCGAATGACTCCTATGATTCTTATCTTTCGAATTTGAATCTTTTTGTTTAATCTGAGATCTTGTTAATGATCTCTTTGAATCATCATTAGTTTTATTTAAATCAATATCCTTCTTCGATTTCTCTTTACTATTATCATCGTTATGTGAATTTCTCGGTGATTTACTACACGATTTATCATTTTCCTTTTCACGATCTTTATTATCGTACTTATTCTTATTACTTTTATCATTGTGATGTGATTTAGATTCTTTTGATTTTGAATGTGATCGTTCATCTTTATTTGTACGATTATTGTTGCTTTTTTCTTTATCTGTTGTTTTATTTCTTATAGACGGTGTGATACTACGTTCTTTACGATCTTTCTCTTTATAATCCTTTTTATTTCGATCCTTCGATTTCGATCGACTATCACGTTTACGATCTTTCTCATTTGTTGATTTTGATTTGGATTTAGAACGTGATCGACTACGTTTTATTGGAATTTCAATAGATTTCGATGATGAACGACTACGACGATCCTCTTTATGTTTTGAATCTTTACTTTTACGATCAGATTTTGATGATTTCGATGATGATACAGACTTAGATCTTTGATTATGATCATTTGATTTTTTATCGATTTTCGTTTGATTTTTATCATGTTTCCGATTCGAATTCTTTTCACTTTTTGTTTCAACCATCGAATTATCTTCGTCCATTTTATTATTTTCATTTAATAATTGATTCTGTTCGGTCAGATTCTTCTCTTTAATAATACGGTCTTTTACTTTTTGTATCGTATTCTCTAATGCCACAGTTTTATCTTTAGTTGGTGATTTTTTCATTTGTGATTTTGATAAATTATTTGATTCGTTATTTAATTCGAGTTTTTTAATCTTTGTTATCTTCTTTTCTAATTTTTCTTCGTGAATTATCGAATTGTTATTCAAAGGCGTTTCTTTTTCTTCTTCAGTTATTATAAGCGTATCGAGTGTTTCATTTGATTTCTGCGACAAATCTGGACAAATTTCTGCAATTTCTTGCTCCTTAACTATATCTTTATCAGCTACCTTGTTATTTTCCTGTAAAGTTTCATTACTTTTATCACTATTGGAAAGGTTTGAATCTAATAAACTTTCCGTTTCCATTTTATTTACATCAATTTGTGAAACTGCCTCTTCAACTTGCTTATTTTCAATACTTATATTCAAATTAACGATCTCTTTAATTTGTATTTTCGTATTTTTTAATGTTGACACATCAGTAATTATTTTGGAATCTTTTGTTATCGAAATATCATCGATAAAATTAATTTTCTTTTTCTGATGATTATCAACGATTTGATTACAACTTTTCGAACGCGAACGTATAATTCTGCGTTCTTCTACCGATTCAAAACATTTTTCAATTAACATAGCAATACTCTCGGTTTCTTGATCGAAAGCTTTGAGAGCTCCTTTGGTTTTAATAATACGATCTTCGACTATTGGTGGTGTAACATTAATTTCATCGGTTTGATTCGATTTTAAAGACACATCTTGAATGTTGTTTTCAGTTGATTTTTCTAGAGTTTGTTCAGTACTTGTATTATTTAGTATATGGTTAATACTATGATCTGTTGGTGTTTTATCTTTGAATTTTTCTTCAATTGCTTCAATTGGTTGTGTTTTCTCTTTAATAAACTTCTCATGATCGAACTTTTTATGTGCGATTTCATTACGATCAAAATGATTGTCTTCATGATTTACAGTAATTTCTGTATTCTCTACACTTTCAACATCTTTAATTTGTACTTCAACGAAAGCTTCCATTTGTTTCAAAACACTACTATCGGCAAAATTACTATTTTCATTATTTTCCGGTATACTAATGCAAATTGATGAATTATCTTCTACAACATTGGGTTTTTCATTCTCTTTCTTAGTATTTGCTAATTTCTCTTCTTTATCTTGATCATTTCTACTGTCATCATCACTCAATTCGGTATCGATCAATATCAAGCCGTCATCTTCGGTTTCATCTTCATATATCGAACTGTAATTTCTCTCATTGATTTTCCATTCATTACTTTCATCAATAAATAATGCACTTTCACTACTATCATTACTATCTTCACTTGTTGTATTTGTTTCAACTAAACGTTTCTGTGCATAAACATGATTGATTTGTGGTGGTAATGAATTTTCGGTTGATATAAAATCATGCGCTAAACATTTTGTTGCAGTTGTTGTTACATCATTGAAACGATTTGATTTTGGTGATTTAATCGTAACAGTTTGATCGTGTTTATTGTTATTATTATTATTATTGTTATGATTAGTATTTATCGTACTATTTCTTGTGATACGTTTTTCTACAGTTGTAATACGATTTTCTAATTTGTGTTTCCTTAACCGTTTCTGTGGTGGTTTTGGTAGAATTTCACCCGATTCTAAACGTACCTTGGATCGTCTTCGTTTCGGTGTTGCAGTATTTGTGTCATCGATTGTTGGTTCTGGTGTTTGTTGTGGTAGTTTCGTTACAGTTGGTGAGGAATCAGCAATTGCTACTGCCGTTGTAGCTAAAACACCTAAATTATGTGTTGGATCAATGTATTCAACTTCATTTAATGTTGATGATTGATTACTTTGATAAGAAAATGTTCGATTATTATGCGTTTGTTGATGCACGATTAATTCTGTTTGATTAGTTTCAATTTTTTCAGGAATTGATTCCGGTTTTGTACTAGATTCTTCTGTTGTAATTTGTTTGTCGCAACTAGACGTTTCTATAATTGGTTCTGTAGGTGGGATAGTTTCGTTGGAATTTGCTATAGAATCTTTAATTTCAGGCGAATTTTGTTGATTAGTCTCCTTTGAATTTTCAGTAATATTACTTTCATTTACAGTAACAATTACGCTGGTTTCAGGAACTTTATCTTCATTACTTTTTGTTTGCTTTGTTTCGTCAATATCCTCTGAATTTTCAGTACGCTCTAACTGGTTATTTTGTATACTTTCGTCTAAATTTTCAGTTACTTCTATTTGATTTACTTCGCCGATTTCAATGGATTTTTCAGTATTTTCTAACGGATTGACTTGAGGAAGATCAACTGTATCTTCCGAAACCTCTTTTTGACTAATTTCAGTCGATTCTGCAGTGTTTTCTAAATGATTATCATGTGGAACTGCTTCGACTGATTTTTCAACAGTTTCTTGACCAATATCTATGGATTTTTCAGTATTTCCCAATTGTTCAGTACGATTTTCAATAATTTCTTGACTTTCTTGCTCGATTTCAATTGACTTTTCAATACCTTCTAGCTGCTTGTTTTCTTGAATTTCAACAGAATTTTTCACGTCTTCCATTTCAGTTTCTTGACTAATATCAGGGGAAATTTCAGTGTTTTCTAACAGACTATCTTCTATAACGTCGACGGAAGTTTCGGCTATTTCTGTACCATTTTCGAAAGGAAACTCTCTTGCTTCTTCAGAAGTTTTTGGTTGATCTTCTGTGGTAATTACAGTTAAACTATCCAAATTTTCTTTTGATTCTTCGCTGCTTTTTTCCGGACTTTTCAGGACTTCTGGCACAATTTCTTGAACTTCTTGTTGTTCGTCTACGTTCTCAGTTGCATCATTTAAAGCTGCCTGTGAATTTTGTGAACTTTCATCGATTATTTCTGATTCCACACATACTTCATGTGAAATAATTGTATCGCCTGTAATTTCAGATACTGAATCTTCAGAATTGTCTTCATTAACCACTGCTTCTTTATCTTGTGATATTGGATTATCTCCCATATCATCTTCAGGTAATTCTTCAGCAATTTTGTGAATTTCAGTTACGCTTTCTGACGTAATTTCAGGATCTGTGGATAGTTTATCGTTTTCAACAGTTTTTTGTTCTTCATCAACACAATGACTTTGATTATTTTCGGTATTCTCGAATATTTTTTCAATATTTTCAGTGTGTTCTTGTACCTCTGAATCGGTTGAAGTTTCTGGTATCTCCACCACTTTTTCCGCATCAACGCCGATTTTATTAACATCTTCAACAGCTACAGTTGCAGTGTTATCAATCCCTTTAGAATCTTCAGGTATTTCAATGTTCTCAACATGATTCTTTTCAGGAATTTTATCTACTTGTACAGTACTGGATAAAATCTCAGTCTGGTTATTAGTATCGCAATTTTCGTCAACTTCAGTTAAATGTTCAGTGGTGGTCTCGATAATTTCTGTTATTTCGTCTACGATTTTATCAATTTCACTCATTATCTCCGAGTTGTCAACATCTAAAATTGGTTGCTCAACATCTTCAATTTTATCATCAATTGCTTCGGTGTCTTCGACATTTGCAGTTATATTGCCAACATTTTCAATTTTTGTCTCTGTACTTTCTTTATCTACATTTTCCACGTTTTCAGGTAAATTTTCAGTATCACCAACCTTTTCAATCACCACATTTTCAGGTATATTTTCAGTATCACCAACCTTTTCAATCACCACATTTTCAGGTATATTTTCAGTATCACCAACCTCTTCATTTACCACATTTTCAATAATTTCAGATGATTTTTCCGCTTCTTCACCACTATTAACGCACTTCTCCACACTTTCGACTTCTGCAACCAAATTTTCTACATTTTCATCAATCACGTCTTTTGCAGTAATCACTACAGTCTGATCTAAGGTTTCAGGATTTTGAATCGTCTTAGTAATTTCCTTATTTTCCTCCAAATTTTCGACAATTTCCACAATGTTATCATCTTTATTAATAATTTCAGGTGACTTTTCAACTTCTTCGCTTATTTCTTCGTTGATAATTTCACAGGTTTCAGTCTCTAGCGGCTGATCGTTTGAATTCGATTGTAATTTTTCAACATTTTCCGAATTCCCAGATGATGTTTCTATTGTCGTAGTCGGTTCTAATAGATTGGAATTAATATCACCATTAATTGATAAATTCGGTAAACGATCCTCATCGTTTGTTTCGGTTTTAATTCGATCATTTTCAAGGATCGGTATAGGCATATGATTTTCTTCATTTCGTGTTATATTTGTATTTAATTTATCAAAATCATAATCATCGTCATCATCATCTAATGTGATTGTGAATATTTCAGATTCCGTATTTGATTGGTGATTTTGTTCAATATTATTATTATTAGAGAGAAAACGATCAAAACTATCAGTTCTAATTGTTGAATTAGTTGGATGTACACTATCAAAATTATTCAACTGTGTCTGTGAATTTATCACATTCTGATAAGACACATTACTACTGTTATCATTAATATGGCAGTTATTTTCTGTTTCAGTCAATCTACTTCCGACACCATTCGATAAATTCCTATCATTCGTAATTAAATCATTTTGAATCCCATGATCGTCATCATCATCATCAGAGAGTACATCAATCGGATCTGAGATACTATTACCAATAAAAAATGGATTGATTGGCTCCATTTTAATATCGTTTATCGGTCCAACTCGCTTCGGTTTGTGTTTAAATTTCGAACCAAAATCATCATCTTTATCATCATCATCATCGTCATCATCGGTCCAATTGAATGCTTTTAAATCCGCTGAACTAACAGGTGCGAAATTCTCAATTCTCGGACAAGTTATTGGATGATTCGAGTACTCCATATACTACAATTCAAATCGTTATCAAACAAATTAATAAGAAATCTACCAAACTTACTGAATCATCATCAGAATCGCTTGGATCCGATTCATAATCGCTCGTCATTAATTGTTGACGTATTTTTGATACTTCCGGATCTTGTAGACATGTGTCCAGATGGAACGGTATACTTTTGCCTTTGAATTTGTTGATTTCTTCTAAGAGACCGAGTTGTTCGATAAATTTACTAAAGAAAACATAATATTAGATATGTAAGTACTATAATGCTCCTTTCACATTGTACGATTTTATTCGTACGGCGAAAATGCCGTGCAGTAGCATCTCTTTAAAGTCTTTCGCCTTATACGACAGCAAAAATGCCGTGAACGACATGTGCAACAGTCGACTATTATAGCTAAAATAAACGACGGCCTTACGACGAAGTTGATACAATAAACGTGACTAAATACACACTTTCATATTAGTTGACTTTTCGCCGTGTACTGCAGCTTATCTAGTCAAATAGATTTACTTTTACATCGGTAAGTACACGTGCAATAATGATTAAAAAGTAGAATATTATCTACAATTGATGAAAGTTAATTAAGATAAATATGTGAAAATGGAAACAATAAAAGCCACCCCCAACTTCAGAATTTGTAACTAATTATTACTTTGATAGAAAAATATTCGATTATTATGTGTTTTTTGATATATTACTGATTCTGTTTGCTGTGTAGTTCCAACTTTTTCGAAAATTGTTTCAGATTATGTGTTAGACGCTTCTACAATTGTAGCTCCAGTTGGAATAGTTTGAAGTCTTTGCAGAATCGTCAATTTCAGGCGGAAGATTTCATTTGATTAGTTGCCAATGAATTTTCAGTGATTGTACTTTCACTTTCAGTACCAATTTCACTAGTTTAAAGAACTTTATTTTCATAATTTCCTGTTTAATTTTTTTTGATTACTTTGAAGTTTCGTCTGAATTTTCAGTTACTTCTGTTTTGATTTTTTCAGTATTTTCTAACTGATTGCCTCGAGGCTCAATTGATTTTCCTTTTTTAATGGAATATCTTGAAGAACTACTTCGACTGATTTTTCAACAGTTTCTTGAACAATATACATGGAGTTTTCAGTATTTTCCAACTGATTAGTATCACTTTCAATAATTTGTTGATTTTCCTGCTCGAATTCAACAAGCTTTCAAACAACTTCTAGCTGGTTATTTCACGGGAAATTTCAGTGTTTCCTATAACTTCGACTGAAGTCTAGGACATATATACACGAGTTTCGAAAAGAAATTCTCTTACTTCTTCAGAAGTTTTCTTGTAGTAATTACAGTTGTACTAGCCAAGATTTCATTCAATTCTTCATTATTATTTTCAGGACTTCTGGCACAATTTCTTGAACATGCTGATGCTCGTTTTCATTTTCAATAGCATCATTTAAAGTTGACTGTGAATTTTGCGAACTATCATCCATTATTTCTGATTCTTCAGTACTCCTTGTACAATAATTGTATCGCCTGTAATTTCAGATATTGAATTTTCAGAAATTCCTTCATTGACCACTGCTTCTTTATCTTGTAATACTAAATTATCCGTAGTATCCGCTTCATATGAATTTTCAGCAAATTCCTGAACTTCTGTTATAGTTTCCGATATAATTTCAGTAACAGGCTGATTTATCGTTTTCAATCATTTTTTTCTTTTTCATCAGCACATTGAATTTCATTATTTGCAGTACTGTGCAATATTTTTTCAACAATTTCAGTATTTTCTTTTACCTCTGAATCAGTGGAACTTTCTGGTATTTCTTCGGCCTCTTCCACATAATCACCAATTTTATTGACATGTTCAACAGCTAGTTTCAGTGTTATCAATGTCTATAGGACGGTAAATATGTGAAAATGACAAAAATTACCCCTAACTTTCAGAGTTTTTCACTAATTACTTGTACTATCAAATCTTCGTCGTTCGTCAAACCTTAAAACAATTGGTAAAATACTTCCACTACCTCATTAAAGTTACAATAGTTACAAAGCAATCTTGTATTCAACAACGACAAAACGTCGTGCACTGTAAAAACTACATTCCGCCGTACAGACAAAACCGTATAATGAGAAAAGAGCATTAGAATTATGTTTAAATTACGTGATAACATTATTGATAATCCTATTATCATTACAACTTTCAGCACGTACGGTAACAAAAAACTTTATAATCGTCTTCAAACATAAATCGCGTGTTTGTTTAAGTGATAATTCATCACTTTTGAATATTTCAAATAAAATAACATGTAATAATTTCAGGATACGTCTTTGTACTTCATTTTCTTGTTTCTCATCTACCTTATTACGACTATTGTAGAGACATTCACATTCTAGTTCGATATAGCGAATTAACAGATCGTCCAATTGACGAGATCTTGGATATTTCAGTTTGTCCTTAAACTACAACAATGCATAAGTTAAATACTCTTTGAGGGGTATTCGGATTGTACCTTGGCAACTTCCAAATTGTACTCATGTAGACATAACAGCTTCCGATGGATTTCTGTGGCGAACTCTGGAGTTCTTCTATTGAATTTTGTGTTAATATACCTGGATTACAAAAACACTATTAAAATATGGTTTATTGAAGAGAAACCGGAGATAATTGAGTATAATTGAGATAATTTACCTGCGACTGGAATCGTTGATTGTAGCAAGGATGAATTTAATTATGTTTTGATAAAATATTTAAAAAGCTAATTATTTACTTTTATCGATTAATTAATTAGTTTGACTAGTAAAAAGATTGCATGCATGAATGTTTCAAAATGACAAAAAAAAAGGCAAAGTTATAGTAGATAAGAAATAACGCAAAACTGTCGCAGTTATTGTCATTGTTGCGCTGTTTTGAATGATTGCAAGATAACAAAAAATCTACGTAATTCAATGTTGACCTTCTAGTCGTCTTCTGTCTTCATTCTTCTTTCTTCATCCCATTGTTTCTTCGATAATTGCAAATTATGATCAAATTTCAAGAATTATTGACTTAATTAGATTTTAATTGATAATTTAGGTCAATGTTACGTAATTTATAACAACAAAATTTAAATGACAATTATGCAAAATACAAAAAGTAATCCGAAATCTTCTGGTAGTTGTTGTAAGTTTCCATATATGGTGAAGTGTTGATCGCAAATGTGATTAAATCAATTTAAATCTAAATACCTTTTGAGGGCAATTGCCAATTGCTTGGAAACGGACGATTGATAACCACCATCGTAGTGGACTTTAAGGAATTGTTTCGAAATCCGATCCAAACCGTATACACGACCTAAACAAACAATAATTATTGTTAATAATTACAGTAGTAACGGTGTACCTTTCTCGAAATTGTTCGAATTATTCTGTTGTTGTGGATGATGATGATGTTGTGTCCGTCCCAGATCGTAAAGATTCAACAATTTTGATGTTGTAAAATACTGAGTCATGATCCCCTAGAAAATTATCACACAATTAAACAAATTGCAGAATAATTCGATAATAATTAATATTGAATGCGTTTATATAAGAATGTGTTTTTATCAATTAATACGCAATTAAATACTCACAACATTTAGTCGATTTTGTTTGAATTAATTTGAAAAACAATCGTAAACTATTTAATTCACTTATAATTAAAATTATTGGAATTAAAAAATTTAACCACAATGTTTTTGTTGTAAGTACCCAGCTACATTGGGGCGAAATTCTTTATCATCACCACATACCAACTTGACGAAATAAAAATCACTAACAAAATCAAACGCAAAATATGAATTATTTACTTGAATAATTTATCGATCAAGGAAAGCTCAAGTGTTATGTTTTTAATTAATCTATTACAATGGCTCATTTAATAAATGTAAGCAAATTTTTATCAGCTGTTATCATAATTTCATTTTTTTTCACTTATGAATGATGTCACATTACCCAGGAATTGCCACCAATCAGCGTTGTGAGAAAATAAACAAATGACTAATGTCACGTCTTCGATTACTATGGAGCGGATAATTCAGCAATGCGGTGTTACTCGGGCGACAATTAGAAACCAGTGGCGTAGTCCTAAATTTATGAGTATTCTCAAATAAAATAATGTTGCGCTTAATAACGGATACGAAAAGTGAAATTAATACTTTTGTAGTTATTTTCGTGTAAAATTATGTCTTTATAACGGACAGATAACGCTTCGTTTCCCAAAATACATGCGTTTTAATAAATCTTGGCATATCGTGGATCTTATAGGAATGCTTATCGAAAATGCGACCGCTCCGGAGAGATTTTAAGCACTCTTGGAGTGAAGTTTCTTAACAAATAAATTCCGAATGATGCTATTCAAGGCCGAAGTTGCAATGTTACTTGTAAAAATAAAATGAGGCAACATTTAAATATTACATAAGTACACTTTGTGGTGGAGGCTATTTTCTTAGATTTGTTGTCAAATGGGATGGATGTAATGTACAAAAAAAATATAATTGAATTTTGGTGGAAAATAACAACTTACTTGGTATCATCATTTGTGAGGTGGGGCCCAAAATTCAAAAACCAAACTTATTTAAGAACGAGTTCACAAAATATTTATAGTTCGCGCGTTTTAGATTGGCGGGAGCTGGGGATGCGCAGTGAATCAATTTTTGACGTTTATTTGAATTTTTCCAGTGGCGTAGTAATTACAAAATATACGTAGTATAATTAAGTGGGTTAATTATTGTAAAAAAAAAACATATTTGAAAATTCAAATTTATACATATTTATATTACGCTTCATTAGATATACTTTTCGCATGATTTTATTTATTTATCGATCTTTTACTGTCTAACATTTTCTACGTTACGCTAGTGAACTGCGAATCTATCTGTTTTCCCGATGATTACCGGCATGCGCCGGGATCCGGCAATATAAAATGCGCGACTTATATTAATTTTGAATACGGATGTGGCATATTAAATAGCTACTTTTTTGAATTGACCATTTACGTTTTTAATCTAAACAAATGTACGTATTTATAGAGATAAAGATAGACTCAGAGGCCAGATCTGCTTGATTATTTCTCGTAACTTCTATGTTTCTCCCCGTTTGTTCCCTATTAATGTGCCATCACGGTATATTTTTATCCGAGAGACCGCTTCGTGTAACTTTAACCATCCGAAGGTGTGGTTTGTGGTGGATTGTGTTGTATATGAGAGAGCTAAAAAAAAAATTGAAAGTGCGTGGAACGCCGCGCGTTAGAAGTAAAACTTCTTAGGTTAGAGATGAGGTTCATTTTTTTCTTAGTTTATTTTCTTTCTGTTGTTGCCTGAAGGCTCGTTTTTGTTCTGCAGTTGTATTTTTCGGCATTTCGCTTAATATAAAAATTATAAATCGGGGTAACCCATGGAATTTTAGTTTTGTTCCAGAGATTGCTGTACATCGATCAATGACACCAACTCTAGACACTAGTGTTTATTTTGCACAGTTGGCAGAACTAACAGAATATAAGCGACGCTATTGGCAACGCCCCCACTCTTCCCTCTCAGCTGTCTGATAGAAGGGAAGTGTTTCCCCCCACGGGGTCACGCATTTTCGTTACATATGGAAAATACATTGAAAAATATTTACACCCAAGAGCGGCTAAAGAAGTTTCACTTCAAAATGAATTCTTATAAGAAGAGAGAGATATCTGTAAACCCAGGGTCACTCAGCGTGTTCCTTTTACTAGCGACTGCTGAGTGGCGTAGCGAGCATAACTAGCGCTGAGGGCACAATAGCTTATTGACATCGCCTTTCTCTCCAACAAAAAATTCTCCGAAATCGATCAAAATAACAAATGAAATTTGGCGCTGCACTGCGAGTGGCGCCTGGGTCACGTTAGACCCCCTTGCCCTTTGTCGGTACGCCACTGCGACTGCCGGATATTTACCATGACACGAACTATTTGGAAAACTTGTAGTCTTACTGGGAGGGCATTTGAAACAAGGGAATAAGGCTGGATTTATAAGATACTGTGACTGGTATTGTACTGCCGCTCCGGCCGAACATTTTATTGTGTAGGGCATCAAGTGCTAATAAATAATGGCATTTAATAATAACGAAATCAATGAAATAAAAAATTTTTCAAGGCGCTTATATTCGGACAGAAACTCGCCTTCCCTGTGCTTTGGGTCAAATTTCAGAATTGGCTTTTTTAAAAAAAAGAACAATTCAACGAAAATGCTAGAAATTTTTCAATTTGGCGGTTCGTAAGGTCAAAAAGGAGTGTCCCTTTTGAGCATACTAAGTGGCAGAATTCAGTAAATTTACTTAACGTTTAAATAATTTGAAAAACAAAACATTCATTCTCTCATACAAAAACAATTTTAATAGTTATCAAATATCCATTATACACTTAGAACTAATTACGTATTTTTATTTAATATTAATTACGTATAATTATAATAAATTACCTTCATCATCAGAAAATTGTCCACAATATTGGCTAAACGAATATCCATCTGTTGTATCAAATAGAAAATATTCTAAATCACCAAAATCTCTTTTTGATAGATCACCACTTTCTAAAATTTCTTCTAAAAATGTATCATTCAATCGATGCTCAATTATCGATGTATTTTCTTCAAAATTTGAATTTGTAACACCCATACTCAAACAAGGATCATTTGGTAATAAATCCAATTTCAATTCATTTTTATTAATAATATTAGCATCTTTCTCTATAACAATATCAACTTTCAAATCTAATTCATTTTGTTCTAACTTTAATTCATTATTATCTTCATTCTTTATTTCAATAGATTGTAACTGATCCTTATCAACGATAGATAGTTCTGTTTTAATATCGTTGGAAATTGGTTCTTCTTTAATTGCAACCGATTTATCAACAACATCAGATTCATCTGAATCTGATAAAATTACAGGTTCTGCTATTATCAATTTCTTCCGTTTACTTTTCGTTTCAACTTCTTTTTGTAACGAGACGATATAACCACCATCATCATCGTCATCCATAATCTCAAAAGTCACTACCGCTTTTACTTGTTTGTTTTTCGATTTCTTCTTCTTTTTTCTTTTATTCTTCCGCTGTATGGTTTGCACAGATTCTTCGTTATCGGATAATACAACAACACTGCTGTCGTTTTCTCTACTACTACTACTATTATTATTACTGGTGTTATTATCATTATTTATTGCTTGTATTTCATCACAATTGTTATTATTTTGACTAGAACGATTGTCACTTTTTTTCGTTAAATAAACCATAAACTCATCATCATCATTGATAAATTCGAATGTAACAACTGGTTGTACACCATTCTTTGTTGTTACCGGTACTTCTTCAACTTCTTTCGGTTTTCTAACAATTATTGGCTTATTTACAATTATTGGAGTTTCAGTATTTGTACAAGAATTTGAATCGTATCCGTAATTAATCTAGAATATTACAAAATTTTCAATATTTACACAGTAAAATAATTAAACATTAAAAAAACGACGATGCACAATACGTACACTGCACATTAGAATAGGAAAATTACACGTTTCGCGAATATAACAAAAATATCAGGTTTACATGAAGAAGCAACAACGAAATGAATGATTTACGCGGTCGTATGACTTTTAAGTGATTCGAGCACTTAGTCTCTTCGTACCCCTTCTACTTACAGTCTTTAATACCGACAACTTCGTTACCTATTGTGAATATGATTAATTTAGAATTTACTCTTTTTTTAATACACTTTCGGCTTAATTTATTGTGCATTGTGTTCATTTATTTTCTATCAAAATTTACCTCATCCGTATCACTATCATCACTGCCATAATCACTTGTTGTTGAATTTTTCGATGTTGAAAAGTTCTTTTTTAAATATTGAAATAATAAATTACAATTGGATATGTTACAATTTTCATCAAATTCACTTATTAATTTTCTGAAATACAAATTGTGTAAATTATAGAAATTTTCGCAGCGTAGCTGGCTTAAAGTGGTTGAAAATAGCAAACTGTTTTGAAGAAGAAAACGTGAGAAATGCTTAACAATGTATGAAACAATGTGTTAGTGCCCTATTATTTAATTAAATGATAAACTGTACATGTTGAAATACGGTAAACCCAATCGAAGAGTGATTTTCAGAGAGAATGACTTTTGCAGCTTAATGGTATCGCATTAAATGCCTTTAAATTGCAATCACGAGTGAACTGGTAATTGCAGAGTCGTCTCTAAAAAAATCTAAAAAAAAGTTTATGGAAAACGAACATTGGTCCAGCGGGCGATTGCTCAATCATACATACGGCCCCTTATGTTGGTTGTTTTATCATCAAATAGAACACCACCGAGACAATGTGTCAATGTAATTTACATATAGTTGATAGTTGTAATTTAGCGGTCATAGAGTCATCAAGTAATAAAATCGATACAGAATTCGTCCAACTATATATAGCCAAATTTGAAGTCAGGTCATAAAATCACTAATGAATTTGGACCACTTTATACTTTCATACATCGATTTTATACTTTTAAACCCTTTATTATAGTAGACCAAATTCTATATCGATTTTATGGTGAGATGACTTTATGATTGCCTGAATTACTGATAAAATTTTAAAAAAAAATATTGAACTAGTAAGAAATGTAAAAGTAGCTGTACATTATCTTGGCTGGGATTTTCAGTTCTATTTATTAATGCTAAAAAAATTTCTATTCTAGCAGTAATACTAGGTGTCACAAAGGCATCAGAATATAAAATCGATACAGAATTCGGTCTACTATAACTTGCACTTATACAACTTATAATCAGAACAAAAATTGTTATTTGCGGAGAAATGGTTCTGGATTTATTCGAACAAAATTCCAGTAATAAAGGAACCCCTTCGTTAATAGTAGTTGTTGCATTTTCAACCACAAACAAGCCAAACTATCATAAAGGTGAATTTACACGGGTGCAGTAACTAAAGCAAGTACCTTGAGCAAGTCACTAAATTTAGCCGCTTGCATTGTGCAAACGTTCGATTTATTACTAAAGACAGTAAAAACTTTAGTGCTTTAGTACTAAATCAAATTTTTACACAATGTAAGTGGCTAGTTTTAGTTACTTGCTTCAGTTACTGTCCCCGTGTAAATTGACCTTAAATGAACCCAACCAACCTTGCTGTATTATAAATGAATTTGTCTTCATTAAAATATTCAAATTTAATATCGACAAATAGTTGCAATATTGCTTTCTTTATAATAAGATCGGTATGTTTCGTTAACCATTCCTCTTCAGTCACTTTCTGTTGGAAAATTATGTACAATAACCGTAAAATCCTCTGTGAAACTCTTCGTTCCATACTCTTATCGATATTTCTATTATTTTTATACAGAATCTCATATTCTAATTCGATATATTTGGCTAATAAAAGATCAAAATTACGTATTTTTGGATACTTGTGCGTTAACTAAAGCAACAAACAATAATTATTGATCGTATTTAAGTATTGTTGTAAAAAATTATTACTTTATAGATTTCGACATTATATTCATGGATCAAATAAAGCTTACGGCGGATATCTTGCACGGAATTCCATGATTTACCTTCGTACTTCAACTTTAAGTTAACGTATCTAAAAATTGTCCAATTGTGTTAATTTTTTAATAAATTTACAGTAAAACTAGCAAACTTGTTGATTCAACGATTCTGATAGATTTTAACACTAATCAAATTGTTCAAAAATACTGACTAAAAATAGAATAATAAACTAAATTTGAAAATCTGTTGAATATTTAAATTTTGATCATTTATAGCAGTCGTCTTCATTCTTGAATTGGTGTCATCTTTTCTTCGTTCTTCTTCATCTTCTTTGTTATTAAAAAATTATGTTTATTTATGAAAGCAAAATTGATTTTATACTAAATTGAAAATTTTATGCAAACTAGTTATGACTGAATTAATTATTAACAAAGCAAAATTTGTATTGAATAGTTTTGAAAATTTTCTGATAATTTCATGCAAAAACAACCGTTAAATTATGAATACAATTAATCTTAATTCGCCATCAGCCCATCCATTTGATGAATTCGTTCCCTATTAAGTTCTGAATTGGTACCATTATCAAGTGAAAATTGAATACCTTTTCAGTGTGTTGATTAAAGCATTACTCGTGAACGTGCGATAACAATCATGAGCTGCTAACAATTGTCGAGTTAAAAATCTTGATAAATCATCTATAAAAAAAAACGAAAAATCATTACAGCCATCGACTGAATTGTTGGAGAATTTACCAAATTCTTTATGTGCAGCAATTGAAGCAGTGTTCAACTTTGTTGCAAACATCTGGTCCATTTTTGGAAATTTTTCGAATAACAGCTAAAATAAAACAAGGGAATTTGATGTCGTATTGTTGGGAATTTGATTTTCACTAATAATTTCGATAGTTTTATTTATAAAAATGACGAATTTCCATTAAAAAAAAAATTATTTGTTTATCTCAGAACCTTTCATGTTTGACGTTTATTAAAATAGCGCAAGATGGCGCGCCAATTAACTCATATTACCAACATAACCATAAAAACGACGTCAGTAAATTCACCGTTCTAACTATTTATTTGACTAAATCTACAAATTTTCACATATTTTTAATATTTTTCTTTGTATTAAATAAGAATTTGAATTGTTTATTCAAAGAAATAGTTAAATTTATCCAAATTTGCATGACAGTTAGGGAAATATATTTTTCTTATGTTGGTGGATTTGTAAAAGTCATTTGAAAAGCAATGTTGTCAGATTGAACTATTTACATATAATCGGACTACAAGAAACATAAAGTCTGATTTACTTTCAAGTTCAAAGTTAAATTATACCCGACTAGTAATTAGAATAATAACTAAAATGTAGTTTGATATTAGTAGTTATAAATAAAAATGCAGTTGAACATGTTTATTTTTAAAATTACCACTTAACAAATTTGAGCTACATTTAACGCAACACAATGTCAACCGTGTTCAGTTTAGCCAACATATAAAAATAGATATCTGACAGTTTTTAAAAAATTTTAAACTTTTTTCGATTAAAATCCACAAAAATTGGTTTATTTTAAAATAACATTATTACATAATTCAACTAAATTTGATTTATCGCAAAATTTTATGGTATAGTAACAATTTTTTGATTGTAGAATTTTTTTAGAATATTCCATCTGCCATTCGTTACAGAAGATTTCATAACAATCCCACAATTTCACAATTATTCGCTAAATTTAATGTTATTTATCTTATAAATCGTCATAATGTATAATGTAAAAGGACCTAGTAAGATTGTTGCAAAAACTACACGACGAGGTAACAAATAATTAAATTAAAATGACGAATTGTTTTTGCTATATGAGATAACCTCAAAATTTCAGGAATTTCTCAGAATATGGATAATATGCGTGAATATACACGAAATAAATCGATAGAAAATGAAAATAAAGAACCAAATAAGTGAGTTGAACACTATTCGTATTTTTGCATCAAATTAAACTATTTTATAGTTATTCCAGCGTACCTAAACCAGTGTTCCATAAGAAATCCGCCCCGAATCAACAACGGCACGAAGTTATAACACCGCAACATGAAGAAATCATTAAATTTATTAGCGATTGTAAAGTTGTCGTGTAAATTATTGAATTAAGAGCTATAATTTTTGTATTTGTAGCATGGAATTCGGTTTACTCGGAAGTCTGTCAGCAGGCCGAACAACCACAAGCACAAGGTGCTCCACGATCCGTTTATTACGAAGAGAATGGTTGTTATTTAGAGGACTTCAAACCGTTCGATTTAGAATCGTGGTGGGGTAAACGTCTCTACGATCATATAACCGAATTAACAAACGGTAAAAATTGATTCTTGTTTTAAAATCAAATCAAATCAACAACATGATAGTGAATGTAAATAAAATAGAAATTTAGTTGAATTTTGTTATAGTGAATAGATTGATTTTAAAAATTTGTTATTTTCGTCATTCTGTACTAAATTACAATTTTTATCATTTATTGTTCTTTTTGTTTGTTTGTTTGTTTTATTTTCGATTGTAATATGGTCAGTATTGACTTGTGCATCTACTGACCGTAGTTTAAATAACGTTTT
Source organism: Epicauta chinensis (assembly GCA_021725515.1). Lineage (NCBI taxonomy): Eukaryota > Metazoa > Arthropoda > Insecta > Coleoptera > Meloidae > Epicauta > Epicauta chinensis. The sequence goes on from JAEDXX010000032.1 coordinate 89,802, forward strand.
AAATTAAATTTTAACGAAATTTTACAATAACAATGGAAATGATTGCATTTTATTGTTTTCTCATAGTTAATTGTTAAATCTCTTATTTTCAATCATATCATGAGATTTGCAATTAGTAAAATTGTGATATGTTTTTAATAAAACAAAAAATCCACAAATTTCGACAATTCTTGTTCTTGTTTTATTGCTATAGCGCGTTTCTTGATAAATTTCCGACAGACGCGGGAGAAGGGAGCATCCCCTCTCTTTCTCTCTCTTATCTACAACACAACTTTGGACGGTTGAACTTACATGAAACAATCTCTAACACGCTGACGCCATGCCGGTAAATCATGAGTGAAGCTTAGCTACTGGCAACGTGTTAATTCAGAAATTATTAAGTTTTGATTTTTGATTTCAAAACATTTTGTACTTAGATTCGGCAATTTATGAATATGTTTTTATCATTTTGTTGGGTTTTAGATAAATCTCAATATGAGCATAATTTGAAAAGGTATTAGTCGTCGAAGGCCCGTTAAGGAGCAAACACCCTTCTTTCAACGTTTTTGTGGACAATTAACAATTATGCTAAATTATTTTGATAAACCAAAAGTGCCAACATTCAGTACTTTCCAAGTACCAAAGGTACTTAGCTTTTTAGTAGCTGAGGTATGTACTTAGCTAAGATGCTATAAGGCTACTAACTTTTTGCCTTCATCGCTTCTCATTCGTCGCCTCCAATGTTTTTTTGTTTTGAGGTGAAACTAGCTTCTAGCCATACTCTATAAATAGGGGTACCTGTCAACAAATGTCAGAAGTACCTACAGATCCTGAAGGAGTACCATTTGCGGCCTCTCCTGCCGTTTTCCCGTCAAGGGGCGATTGGCAATAAATCACAATAAATCAAGGAAGCTGCTATCATTCATAGATATTTTTTGTTTTATTGTCGATTTTACAAAAATACTAGGGAAAACGTCTTTTATTGCATAAAATTGAAGAATTTCGTCATCGATGACCGAAAAACTAACAAAAGATTTGGAAAACATGGAAAATACTGTTAGAGACTTAGAGAGTGATTTGCAAAATTCTGAAAATATAAATAAGATAACTTTAAATTGCCAAAAAGAAAGTCTTGAATTGATAGGTTGATTCGCTTTCAATTTTTGAACGATTTCTTATAATAAATTCCAATTCAGATTTTGTTCAACAACAAAGAGAAGAAGAGGACGCGAATTTACCAAGACGAAGCTCACAAGCTGACATTAATTCGTCATGTTCCACAATGAGTATTGTCCATTTACAGTACAAGTAATTTACCTTCCAAATATGACAAAAAGATTAATTAAAATTAATTTGAAATTTACTAAAAAACGGTAGATATGAAGAATTGTTGGCAAATTATTACGGTTTATTGAAATTATTGGAAATTAAAAGTGATGAGATTAAGAAGTTGCAAAAGGAAAATTATACTTTGAAAATAGAAAATGATGAAATTCGAACGAATTTACGGCAAGAGATCGATAAAATCCACACGATGCATCAGAAAATCAAAAAAATGAAAGAACGCAAGGATCAAAAAGTTGTGCAGATTTTCGTTTAATTCTTTTCTTGTTGACGATAATTATCAATAATTTTCAGATTCGTAAATTGAAGGGTCGTAATGATAGTTTACAATTAACACATAATCAATTAGTGAATATGCTACATTCACAATGTATGGAGAAAGATCAGTATTTTTCGAATTTGATTAAAAATTGTACGGAATCACCAAAAGCGCTACTATTACAAGAAGTAATCAATTATTTATAATTAAAATTAATTTTAATCCAATTAATTGTAGATGCGTAAGAATAATTTATTGATTTATGAAAATTTCCAACTAAATCAGTCTTTGGAACAATTGAAGGTACAAATACGGTACGAAGAAAAGGTGATTGAAGATGGAAAATCATCGTCCAGTGGGAAATCCCCGAAATAAAACATTTACGTATACATTTTTATTTATAATAATAATAAAAATCTAAATAAAAAGCAAATTTATTAAGCTTTAAGGTAGTACCTTCGCCAAGTGGGTTTTCTTAGGATTTTTTTTTAAATTTTGTCAGATTAATCTTCAAATGAATCTGCATCGATCGGTGCAAAAATGAAACTTCTGTACTACACAGTTCCAGAGATATTGAATTCCAAAGTTCGAGTTTTTGACACTCTTATATCTTACGCTATACAAAATACCGAACAATTTTCTCACAAATATACTTTTATCTCAGAAACTTTTCTTAAGATTTTTATAAAAAACTAACTTAACATTAAATAAAAATCAACGATTTTTTTAAGATAATAATAATTCATCGTTACTGCACAGTTTTTAAGATATTCGTAAAAAAATAATGAAAGATTTGTCACATTTCAGTAGTGGAAGGGGTACACTAATAACAAGCTGGCAACAATGCACCATTATCGATGTGTTGAGTAACGTTTTTTTGTGCGTATTTTCGCTTTGGCCATTGCCGAAATAGCTTTCAGTCGTTGATTTAGGACTTTTTGCTTAATTAGTTTTCCTTTATGATAAATTTTTTGGGACATTTTATTTGAAAAAATTCTGAAACTCGGACAGTGTTGCCAAGTTTTTCAAACAAGCGGTTTCTCGTTCGGGATTGGCTAGAAATGGTACATAAACAACAAAAAGTTTCCGGCTTAGGAATATCAACTCATTATTGACTCTACTGTATATTCGAACATAAATTTTTTGCTCCGACTGTCGCGAAGGTACTACCTTAAACCAGCTGAAAAAGCATGGCTTCGAACCGTTATTTTTTGTTCCGGTTTTCGGTTTCGGTTCGATTAGAAAAACATATATCGATTTGGTTCCGGTTTTTGTTTCAGAAGAGTATTAAAGCATATCGACTGTTCTCTAAAGGTTGGGACTCAACTTAACTACAGTTTGCCAGGATAAAAATAGGAGAATTTACCTAATAGAGGGACTGCTTGAAGCCACAGTAAATCAGGTAGCTGCCTGAAGCGCATAGTTTTAGGAGCTGCAAAAACAGAAAAACACTCTTAATTTTGAGCGATAATTATAACCTTTTTCTTCTAATTTGTTCGGAAAGGCGCCGATAGTAAGTTTGCCTGGAGTGCCTGGAGTGCTGGGTCCAACCTTGTCTACTAATTGTTGATAATTTTGGATAGAAAATAAAATGCTTACAAAAAATTTTATATAAAATTTTCCCATAAAGTTGATGGTTGCGCCAAGAAAGTGGGCAAATGTAAAAATTTACCATCAATGGCATCCATCCAAATTTAACCTTGAATAACTTTTGAAGGACTAAATATATCAAAAAATTGTAAGAGACCTTTGTTATAGAGTGTTAAATTTTCTATAAGAACATGTCTTAGTCATTCCGAAATATTGTTCCCAACGTGATATAATGAAGAAGAGAGAAGAAAAAGTTTACTGCACATTTTGAAAAATACTGAATTTTATTTGAAAAAATTAAATTTCAATTCACGTTTGCCAACTTTATAGTGGCGTTGTCTAAAAGTATAAATGGAAAGATAGCAACACTTTTAGGGAAAACCTTTAATAATTATTATACACATTTCAATCATTGCTTTTTCTTACTTCAAATATACACAGTGTCTCCAAAAGATTGGAACACATCTTGATTATAAACTTTTGAGACAAAAAGAGCAAGATTTATCGCAGCTCATATATGATTCAATTCATCGACCAAAGTTTTCTTAGATTTAAGTTGGTAGCCTTGAATATAATGATATTTCTAGGGATCTATTTATTTGTGTACATATCCCGCTTACAACCTGGGTGTGCGTACTTTGTTAAACAAGACATCCGTCAAATCTAGTAACCGTTTGGTCGGTGAATATAGTATACATCCAAAATCGTCTCCTTCCAATTTGAGAAATTATCTTACAAGAACCAATACTTACATAAATCGATACACCATGTCTGTTTGGATACATGTAGGATAGATTAAATCTTTCTGTTGCCACCCCAGGAGTTTGTACTTAAACTCTGCTCCAATATCATTGAGACACTCTGTATATATTTGTTCGTATATATAGTCCATCCAAAATCAAGTATAAAATCTCAAATGACGGAAATGCAGCTAACCTACGCAACGAAAAATAGTCCCTGTATTGAGACCCCAAAATTTTGATTCTTTATTCTATTAAACTGAAAATTGATTCGTAAAGAATCTTACAAATTCCAAAGAAATATAAAATATTGAGCTTCTTGATTAATTTAAAAAATTTTACTACAAAATTATGCAAACAAATGCGTAGGGTTTTATTCAAACAGGAGTGCCACAATATAATACAATTTTTCTTTCATGTAAACATGTAAAGGTTAGGAACTTTTCAAACATTAAGTTACCTATAACTTCCCATTTAGAGTTTCACCAACTTTTCCACTGCTACCATCGATTTATACAAATTTACTAGATTTACGTAGGGATTTTATTGCTGCCAATATAAATTGATTATCAATTTTAAAATAAATTGCGAAAAAATTACGCCAAAAAGAAATAGACAACTATTTTTGATGATTTATGTCGCTTTATTTATGCGTCTTTTTCTTTTTTCATTATGTAATGTAGAAAAGAATAACTTTTGTAAATACAATTTATTTGCAATGTTCGGGATTGTTCGAGAATGCGTGAGAAATCGACCAATCTTGGTTCTTTATACAGGTGCGGCACAAGATTTAATCCTATTGATTTTCTCGATAAACTACCATTTTAAACATATAAATAAAAAATCATAATTACAGTACCTACTAACTTTAATTTCAATAAAAATGGTACAGATTTTCTAAAAATTAGGCGTCAGTTTAGTTTTCTGTGCAAATTTCCCCAGAAATTTAATACATTCAGCCCTTAATTTACACTTCTCTCATGAAAAATCATGTATTTATTGATTATGAATTAGAATCAGTTACATATGAGGAAAAAAAGAAAATTAGGCCAAATTTGATTAATTGATTAAATATAATTTCGAAATTTTTTCATTAAATTATCTTATCTAAATAATGGCAGCAATAAAAGCGTGTTTTCATTGACAAAATATCACAAATATCCAGAATTTCTCGAATTTCTAGAACGCAAATGTTCTAGAATCGTCCACGATTATCCAGAAAAACCTCGCAACTATAAATACACGGATAGCGGAGTCAGCCACTCAGTTTGAATTCAAGCTAGCGATTGCGATAACTAAAACGCGCTTTTTCGAAATATTACAAGTTTAACTGGTGTTTTATTCAATCAAACAAAAAATGGCACTCTTGTCATTATTGACTGATCCATTAGACTATTTCCGTCCATCCCGTCTATTGGATCAACATTTCGCTGTGGGTGTCGACGATGATGATTTCTTACAACCAACATTCCCACGTCGTTATCGTCGTCTATTGATGGCAACACCATATCAACGGAATTGGCGTACAAAAGCATCAAAATCCGATAAAGGATCAACATTGGCGATTGATAAGGATAAATTCAATGTTAGTTTAGACGTGCAACAATTCAATCCGGAAGAGATTACAGTGAAAGTATGTGGTGATGATACGATAACGGTGGAAGGTAAACATGAAGAACGTCAAGATGAACATGGTCTAATATCAAGACATTTCATTCGTAAATATAAATTACCTGATGGGCATGATATTGAGAAAGTACAAACGAAATTATCATCAGATGGTGTATTGACGATTAGTGCACCGAAGAAGGAAGATGAGAAAACGAAAGAGAGAGAAATTAGTATTGTATTGACTGGTAAACCATCGACAGAAAATGTAACAGCTGTTGCGAATGATAAATGTAATTCTATTCAGAATGGCGATTGCATTGATGAAGAGATGAAAGATAAAGAAGCGGTGGACACAAAAGAAACTAAGAAAAGACGAAAATAAAACATGAATAGGTACTTAAGACTTGTATTTTGTAACAATTAAAAGTATTTCTCATTTTGTGACTGTTTAGTATAGGACTTTTTTTAATTTGCAAATAAATTGTATTTCTCGTAAAACTAGTGTTTTATTTCTATATTGCTTCACTCATGTTTAGTCCTTCGTGTATATGGATACGTAAAATTTAAGAAATATATCCACTGAAAACCTGGTGATTTCCTTATAAGTACGGTTATTATGTTGTTGCTAATTGCTCTCGCTTCAGCAAGGTTTCAGCACTTTCAACTGCTCACATATACTTAGGTACCTACTGCTAACTTTGAGTTTAAACGTTGCCTCTAAAATAAAGTTGCAACTCACTCTTCCTATTCCATTGGGTGCCGATTTCACAATAGATTCTCTTAAGAAGCTCGATATTTACAAATTCTTGCGGTAGTCTTGGCTTTCAATCAGAGTCTCTAGAATCGGATTGACTGCCCTTTTTAACTCTAGCTTCCTTAAAATCAATTTTTTCTATATTACCTCCCCAATTAATCCTTTGACTGATGTGCACTTTCAATCTTGACCATAAAGTGGTATGATGTTGTTTTAGCCTGTTTGCCAGGGACTGGTTAGTGTATGATAGATACTAAACAACGGCGTATTGATAAGCCTGTCGCAGTCAAAGGGTTAAAACATTATTTTCATTAGGGGAAAGTCCTACAGTACCGTCACCCTAAGGTTCACATAGAATAAATTAAAAATGCCTTTAATTAAATGTTCAATAATTGTTGATTTGTGTAAAGAAACTCTTAGGCTATTAATGGAAATAATAAAATACGGATATACATATTTAGAAATAAACAGTTCTATTAATAAAATTTGGAAATAATGAAAAATCAACATTCCACAAATAGTCTCCTAGTACCGGCCATTGTACAAAATATTTCCGTACATAATTTTGTTGAAACAAATTCGCGAGTTATTTCTATAGATCTGACAGTGTACGATCTTACAAAGGGATGAACCGGATTAGCTTTTTTAAAAAATTCACGTAAAAAGTAAAATTGCAATTTATCTATTGATTCATAAAGTATACAGAGAGGACTATTTAGGGTAGGCAATAGTATCTCGGATAAATAGCCTCTACGATTTTACTAGCTCACACACTCTATTTTGATGAAATTGTCATTGATGACGTGATTCTTTAGTGCAAAAAATTCCAAAGAAAAACGTCCAATGGCGCTAAATCACAATGATCTGCGGGGGCAACCTTGTTTACCGCAAAGTACCCTAAATCACTATTCTGCCTAAAAATCAGTAGATGATAGAGAGTATAATAAAATAGGGTCACTATCCCAAACAACACAAAATATTGCAGTCAGAACTAGCTTGCTCCAGGTAAGCTGACTTTACACGACCGTCAATGGAAAGATCACAATAAAAGTAAATAATTATCCATCAGACTGTTGTAGTTTTTTTTTTAATTTATATTAATCAGAAGACTCCACAAAGTACTACACATAAAAAAGCTGCCTGTCTTGCAATAGCCTCGGGCGGCCCCATTCAAAAATTAAAATTCCAAAATAATAACCATTTTAAAAAGCCGTCATAAAAAATCGTTCGGTGTCTCATCGAAACGAAACACAAGAAATTTCGTATTAAAACAATTCAAAGCGATTGAGAAATTGACCTTTTCGTATGGAGCATCATTGACAAAAAAAACAGAGTCATGGTTTGGATCCAATTGATAGTTACATAAATGTAATAAAAATACTAAAACCATTACCATTATAAAGAAAAACATAATTATTTGAAAATTTACCATCCTTATGGAAATCCTGGAGCCGTTCGTTATGGGATGTCTATTTTTATACTAAAGCATTGACACTTACACTAGCACTAGACACAATTAAATATTAATTAACAAAAAAATCACAATTTTTCGAAACAACATTAACACTTCTAATTGTAAGACTGGAACACAATTGAACAAGAAAGAATAAATCTAGAAAAGGTGTTAAGTAAGTGTCCTTTGTTCGGTTCTTATCAAGAATGTATATTTGCGATTAAACTAATCTTCGCAGTAAAAGAAGAAGATGGAAAAATATCAACAATGTCTTTTATAAATCAAATAGGGCTACCCAAATAAAGGGCACAAAACAAAATTGTGTAGTAGATAGCGAAAAAGGCGCATGGAACCCTTGCTTGCTCCGGGCGAAATTTGGCATCGGTTCTCGCTTAGGTTCTGAATTCCAGGTCGTAGATAGAATTCAATTCTAGGATTGTGAATTTTTTAACTTTCAAAGGCCTTATCTTTGGCTGAGCAAATTTTCTAAAAACCGAACCTCTTTTATGGTCAAGGACTGACAATCAATGGGCTACTTGACGAATTATGGAAAATTGTTTTAAATTCTTTAGAGGCTGTAACAGAACAGGTAAAAAGTATTAAAAACGCCTTTGTTAGATGAAAATACGAACAAAGTAATGGGCACCATACAGATGAAAGGATTGGACCTAAAGAGGCAATTGGAAACTTCAAAAAAACGTCCAAGGGTAGACTTGGCCCAGGTTCTAAGCAAAATGCAATTGCCAATTTTTGTACTTTCAAAATAAAGGTAATGGTCGTTATCGCAAAATTTTGACTTGAGAGAATTTTCTAAAAACCAAACCTCTTTAACGAGCTACAAGGTCTGAAGACCTTACTTAGAATTTGAAAACATTTCTACCTTCAATCAGTAAATAACTCCTCTAGAAATAACACTCACCAAACTCAATCAAATCATCCATATTTAGCACCGATTCCAAAGAGTTCTAAGAGAGTACCCCAATCTCTTGTTGAACTGGTTTACTGGAGTTAATACTGTTCTATCGTTCTTATTTTCAATTGATAATAGAGTACTCTTAACAAAATGCTACATATAAAATTCAGTATACAGTAGCATTACTGGAAAATTACTTATAGCTTATTATAAGACTGTTATGTGCGATTTTCTAGATTAGGGCAATGCTGCTATAAGACTGCATGCAGTTATTACGATTAGGTAAAGTTGTCTGCCTAACAGGCAAGATTTTAGGCAACCAGTGTTGCACGTAATGTTGCAACAATATTACTCCAATTTAAAAAGTCGACATAAAAATCCTGCAGCAGGGTACAAATAGGGGAGCTATGGCAATTGTAGAGTGGCCCAGATTCTAGGTAACACCGATTCCTTTTCGATAAAAACAGCCCACAATAAAGCAACCGATTGCCCGATCGTCCTAATGGCCAGTCCGCTCCTCCCTATAAATATTTCAACAATCGGGGTCCCTCTACTGCAAGATAATAAAAATGTTAATGAAATAAATAATTGATTTGCCCAGTAAATATTTAAAACAATCTATATTTGTACTAGAAGCAATTTTGTATTTCCAGCACATTAACGAGCAATTTTCTGTTTGGTTGTGCTACTTGTATTTTAACTTTTGAGGCTTATTATGTTCAATACTAATAAGATTCAAAAGGGTATGTATAAAATCAATATCAAAAACTTTTTATAAACCTCCAACAATAGCTCCATACATTGCCAGAAAAGTCCAGTTTACATCGCCGAACTTTAGACAACTAGAAAAGCAGCAATACGCAATAATCGATCATCCTAAATCTAGAGTAATTCTACTACAATATTATATCAATTCTCCTTTATACTTTCACGGTCTGCTTCCCAATATACAAACCCGTTATTAGATGTAAATGAACTCATCAACTTTACATAGAAAAAATAGTGTATATATAATTAAAAATGATGATTCTGTGTGCAGGGTAAAGATAATAAAAAAATACGAATAGATTAATGCTTCATTCGTGTATTTTCGAAAATCAATAGAAAAAAATCATTAAACTGTAATATCAAATTCAGACATGAATTTAGTACAACATGAACTGAGATACATTCACGCTGAAATATAAACAATATTATATTAATAATTTATTCAAATTATCCACTTAAAAATAATGATATAGGAATTTTTGCATATTTTATAATTGCAAGATCTCTAAAAATAGGAGGAATTTTTCCTTGTACGAGTGGTAAAAGAAAAACCTCAGCTTTACATTGAGTGAAATTTTTGAGAAGTCAATTAATTAAATTCCTCATTCAATATCTCGAGTATTTTGCAAAATAATCAAAATTACAGAAAATTAATAAACGTCATCTATCAACGGTTATCGGAATTAAAAACGGATCAGGCATCGTGGTATATTTTACTGTCAAATTTTCAAATTAGTGCCATTTTTCAAAATTTCCGTTTCTTTGTTAAATTTTTGATAATGTCGATTGATTATTCTTAAAAGGATGCATGTGCTTTTATTATTGAAAATTAAAAAAATCTATAGCGTTGTATGAAAAAAAACAAAAAAACCGTCATAATGACGTGCCCTCTCTACTAAAGCCTGTACACCGATTATTCGAGAAATTTCGATTGTTAGCTATGCAACCAAACGCTCCAAACGTTCTGGTTTTATACCTTTCATTTTTTTAATTTTAATTTCGAACTTTCTTGCTATTTTTAAATAATTTCCGTTGAATCGTAATGTATATTAAATGTCAAATTGTATCCTATTTCTCAAATAAATCAGACAGACTTTACATCTCTAACTCATAAAGCAATAATAGTTGGCTGGATATTCCAAAATATAGCTCCAAAATGGCATACGGCCCAAAGTTTCAAATTAAATATTTTTACAATTTAAGGAACAATTGAGAAATTAACGGAAATTACAGATGACGTCTACCGGCATTTTGTGTGAATGCAAATTAGCCGCCATCTTGCCGGCACATTTCCGCCACGAATTTTCACGATTATTCCACAAACTCGCATTACATTTATTACAGAATTTATCAAAAGAAACTTACCATCTTGTTGTTTGTTGAAATAAATTAGAATACACAAAATTTGAATATCAATTATCGTTACAGAGTAATACACCCTTGTTAGTGTCTCTCAAACGAATTCGTTCGATTTGACGACGCTGTTGCTATTTATAAGCTAGATGACGTCACTAACAACGCCTAAATTCTGAGAATCTGATTGGATCCCTACCACAAATAAGCAACGGTTATTCGTTTGTTTTTTTTGTTATTTGCCAACAACGGCTACTCGATTCGATATTTTTTTTGAATGAATAATTAATTAATAATTAATTAAAAATAGATTTTTTCACCAATTTTGGAGGATATCGCTAAGATTTATTGGAGGTATTGAAGGAAATCGGTTAAAATATTGTAGAAATTCCGAAAACTACCGGTTTTATTGATATTTCGATAACAGAAGGTAACCGGGTTGTTGGTGAAATTAACGGAAATTTTTATTATTCTAGCGGATTTATAATATTCAATTATTGTAAAATCGATAATTTCCTTGTATATAATAAGAGAAATGTGGTTTTAGATGAGGTGTTATTGACCCGGTTGCATTGCCTGCATTGCAGGCGTTCGGGGTGATTCCAGACGTTTCTAAAAATAGCACCCCATCCATTTCTTGTAACCATAAAAAATTGAAAGCTCCTCACGCCATATTTCGTTTCTTTCCATATCCATTTATTTTACGGCTTATCAGTGATTATCACTGATGATTTCATGGAATCATTGTTTTTTCTCGGCTATGACTCATCTCCTCCTATTGACCGGTGTTGTATGATATCATGACCATATACGGTTCACGGCTTGTGAAGTCATCCATTACCGTATACAGTATTTTTGAATTATGTAAAACGGCTCGATCGACCCACTTTTAAGTTGTTTATAAATGGGAAAATCGAAAAAATTTCACCTACATAAATGTTATAAATGATTGTATGGGTGTTCAGTTTTAACTATCTACCATATATGGAGATTGTCGCGTTTTCGACAGGGCCGACTTTCTCTGCAAAGGGGCCCGCTTATACGTGACCTTAAAGTTTCCTTATGACAATAATCTTAAGAAACTGTTTATGGAAAGATAATCAAAATATAAAAAGCAAAAAATTGATATATTTCACATTGCACCCTCTGCACCCCGCTGTGGCCGGGCCTGATTTTCTAATCTAATTAGCATTTATTTAATTAACTTCAGTTCATTTATCATGAATGTTAATTGTGGAAATTCTAGATTAATTAGCGTGTATTTTGAGATTTTGTGAAAGTATGTCATTATTTTAGAAATTAAATGTTGATTGTATAAGTGGGCTGAAGATCAAGATCGTGTAGCTCTTAAGAATAAGAACGTCGACTATAAATTAACTGTATTTATTCATGAGCTCCATATTTGGTTAACTTGATGAAAGAAAATAATGATAATTTGTTCAAAAATCGGTTTTTGGCTCTACAGAGCTCAGACATCGCCAACTGTATGCTGAGAGAAAAATAATACAGTACAACACAGACACACACAGGACTTCGTAAAAGTTTCCAGAAAAGGAGGTGTCCGTATTAGAGGATTCTGGATTTTGAAAATTCTATGTACATACAGTGAAACGTCTACTTACGCACACCTCTCTAATATGGTCACACCCTTCTGCGGACGATTTTGGCAACGTACGTACTAAATCTTATACAGTAAAACCTCTATAATACGTACACTCACTGGAATAGGAGATGTCCAAATTAGGTACCTACTGGAAGTTAAAAATTTCATTTATAGGATTTCGTATGTTGGCAAAAGTGTCCGCAAAGTAGGACCGGCTCGAGACCACAGCAAAACAGGCAGCTGCCTAGAGCGGCATAATTTTAGGGGCGCCACTTTGGTGCGCCCTGAGTTTTGTTAAAAGTCCTCTATTATTAATTAAAGAAAAAAACCGTAGAACAGTCTTAAGTCTGATAAATTTGCTCAATGGTGCGTTACCTTAGAACTCTTGGAAACTGCTGCTAAATACGGAAGATTTGATCCAATTTGAAAAATATTATTTACCTCTTGACGGTGGAAAAGGTTCAAATTCAGTGATAAACAATTGATCCGACCCATGTCAGGTCTTCTGACCTCGTAGATCGTAAAAGTTTTTTTTTTAAGTACAAAAATTCAAATTTCTTTGAAGCTTCCAATTGTCTCTTTAACCCCAATCCCTTTAACTGTATTGTGCCTTTTATTTAGGTAGCCTTATTCTCATTTACAAGACACAGTTTTTGATATTTTTCCACATTTCAATAAGTATATTTTTCTTTCTTTTTTTGTTAAAATGATGCAGTTACCGACTGGAACCAAACCGCGATTTTTTTTTACCACAAACAATCATTTCTTTTCTTAGTTATTAAAAAAAAGAAAAACTACTTACGATCATATTAAGTAAAAGTAGTGCACTCAATTATTATTAATTTCCGGAGAGGGGCGCCGAAAATAAACTTGCCTGGAGTACCAGAAAAGCTCGGGTCCGCCCTGTGCAGAGGGGGTGTCCGTATTAGAAAGGTTTTACTGTATAAGATTTAGTATATATGTTGGCAAAAATGCTTGCGGAAGGAGGGGGTGTCCGTATTGGAGAGACGTTCGTAAGTAGACGTTTTACTGTACTTACAAAATTAGGTTACACAAGAAAATACAATTCTGTCTGATACTCGTCCAAATCTTCTAATTACACAAACTTTGTTTAGTGCAACATTTCTCAGTTTACTAGATAATCTAGATATAGTAGGTAGGTAGGTCAACTTTAAAGTCTAAAAATTTTATCATTTTCGCATTTACTGAAAATTTTTAAAATGAATCTTAGACGGATAACATTACTTCAATTACAGTCCGTTTCACGAAACTTCAACCGTTAAAAGGCGTGGCTTGTGGTGGGTTGCGCAGTAGATAAGAGCAATAACAAGAAACGTTTATAAACCGAAGATGCTCTCTTTTACCACCACTCACAGTGGTGGCAGAAACGATCTATAGTTGTAAATTACCATAAACTCAGAGATTTCTTATTTAATGATATTTTGCAACAAGTTCAAAAATTCGATACCATTATTAAATTAACATTTATTACTTAAATTTAGCAATCAATCTAAAGGTAATGAAGTCATTGAGCCATAAAATGACTAAAACTATATTGTCCAGGGCAGATCTACTAAGAAACTACCTAATGAAAGAAACGGGTCTCCTAATCGAATAAATCTTCCATCATACCAATATCTGTTTTTTTTTCTTCAGTAAGAAAAAACAGTCTTGGAATAATTGGGTCCAGGCTTGTAATTGTTGATCCGATCCGGATATTATCCCAACAAGCGATTGTTTTCATCCTTAAATAAACAGGAAGAAGGATTGAAAATATTGGGGGAATGTGGGTGGTGAATCCATCGAACTCTACAATTATTTACATATATTTTCTTAAAAAATAGCCAATCGCAGCTTTACAAACATAATGGAAATAAAAAAAGACTTTCTTGTCTTCTCTCAATTTCAGAGAGTGTTTCTTTAACTTTAACCCTCCGAAGCTTTGGCTTGAGGAGGGTTGTACTGTAGACGGCAGGGAGAAAAGGAGAGGGATGTTGAAACGGTGATGTTTATTCCTGGGTTGTCACAATTGCTAAAAATTCCCGTCTTCTGTCGTCCTCCATTGTTCTTGTTCAACTGATTGTGGTGTAAGTTTAGTATACTTTGCTGCTTGTAATTCATAGCGAACAAATATCTTTGCTATATCTAATTTCAGCATAGCTTGAGCTTTGGGGGAAAATTTCTTAAAACATTGAGCGTAGCTCATAAAGAAAAGATCTACTTCATCCAATGTTCTCTGTTGGTTTTGCTCATCTTTGTTTCTAAGATATTCCAGTATCTTATCAGACGATTCTTCAGAATTTGTTGCTTTTCTTTTTTTGTTTGAGCACGGAGTATCGTCTTCCAGTGGGACTTCACGAACTTCCGAACTGCTGTTTGTGGCGTTTGACTCTTCAGAAAATGCCCATAGGAAATCGCTACAATTTGTCTCTTCAGTAGTACGGATTATGGTTCCTCTTCTGAATTTAACGTCGTCTAGAAATCTCATTAGGTGTGCCCAAGGCCAGTTTCTGTATTTTTTATAAATTTGACCTGAGCTAGTTTTAGTGATTTTCAGGAACTTACCATAGCTGTCTTTGAGATTTTTCCATTTATTACTCCAGTATACACCTATAAAAATAATTTCAACTATTTAAAAATTCGGTCCCGAAGGGGGTTAAATAGGGCTAAAATATAAGAGCTTTTGGAAATCTCAGTAGTATAATCTATAAATATTTAATTAAAAATATTAATTCACATATTTTATAGAAATTCCTTTCGAACTGTATCGTATACCTCTAATAAACTCCTTTCAAACAAAAAATTTTGAACAAATGTTTTGTCCATCCACTATCTCTAGGTATATGGTGATTTACAACTAGCTGCATATGCTACTAGTTCAAGATCTTTTGTTAAATTATCGAAGTAATTCTTTCTAGAATTCATAAAGTCCTCAGACCTTAAAATGGATTTAAAATTTGGTCTACTACAGCTGGGAGTGAACAACAAGTGCCTCTCGTTCTTATTGGAGATGGTGGGATAGAGTGGTTTCAAATTGGAACCATTCTTGATGAGACCTTTCCCAAATGATATACCTATTCTAGATGAAATAGAACTAAAATACAATAAGAGCCTCAGTAATACAAGACGTATTCTTTTAGTCATATTTGTTCATATTAGTTACATCAAGTTATATAGAATGTCCCAGCTGACTGTTGCACATCAAATATCTCGTTTGTTTGTTAAGTGAAATGGAAAAGTATCTAAAGAAATTACACCTCAATGTCTATACTTTAATTGACCAGTACTATTTTCTTTCTAGCTGTTTCAGAAAGCGTCCTATACGGTCTCGAAAATTAATCAATATTAGGAAACCAATTACCTACAATGAATACTGCGAATGAATTTGATATGAAAATAATATATTTTTTTAAACTTCTCACTTGCTGCTCAAAAAAAAATTAGAACTTCTCTGGGATCAATAACCTATTCATTTTTTGAGCAGCAAATAAGAAGTTTTTAGAAGGAAAATATTATTTTCTTACCAAGTTAGTATTCATGCATTGTATGTAATTGTTTTCCTAATGAGTAATTTTCGAGACCTTAAGGACGTTTTAGCATTTCCAAAACAGCTAAAAAGAAAATAGTGTCGGTGAATTGAAGTATAGACGTTGTAGTCTAATTTTTTTAGATACTTTTCTATTTCAATTCACAAACAAATGAGATATTTGAGGTGGAACACTTAGCTGGAACATCCTGTATTTATTCATTTTTTTTGATTCCCCAAGTTTCCAAATACTACCCTGATTAATCTAGGTCAGAGAATCTCAATTGCGGTGCAGCGGCATTTTTGTGTACCACCAAATTCTTGAAATTTGTATCACAACAAAAAAAATGTTGTGAATCACTGATTTTAGTAATCGAAATATTCACACTATCCGCTAGATTGCCGCAACCAGATATACTTTGCTGAGTATTTATAATGTCGAAGAAAAGTGACGAATACGTTGTCAATCTATGCATAATCGTTACTTCGGATCTTACCCAATAACAAATACGAATAGTTACTTTTTCAGGATAATAATAATAAATAGTAGTGACTAAAACGTTAAAACAAATGAAAACAAAATATATCTTTTCGCTTACCATCCTCAACTCCCATCTCGTTTGCGATTTCAAGCCAAGCTTCTGCTTTCTTCTCACGATTTTGATGATTTCTATCATCTAAGTCATATAAGAAAGGCCTTTCACGAACCAATTCAATCAATTTTTCTGTATCCGACATTGTTTATTTATCGTTCTGTGAATAGAACGTCAGAACGCAATAATTCTCATGACCGCCGCTTTTATGACTATCGCGGTAGTGTATGTTGTTGCATTAGGGCCCGCGCACACCGAGAGCGGTCAGGAGTTCCGAGTTCTGCGTTCCTTTCTCCTAGTTCCCACCAGTTTCCACTGGTTCCGACCGCACACCAGTGGCGGCTCGTGATGAAATAGAGTGGTGAGGCAATAAAGCATTTGATCAGCAATTTTCAAAAATAGCTTTTTATCATAATCAACACGTCTTCACAATGCAAAGAATGTAATTCAAATATTTCATTGGACGGCAAAAATCCACAGTCTTTTAGATCGAATTTTTTTTATGTGTTTTTTTTATATGTTTTTATGTTTAACATATATATATTTTATATTACACCCAATGATTCCAATTTAATTTAATTTGTCCTATTGAATTTCTAGTGTACATTTCGGAAAGAATCCTATAATGATAACAAATAAGGTTCTTAAATAATGATTATAAAAAATCAACCCGTATATAACCTGTAAATAAACAAAGAATTCTGATAAATTGAGACATGTCTAATAAATCAATAATTATACATAGCAAACTGTATTGTGTTATGTCTATCGTGTGGAGAGAAGTGGCGCGCATTTTTTCAAATCGTTTTGAATGTGATTGACCGCAGCAGGGAATCTGATTGGCTAGGAGCCACAGAGGTAGACACGCCTTCTCACGGTTACTAAAGTAGATACGGTTGTCGCCATCGGACTCACAGTCTAGTTAATGACGTCACAAGCGCTTGGCAAATTTAAAATAAACAAATTATTGATTATAGATCCACTTATCTATGATAGATTTAGTCCCAAGTCAGCTAAAGAAAATCGATTTTTACCATTTGATTGCCCTTAAAAGCTACTATCTATCGTTCAGTGTTTAAATTATTGAAAAATAATAAGTCGTTGTGGAGATATTTTGAAAAAAAATATTTTACAGGGTGAATTTCAACCCCCATTTTCTCCCTTAATCTTGAGAATGGGCGCGAATGAAAATATACGTCCTTTAGAATAGTCTCCTCTACGGTGATACCAAAAATTATTAAAATCGAGAGTGTAGTTTGCTTATGAGGCTACATTCACATTTTTTTTTTTGATGTGTTTTATATTATTTGTAACAAAATAGACCAGCGGATCAACTACGAATCGTGAAATATTTCGAAGAAATTATAAGCAGACATCTTTCGATGTAATTTGTATGTCTTTTCTTTTATGATTAATAGTTATTCCTTCCAAATCTCTGCAATTTGTGGGAAACGATAAGAGAAATAAATGTAGTAATTAATATGACATTTTTTTTTGCTTTATTTGATATTTACAGGTCACAACTACATGTCTATTACCTATCCACCGGGAAAAAAAACGCAAAATTCGTTCGGGTCCTTATTATAAAAAATGTTACCCACCCTTATAATAATAGGCTGTCCCAGCTAAGTGTTCCACCTCAAAAATCTCGTTTGTTTGTGAATTGAAATTGAAAAGTATCTAAAGAAATTAGACTACAATGTCTATTCTTCAATTGACCGATACGATTTTCTTCCTACCTGTTTTGGAAAAGCCAAAACATCCTATAAGGTCTTGAAAATGACTCAATATGAGGAAAACAATCACCTGCAATCAATAATGCAAATGAATTTGATGCTACATTCTTTTTTCTCTCAAAAATTTCTTTGCTACTACAAAAATAAATTTGACCTTCTCTGGGATCAATAACCTATTCATTGATGGAAAAAGCCTACGTCAAAATTAAATATTAGGAAACCAACCACCTGCAATGAATATCATCAATGAACACAATTTCGAGCTAAAGACTGCATTTCAGATCAAAGGCGTAACAATTTATCGTTCAGAATGGTGGAGGCGCCGGGCGAATCGTAGTTTCCCATTTTATTTTTTTAGTAGCAAATGAGAAATTTTTAAGAGAAAAAAAGAATGTAGTATCAAATTCATTTGCAATATTGATTGCAGGTTATTGTTTTCCTCATATTGAGTCATTTTCGATACCTTATATGATGTTTTGGCCTTTCCAAAATAGATAGAATAGCTAGAAAGAAAATCGTATCGGTCAATTGAAGTACAGACATTGTAGTCTAATTTCTTTAGATACTTTTCCATTTTAATTCAGAAACAAACGAGATATTTGAGGTGGAACACTTAGCTTGTACACTTGTATCTATATAAAAAAAAAGTACATAATATCAACTAAAAATAAGAAACAATGACGAATAAAATTGTTTGAATTTATTGAAACAATACATTTTTAATAAATTTTATCGAAATTAAATAGGAGTAATATTAACGAATTTTGTCTGACGAAACTTTATAGTGTAGATAATATAGTGATACAGTCCTCTAGGGTCCGCTACTAGCAGTGATAATAATTTTTATTACCTAATACAAAAACATTGCACTAAGCCTGAGGCATGCCTCTACCAATAAATAAGCCTATAAAGGAGACATGTGCAACTTGGCCAAGACCTCGGGCCAGGAAACAAATACCGCACCATATCGTGGACCGGATTATATATATAAACACAATAACATTTGAAAATGGTTACAAGGGCCCGAAAAAGTCACATCGAGGGCCGGATCCGGCCCGCGGGCCGTACGTTGCACATGTCTGCTAGTAAAGAATGAGATATTATGAGCGCGCGAGAAATCAAAATTTTTGTGGAGCCCAAATAAAGAAATTTAATTAAAATTAATTATTATTTTTATAAAAAAAAATTCTTAAATGTTAATTTAAAATGTTTTTTTTTATTTAATATTTAATTTTTTTCTATGAGACAGGACAGGTGAGGCACTGTCTCCCCTACCTCTCCTAAGGAGCCGCCCCTGCTGCACACATGTTTTCAGAGTCATCTTCCGAGAAAGAAGAAGCATTGATTTAAACCATTGATATTAATTAGTATTCTATGTAAATACCTTAAACAGAGCCAAACAGTTGGCAGTCGGATCGGCTAAATTAAATCCTACAATCATGTCATTAGTTCCCCGTCTATTGTGTGCTCTATATTATTTGCACCCTAGTAGTCCACATATTTTTTGGTTCACTGCTTTCCTAATGAAAATAATGATTGATTTTTACAATTCACACATAAAAATGAGGAAAAATTCAATATTGGACCAAGAATGTTGTATTAAAATATGAATCACCAATAGAAAATTTCGATGAGATCCATTTTTCAATTATTCATTCAGAACAAACATAATCGAATAACAATTATTTAATCAATAATTTTTAAAATAAGAAACAAACACTTTAAAAGTACGTTCTTGTGACAGACGTCTCACTCTCGCTGCTTACATAGTCGCCTAAATCTATTTTAATAAAGCAATGTGCAGTAAAGATGTACTCAAATGATCTAGCGCAGTAAAGCGTCTTCGACCTAGATTGAATTAATAAATTATTAAATATTTTAATGACTATTAATCAATTAATTATTTAAAACGCTGTCGTAATAAAGACATTAGCCCATATTATAAACTCAACACTGTCTTTTGTTCTCATTTAGTTTGAGTGCATCAACGAGTTAGAATAACTTTAAAAAAAATGTCTCTTGTGGAACATATATGGAATAAAATAACAAAAAGTGATGTTTTGATTATTGTAAAATGGATCTCATCAACAATTTATCAATTCTATTTTATGAAAATTATTTTGGTGATACATCTTTTTATACAAATTTCATCTCAAATCCTTCAAATTTATTTATTTGTGCATGAATTAAATGTACAGGAATTTATTCAATATGCGTTTGTATTCTTTTTCCATTTCTATGTAACTATCTCAATCATTTTATAAAACTATTAATATATTTAGTGATTTTATTAAATTTTATAGGATATATTAGCCGGAATTATCTTATTAGTAGATCCGGAACTTATAGAACATCTTGTAAAAGAATTCAATAATGAAAACGAAATTAGAAAGATGACAGCAAACATAAGAAAAGAAGCTAAATTTATTTCAGTATTTGTCATTATTAACACAATGATTGGAATAAGTGGTGCATTGGCATACTTTTGTTTCAATCATTACGATTACAATACTTATTTACCAGTAAAATTCTTTGTTGATAATTATCCGAAACATATTTCGTATGTTTTAATCAAAATTTACAAAATTAGTACAAGTTTCTCAGGATTCACTACATGTATCGCACATGCATACCAAGTAGTCTATTTCACCCAACATATACGTTATCAATATTTGATGTTAATCGAAGAAATTAAAGAAATCGCAAAATCAGCAGGCACCGAATTCCGTAATCGCAGATTAATTAATGATCCAGAATATCAAAAACAAATAAAATTCAAGTTGTGTAATTGTATTAAACAACACCAAAAGATTTTAAAGTAATTTTGAATTTATTTTTATGTTTTGATTTTCATAATTAGTTTAAATGAAATTATAAATGTTGCAGCATAACTCATCAGCAAACTCGTAAGACATCGAATTATGTTGCTTATTTTTCTGTTTGTGGTGTACTGATTATATTAAGTGTCCTGTCAGCATTACTTACTGTAAGCTTATCAATTAGACCGGATCCACAGGGTGCAGTCACACTTCACTCTTGTAGTACCAGTTTCGTTTCGGTTAAAAAAGCAATGGAAACATTGATACTTTAATTCCATGCCATCGACCGTCGTTTCGTGTTTGACAATATTTGACCGAACCAAGACTGCTGCAAAGAATTGACTGTGATAGATATTAAAATGTGGCTCTGGTCTTATCAATCAAAATTATATTACTAATTGAATTTTTAAAAGGATTCGGTTGTTTCGTATTATGATTTTCGTTGTCTACCCCTAGCTGCTTTGGGCACTCTAACGACATTTTCAGCACTTATTATGGGAGGACAATCTTTAGAAGATGTTGTAAATTTTGACAAAATTCCAAGCAATTAAAATATGTTCTCAAATGACTTTTTTCTAGGCTGAAAAGTTTTCTAATACCTTAGAACAGGTCAATTGGTATTATATGAATATTGAAAATCGTAAAATCTATTTAATTGTATTGATTTCTGCACAACAACCGATTAAAATCAAATTTTCAGAAAATTATTCAATCAATCATGCACTTGGATTAGCAGTTAAGTTTCTTGTTTAAAATTACTTTAATAATTAATAATAAAATCAACTAAAAATAAATTTATCTACTTTTTCAGATTGTTCGAGGTGCATACTCAACTGCAACAGTTCTTAGACAATTTCAAAATAATTAAGCCAGTTCTGCAATAGATATATTGAAAATATATCTACACTGAGAAAAAAATATGGTAGATACAATCATCATAGTATGGTAAAATTTTTGATAGTAGTGAATACCATTTTTATTTTTAAATGCACAATGTCGAATAGTAATATTCACTACGTGTATGATAATATTTACCATCTGTCTGGTTACTGTTATTATTATTTTTTTTACTATCCTGTATAGTAAAAACTACTATACAAGGATCGTTGGTACTACCATAAAATCTTCTGAGTGTAGTATCTTTGTAAAAGTATCTAGATACATAATTTATTATTATATATTAAGAGAAAATGAATTACTGATGAGTGATCAGTAATTCATTATATATAAAGAATTATAACACTCCTATAACATTCACTGATTCACTGATTTACTCATCACGATATCTCCGAAACTATCCGTCCAATAGACTTTAAATTTGTCACATGTATTCTTTTTGTGATGTAAACACTTACTAAGAAAGGATTGTTGAAAATTCAACCCCTAAGGGGGTTAAATCGAGCATTAAAGTTTCAGTATGTTGGAATATAGGTGCGGTTGTGGAAATAAGTTTTGACAAGCGGGTACACGTCCGCATCGCTGACCGCTTTTGGAAATAAGTTTTGATAATTTAGCAGTTTCATTTGTAAATTATTTCTTAAAAAGTTTACGACGATTGGTTAGCGTTTGATGCAATATAAGAATAAGCCAGTCACACAACGCCTAATAAAGGTGATATATATTATTAGATTATTACACATACATATACATACATACATAAATTGAAATATTCATTCACTATGATAGTAGGTAGTAGTGTTATAATAAATACTTGAAAATATATCTAGGTATAACGTGTATTTTTCTTAATCAAATGCTTTTTTATGAACTTCTATAAAAAACCAAAAAAAAGTATTAAAAATTTACAAATTAAAATAAACAAATTAAAGTACCTATCTTGTATCTGCATCTAAAATTCTAACAAAAGATACATATCAAGTGTATCTAGATAAATTAAGCATTTGAATTAAAATTGTAACACATTGCACTATATAATTAATAAACACTTTGTTCTGTAGCACAATAAATTTATTTTATTTATTTGTTAATATACCTACATGTACAAGGTAGTTAATTACGGTAGACTTAAAATATTGAGCTTGGAACAAATCAAATTCTGAAAATTTTTTGGGGTACCAGATAAAAGACTGAATTTAAGGACTACGCAAATTAGGAAAATTGTCTTACTAAAACGAGACCTGAAAACAGATATTTGCTCAATGACTCCTTTACCTGAAGAGTTCTCAACGAAGTTTTCGATACTCTCCTTATAGTAATAAAGTAACAAGAAGGTTTAATATATGTACCTATTGATATTTCAACAACAAAGTTAAATCAGTTTTATAGGGCACCAGTCCATCGGGCTTAAAATTACAAACACATTCGTAATATTTATTTACACAGAAAAATACAACTCAAAATAGTGTTGTCAGCTAAGTGTTTCACCTCAAATATCTCGTTTATTTGTGAATTCAATTGGAAAAGTATCTAAAGAAATTAGACTAGGTATAATGTGAAAATATAGGGTAGAGGGGCAAAATGGATTACCCCAAAAATTCAGTCAAAAAAATTTTTTTTTCTTTAAATGTCTCTTAAATGCTCAACAGTTGGGTCTAACATTATTTTACGTTATCTTATGTGATAAAATGAATTCTGAAAAATTTTGATTTTTTTTTTAATTTAATATTTCCTAAATCTATTTACAATAATCTCAACTAAATTCAATATCTTCCTCTGATTGTGAGATACCCGCATATGTGTTGTGAGTCCATTTATTAACTTAATCTGCTGCCCGCAAAAAAAAATTATGGCAGCTGAAAATTTGATTTATCTACTTTAATTCCATTTAAAAAATGAAAGATTCGGCATATTTAAACCCCTGAAAGCTAAATATTTTCTTAAGTACCCCGTTTTGCCCCCCTCTACCCTATATATTCCAGCTTTTAACAATTTGACCTCCTCGCGTCCACACCATCCACACTAGGTAAATGGTGAAGGCGCCGGGCGAATCACACTTGCAATTAACTATTTTAAAAGCAAACAAAATTTAATATCTAATTCATTTGCAGGTGGTTGGTTGCCTAATAGTGAGTAATTCTCGAGATCTTATATGACGTTTAGGCATTTCCAAAATATCTTGAAAAAAATCGTGTCGATCAATGAAAATATGGACATTGTAGTCCAATTTCCTCACATACTCTTCCTCTTGAATCGACAAACAAATGAGATATTTGAGATGAAACTGTTAGCTGGGACATCTTGTATTATTAGAGATTGAGGTATTATTGACAATTTCTAAAGATAATTCAGCCTACTTTTTGTAGTGTCCTATTTCCTAACAACCAGATATGTTGCAGCAACATTACCATCGATAAATAGGCTACTATAACGTTGCCATAACCCATTGTGAAAGATTCTGGCAAGGTATAAAATATACTGCTATAAGAAGAGAACCACCCTCGGTCCCAGGGGCGTACAGTTGGTTCCATGTTCGTTACCTATCTACTGTATCTCACATATAAGTTTTGTTTGTTGATTTGCAGCGTCTTTCTTGACGTTCAATTCCAACTTCAATTCCCTTTGGTGCTGCAGGCTCCTCCACCTATACTGCCTCATCCCGCAGCTGTGCCTGCTCTCCTTACTGCACATGAAGTTTCAGCCACTGACTCCACGAGTCCAACCCAAGTAACCGGACTGGCTTTTAAACTAGAGGCCACCGGAGGTCACCGTGGCACCAGGCTGTTCACTGGTGGGATGTTCGGGTTTCCATCTTTCAGGTAGCTGTCCTGAAGACGCGATACCTAATAGACCAGCTGAGGTCCCCAAACGTTAGTTGAATCCGGCCCCTACAAAGTGTTTTACATATCAAACAAATAATAATTTTATAAGTTAAATTAAATAAAATTAGCCTCCTCTGCATGTTTGTATCCATGTCACCCTGTCTTTAGATAGACTTTGTATACAAATGGTTTAACCACATACAAATCTCATTTACCCAATGGCATTGAAACGATCATCAGTGGACTATATTTAATGATTTCTTTCAGTAAATAATTCTTCAAATTAGTAAGAGAGAAAGTTTAAAATTGGTTACAGCCGTTACAGTGCAACCAATCATACAATAAATCACTACATTACCTTTTTCTAGAAGTTCAATCAAGAAACAGTAGGTGGCGCTAATTATTATGTTGTCTACCGTCATTGATTTCGAGGTCATTGCTCACGAGAAATCACTGTTGGATGTGGTTCAGGTAACACTAGTTACCCAGAATTTCATGCTAATTCTAATAATTTAAAAAATATCGCAAATAATTGTATACTAACAATTAATTATCATAATTATTCACAAATTAAATTTATTTAATTAAATATCATCAAAAGATATCAGGAGGTGTCTAAGGCTACTAATAGTTTGGTTGGACTTGGTTGAACTTCCCATTTTTGGATGATTTTTTTGAATTTATCCAACAAATTCTGCTCAATTTGCAAATAATAGCAATAATAGTAATAAGAATAATGTCTACATCAATCGAGATTAAATTAAAACGAGCCGATAAGACTTATCGCGAAGGTGTAAGTTAAAACAAGCTCGACTCTAAATTGGTTTAGAAATGTTGTAAAATTACAGGAAAATATCACTGGCGTTATTGCAATTTGCTCAAATTCCGATTTGAAACATGACGGCATATCACTGATAGCTGAAGGTTTTGTTAATTTACAATTAAGTTCGAAGAATGTTGGAATCTTGGAAGCTTTCTACAATTCAGTCAAAGTAAACGAATCCACTAGAAAATCCTATTAGAAATGTACACAAAATTTCTATATAATTGTAGCCAATTCAATTGATCGGTATAAACTGTGAAGTAAGCGGATCAGGCCGTTTACCATCTGGACTAACTGAAATCCCCTTTGAAGTGCCATTAAAACCAAAACCAAATCGTGTTCTATACGAAACATATCATGGTGTTTACGTGAATATAAGCTATGCAATACGTTGTGAATTGAAACGTTCATTTCTATCGAAAGATCTACAAAAGAGTCAACAATTTTTGGTACAATATTGGCCGGGTAAAATCCCAAATTCGTTACCGTTACATAAAGAGAATCGAAAAGCGATCCAATTCAAATTGAGTCCGGCTACATTAACATCAGGTGCTGCAGGAGCTCCGGATTTCGTTCTGAAGGGACAACTCGATTCGACTTGTTGTAATATTGCTAAACCATTTACTGGTTATATTGTTTTGGAATATTGTTCGTTGCCGATACGTTCCATTGAAATACAATTGGTGAGAATTGAAACGTGCGGCTGTGCTGAAGGATATGCACGAGAAGGTTTTGTAGATGTTTTTTTTTATCATTAGGGGGGCAGCTTTAGATTTGTGCTCTAACTCTGAACGTCTAAAGCCGCTTCCAGGTTTTCATTATATTGTTATTGAAGTTGTGTTGTAATTTCAGCGACTGAAATTCAAAATATCCAAATTGGCGATGGTGATATTCCGCAAAATGTCCAAATACCGATATTTATGATATTCCCAAGATTGTTCACATGTCCAACATTGATTACAACAAATTTCAAGATTGAGTTCGAAGTGAATCTGGTGATAGTCTTTCAAGATGATCATTTAGTAACAAATAATTTCCCAATCGTTTTAATAAGACAATAAACGTATAGAAAAGTGTATTTTTTTAATGATAATGTTTAATACAAATTGTAAATAATGTCACAATACATTTAATAGAGATATTTGAAAAGAAAAAAAAATGAACAAAATATAAATGTGTAAACATATATACCTACGAATATTTAATTATGGTTCGACTACAGCTAATGTTAAATTCGATATAATTGGATCGAGTTGTTTTTCTAATGCCAATATATGTCCGGTATTACATGTATCATTAGCAATAAACGTTATAATTAATGGTAATTTATTCATTTGTATCACTTGATATTGTGAATAGATTGAGATTAATGTACGTGTTTTGCCTAAACCTAATTTACTGCCTTGATCAACGGCAATACCAAATGTTGCTATGAAATTTGGACGCATTGCATGCTCTGGTGCCTTATCAGTTGTTACTTTTAATAAATGTACACCATCACGATCTGATATTATAACAGCATGCAGACCAGGCACTTTGTACAATAATTCTTGTAAAGTTCTTTTAACTTCTTCCACCATTTTTTTTTTCAAATTGTTTAATTATTATTACTTATTAGGTGATTAATTACAAAAGAAAAACGACAAAAAACACCTAATCATCAGCTGATTTTGACAGCACTAGACAGCACCCTAACCCTACTTTTTTGTTTGTTTGGTAGTTCTCTTATATATCTAAATGTAGCTCCAATTTCGCGTCTTTGGTGGAGAAATATTAAAATAAACTATACTCCGTCCAAAATTTAAGTATAAAATTTCAAATGACAACAATATGACTTATCGGTTGTTTTTGGAGACTTGGGGGACACCAAAATAAATAAATAAATAAATAATTAAATATGATGAAATATGCCTAAGAAATATACAATACATTGTTTAAAAGCATATATAGGTCGCCGTTACCGTCTTCGCCGCCCCCACTTTTGTATTTGGGAACTTGGGGGACATCGTATAAAACGCAAAAAAATGAATAAATATAATTTATTACAACTAATATGACTAAATATATGATTAAAAGTATGTATAGGTACCTCATTATTACCGCCACCTCCAATTAGCTGGTGAAAGTGGGGGCGGCGAAGGCAACTTGACGGAAGCGGCGACAACGATATTTACATACTTTCATGTACTGTACATTCTATATGGCCATATTATTAATATCAAGTCATATTCATTCATTTTTTAATTTTTCTATGGTGCCCCCAAGTTCCCAAAAACAACCATATAATATACTTTTTGGTTCAAATAAACATGTAATAGTTTGGACGGAGTAATACTAACCCTGAAATTCGATAATTTATATTTCTTTAGAAATTCTAAAATTCCTTTTAAATCGATTTTCAGTTTAATACAATAAAGGAGATTTTTCATTTTGGGGCTTTAACAGGGTTCGGAATGTCGACGTAATTTACGGTATAAAATACGCGTAGTTTTTTCATTTACTACGTGTAGAGAATTTCTAAAAAACTACGTATTTACTACATATTTACTACGCGGATCGCTTTTTTTGTAATTCAGGGCGAGAATTAATAAATTGAAGCTTGATATCTTCATTCTCTCCTTTATTTGAGTTGACTGCCATTTTTCAAAATAGACTTTTATTTATGAATAGTAAGTGAAAGACAGGAAATAGTTTGCAGTTAAACTTTTCTTCAATGTTCTCAATAACGGCTAAAAATTTTCAAAAACGGATACATCCAGATTTTCAAAATACTGTGCTTCATGTTTCATATAAATTTCATCTAATTCCATTGCGTAACACTAAAGATATTGCCCACAACTAGCAATTGTTTTTGTTTATTTGCTGTTAGTTGCTATGGTGTTGCTATGAAGTTGCTCGATGGTAAAGTGTTTACCCAACGGTAAAGTAAACACTTTGCCGTTGAGGTGGGTAAAGTAAACACTTTACCATTGAGATGGGTAAAGTGCTACTTTACCATCAAGTTTTTAGTCGATAAAGTAGGACTTTAACAGCAAGTATTGAAAAAATACATTTTATACATAAATATTTAACAGATAAGGCAGTTAATGGTAATTTGCATTTTATTTATAGCCCAAGCGAAATGTTGCCCCGGGCTTCAGAGCTGCTACAGCAGGCTCTGTATTTAATTATATATTAGAAATTTGATATTAGACACTATTTACTACATAAACTACGTAAACTACATTTACTACATCAAAAACAACGCGTAGACGTAGTTTATGTAGTAAATATTTTTTACATGTACTTTTCTGAACCCTGCTGTTCAGTGTACAGTTGCATATTTGACATTTGACATTCACCTTCAACCACAAAATTTGGTATATTTGAAATTTTATACTTCATTTTTAGACGGAGAATAACTTACTTATAAAAAGAACTGTAAACCAGAGCCGGACCGAGACTAAATTGCGCCCGGTTTAAGCAAAAATTCTATACTTCCTTTCTATTATCTATTAAATAATATAACTTTTGTGACATGTAATAGAAGGACTAGGCCATTGTCCTAAATTTGCGTTGTTCTTTTCTGTCGTTAATAGCCTAGTTGTGCTTCTTTCTACACCACCTAGGTGCGTGTTTGTTTATAACACAGTATCCCCTAGAGGCGTTGTCCACTTTGGTGTTTGTACAACAATAACAACACTCGAGCCCTTTTGTCTTAGAAAATCAAATCTTAATTAGTGCTGAAAATTGGAGAAACAGAGGTTTTTCAGAAATTGTTGAACAAACATTAATAAATGTAAAAGACGCAATTTTTTTCGAAAAATTTTACTGAAATAAAAACTATAATGACATTTTCATTCAATGGGTACTTTTCACAAGTCATTGCGCACATATGAATGAGAGCCTTTCAGTAAATGTGGATAACTTTAGAGTATAACCTACTTACAGAAATTCTTGTAAATTAACAATGATATCAATAATGATGTAAATTACCTTTACTAACTACAGTAAAACCTCTCGAATACGGGACAGCTATGGCAGTTGGAAAAAATGTCCGGAATAGGAGGTGCCCGTATTAGGGAGGTTATGAAAGTTGAAACTTGTAATTATCAGATTTAGTATGTAGGTATCTTGTATATATTAACTACTCTAGAGAATCTAATAATTGATTTTTCACAATAGATCTTATCTATATTTATACAATAAGCGATTGTTTGTTAACCAACAGAATTTGTTCTATTCGTCATTTTAAAAGATTATATTCAATAAGTTAAAGCTGTTTAATCTATTGTCGGATGCGACTCAACAATAGTTATTTACTTTACAAGGTGGTAAAGTCATACTTTATCCATGAGCGGATAAAGGGACTTTACCACCGTGCGCAGTACAAGATTTTTTCAATACTTGTCCTTAAAACTCTTTTTAATTAATTTATTTATTTTTTAATTTTCTAATAAGTTATGACATTAATTATTCATACAGTTGTCAATGGTTATCGGTTGCTATTGGATTTCTCTAAACAACTAGCAATTGTTTTTATTTGTTTGCTATTGGTGGCTATGGTGTTGCTCGACAGTAAAGTGTTTACTCAACGGTAAAGTGTTTACTCAACGGTAAAGTGAACACTTTACCGTTGAGGTGCGTAAAATAAACATTTTATCATTGAGGTGGGTAAAGTGCTACTTAGGATAAAGTAGGAATTTAACAGCAAGTATTGAAAAAAAGTTTTTTTATGTTTTTCACTGACACCTATTTATAAACGAGAGATGACACAGATACAATTATTAAAAGATGATACCGCAGTAATATACGGATCGTAATTAGCATTCATCTCAAAATATTAAACGGAAATTGTAGAGATAAGCTGTGGCAAGAATGATGTCTTACAAGGAATCATAAATGTCCGTAACATAGAGATTCTCGGTAACACAAAACACTGACCGTGCCCGTAATGGAGAGCGTCCGCACTACGGAGGTTTCAAATAAATTGTAAACATGTAAGAATGTCGGACAGCCGGGATTGCGGTAAAAGTGTCCGTTAATAGAGGTTTTACTGTAGTTCACGGATTTGGCAGGGTCTGCAAAGTCTGTATTTGATGGATTCCGATTCTCAATCTCGCGACGAAAAATAATAGAGAAATTGTAGAAATTGCCTTTGAATCTTATACATTGTAGCTGCCTCCGATCCATATCCGCAACACTTATACACTAACACGTCGCACTTCACTACACTGACACTAATTCGCTTTTAATATCATTACCATATATACAATTGCGTTAACGCGACAAAATCTGAGAATCAAGTAATCCACAAACTATAGTCTAGAAAAGGGTGATAAATATTTGTTTATATTTCTTTGGTGTGTTATCACAAATCAAAGAAATTATCGTTAGTTACGAGCCTATTTGAATTGGCTAATTAAATTTAATAATTATT
This sequence comes from Epicauta chinensis, assembly GCA_021725515.1. Classification (NCBI taxonomy): domain Eukaryota; kingdom Metazoa; phylum Arthropoda; class Insecta; order Coleoptera; family Meloidae; genus Epicauta; species Epicauta chinensis. The sequence continues at coordinate 120,804 of JAEDXX010000032.1, forward strand.
CCAAATGTGTTATAGTATAAATGCTCTCCTATAGTTCGTACAATTTCTGTTTTTTTTTCTGCTTTCAATATTTTCGGGCGGCGTGGCGACGACAAAAACGACGCAACGTTTCGCTGGGAAATTTCCCCTGCCGCTCTGCGAATTTTTCACGTTGCTTTGCGTGGGATCTCTTTCATAAGCATCCATTACTTATTAAAAGAATGGTTCTGTTATTTTTTTCTACTTTTCAAATTGTTTGATTATTAGAAAATAAACACAAGAAAAATCTTTGTCATCAATGACTCTCTAAATGATGCATTCTAATATAATGTCTCAATAATTGTTGTGAGTCCGTCAAATCTGCCCTTTATTCACTTAAATCCACCCTTACTATGTGAACTATTTATCAATAATCGTGAATAAAGGAAAGTAGACATTGTAACGTTTTTCTGTTTGTAAAACAATTATCCTTACATAATACATATAACGATAACGGTGATTAGTGATTTAGAGAGGGAAAAAAACAACAGTTTGAAACTGGACTGCAGGTGTCAGAAATCTCCAACAAACGGTCCTCTATGATTCTTCAAACACAAGCGATTTCCAATTGTGAAATTTCTATAAATATACATTGAAAGCATTACTAAACTAAACCACACAGTAAATACATATGTACCTATGTAGTGTCATTATAAGACTTCAGTATGTGTGTGAGTGTGTGTGTTCTACAAAATGAATATATTAATTTGATTGTATTTACTTTTCGCCACACGCTAATGAATCTATTGACGTAAATCTTTGCAATTTGTTTGGTCATCTTCTCAAGTAATTAATTAATTAAATAGATTTTATAATAGTGAATTTTCCCACATTGGAATTTATTCAAGTTGTACACCTTTCAACTAGAATCTATTACGAATACAGATAAATGTAATTGTTGGAGCAGTAGGGCTGCGCAACAAGCCCCCTTAAAACAAACCACCACTACGCCGACCGCCACCGCCACTGCAAAAGAAAGTAGGTATATATATATCCAACTAGTGGTTCATACAGTTACTGTCAGTTCGTTTATAGCCAGAGTACAGTAAAGGCAACAGCTATCTATTATAGAAACGGTTTTTTAGTATAGTTGGTAGAATAGAGTGGCACGCGTTTACACGCGGTCGAGCATGCCACCTGACAGTCGACCGCCGCTCTAAAGGTAAAATAATAATCATATCATAATATCATATCCATTCGTGTTTGATAATTTTCGGGCCGATTACCACATTCAAAGGACAACGGCAACAAAGGATCTCTAATTTATAACAGATGTAATTTAGAATTAACGTCATATCAAAATCTTTGAAAGTCTTCAAACAATCACCTGTTGCTCGATAGAAGATTAACATTTTTAAATTAATATAGTTTTAATTAATTTCTTCAGAGCGCAATAAGAAAAACATAAAAGTTTTTGGCCGCTGATAATTTTCAATTTTCAAGTCAACGATCAAATTTTTCCACGTTAATCAATTTTTCGGCTTATTGTTAGACTAGTTTGTAAGCGATTGGATGATTGTCAACTTTTGTGTCCTTTTTATATGGGTGTGCATACGTATTAAAAGCGGATTTACTCCAAAACCAATTTACAAGTTGATCAGTCACCGAAAAAGCACTCTTTAATCGACTTATAAATATTTCCAATACAGTTTTGACCTTTTGTCACGCATTTACATATAATGGTATTACGTTGGTGATGGTGTATGTTAAATTAATAATAGGGTTGATACAGACATGCGATATCAATTTTGTTAATAGAAATAACATTTTTTTTCTGCGAAAGGGGGGCGGGGGAATTTCCAGGGAATATTAACAAGCGTTAATCGATGATTTCGACAAAAATTGATCCTAGAGAGAGATATCGGTTATATAGCCCGGCGCATCCACCATTTTTACATTAGAAGCCAAAACAAAATTGATAAATATTTAAAAATTATCAAACGATTTTCAACAAACCAAACAACAATCAAATAATTTATCCGGTCAATAGAGTTATCAGTTTCTTATAATTCCTGTGGTTGCGATTTATCAAATATTTGATTAAGAGTACAATGACCACACTGTTTAATTATAATTGTTATTTATATTATTATCAAACGATTTCCACAATGTTTTAACACTGAATATCAATTCTGTTAATTTAGCGTATAGTAAATAAACAATTTGACGTATTTATTACTATTATTGCTAATTTACTTTTACTATACGTCTTGTTTTTTATTTCGATACCTTCACGGATATATTATCATATTATTGTTTATAAAGCTTTTAAATAAATTTATTGAATTAATAACAAATCAATTTGTTTGATGTTGCAACAATAAGGTGTGGTATTAAACACAAACAGATTGATTATTGCCTGTGTTTACTATTTGTCTCCGTTTATAATGTTTGCAACAACAGGTTGTTCAGGTAGAGGTACAGTTGTGTTTGTTTTGGAGTATTAAAGGTAATTTAAAATGGCCAGAATCCTCTCGATGAGGTTGGCAAACTTTCAACAATATTCTTCTTTTCAATTTTATTCTAACGGTTTGTGTGTTGTGTGAACAATTGCATTATTCATTATAGTGTAAGTGTTGACGTTTACTTCTTTCAATTTTATATGTACAGTAGGGTGAGCCAAAATGACTAACCTATGGAATTTATGGTCTCAAAAGGGCCTATATGTTGAAAAAAAATTCTCCCATTGGGAAACATTTTTAGCTCAATTTTAAAAGGTGTCGATGGCCATTTAAATAACACGCAAAAAAAATGTTTGCCCACTAAAAATGGTATAACTTTTGAACCGTTTAAGACAAAAATTTTATCGATACATATTCTTGTAGGGAATTAAATTCTATAAAAAATGCTTTAGATTTTTTTAGCTCAAAAATTCATATACTTACGGGCTATGAAAGGTGATGAAAAACAGAAATGTTTAGTTTAAAGCTATCATGGAAATTTACATTAAAAATGCTATAACTTTTGAACCGTTTGAGATAAATATTTTGTCCAGGCATATTCTTGTAGAGCATTAAATTCTCTAAAAAGGTGTTTTAAAGTTGATTTTTTAACTGAAAAATTCATATACTTACGGGCTATGAAAGTTGAAAAAAACATATCTATTTTTCATCAACTTTCATAGCCCGTAAGTATATATGAATTTTTCAGTTAAAAAATCAACTTCAAACACCTTTTTAGATAATTTAATGCTCTACAAGAATATGCCTGGATAAAATGGGAGAATTTTTTTTCAACAAATAGGCCCTTTTGAGGCCCTAAATTCGATAGGTTAGTCATTTTGAGTCACCCTAATGTACAGGGTGGACCATTTTCGATGGTTTTGCAGGGTATCTCCTATAAGGAAAGCTCGTAAAAACTAACGGTTGGCACATTCCTGTCCTACTTTTTCCTGACTAGACCGATGGTGCAATTAGATTTTAGCGATGTTCTTTTGTTTTCGAGTTATTTCCGGTTTTTCATTTTTTCGCGATCTCAAAAATGCCTCATATCTCGTAGGCTATCACAAAAGATCATTTTCTTTTCATTGTTTTCAATGTAGTTTTTAAAGCTGATTCTATTTAGCTAATTAGATTTTCTATCGCTTTGACCGTTTTTGAAATATAACACAAACCTGTGTTTTTTTAAATGGAACATATATTTAATGTATTGCTTATTAAATTACTCATTTTTTTCTGATTCCAAATATATACGGTTTGCTACAGTTATTTTCAAAAATGTGGGAATTATTTGAAAAATTTCGATTTCGAAGGGAAAATTTCCAAAAAAATCATATTCGAAAAGATTTTAGAGGGCTATGAAACAATTGTTTTTTAGCTTGTCAACGAACTATTATTATGGTTGCTATTTATTTATTCTTTTGTTTTCTTATTTTCTAATAGGTAAAATTTGTTTCATGGCACTCTAAAGTCCTTTCGAGTATAATTTTTGTAATCATTACTTGCGTAATCGAAATTTTCAAAATAACTCCCGCATTTTTGATAATAACTATATTAAACTATATATATCCGAAATCAGAAAAAAATAAGCAATTTACTGAGCGATAAATTAAATATAGGTTCCAGTTAAAAAAACATAAGATTGTGTTATATTCCAAAAACGGTGAGAGCTAGAAAAAATATAATTAGCTAAATAGAATCAGCTTTAAAAACTACACTAGAAACTGTGGAAAAAGCGTCAACTTTTTTGAAAACCTACGAGATATAAGGCATCTTCGAAATCGCGAAAAAATGAAAAACCGGAAATAACTTGAAAACAAAAGAACATAGCAAAAATCTAATTACACCATCTGACTAGTCAGGAAAAAGTAGGAATGTGCTATCAGTTATTTTGTACGAGCTTTCCTTATAGGAGATACCATGCAAAACCTCAAAAATGTTCCACCCTGTACAGAGTGTGTGTATGTGTGAAACGATCTGTCTAGGAATCCTGCTTTGGTCTTGTGACTTACACAGCTACGGCGTTTTATTTAGGCACTAGAAAAACTAGTAAATCATTGTATAGCCGGTCCCACGGCACAACCTGGAGCTGCTTAATTTTAGTGGCACTTTGTATTCTGACTTTTAATAGGTAAAAATAACCTTACAGATGTAGATAGTTGACAAACACTTGTGATCCCACTTTGATTTATTCATCACTAATTTGAGCTTGATTAATATTCGTTCTCTTGTTTGCCTTCTATGTTCGCAACTTGAAAACGTACGTGTGAAATGTGTTTATTTAGCCCGCTTATTCCGTGTTTAAACGTCAAAGAACTACCATAAGCTGCAAAGGGACAGGATTTTATTCACAATTTAATTTATTGAAGTTAAAACATCTTTGGACTTTTCAAATTTTAGCTCAATTAAAGATTGTTCAAAAGAGTTGAACGTAAAAATCTCAGTCATGATATTATACATTAATTTGCTAGATGTAAGCGACTGTACTTTGTGAAAATTCAACGCAATTTATTGATTCTACGTATAATTAGTTGGATTTGTAAAAATCTCGTACTAGTATCTGTCTACATTTGTAGAATAACAAGAATGCCGTCTCGTCCAACGTGCTATATTGCCATCATATCATTCCTTCAATACACCTTTGCACCATTATCGCTACAAATCACCGATGTTGCAATATTACTACGCAGTATATAGCTGTAATAAAATCCAACTTACAGTTGTGTAGTTGTAATAGTGGTGGTGATATTGGTAGCGATATTTCGATAGAAATTGGAGGAAAAAAAAACAACAACCATAAAACACTATATATTGGTGGATTTAATGGTAACATCATCGAAAAAGCTATTAAAAAAAATGATGAATCCAAATTCAAAATAATAATTGTGTTTGCCATTTGATTAATGCCACTATTATTGGGTTTTGTTTTAATTGATAAAGAGATGGCTTTATTGTTTGTAATTTATTATCTAAATTTAGTAATAGTTATTGCAGTTTTTGTTGCTGCCGCCACTAATAATAGAACAATAAAATAAATAGGCCAACATTTTGTATTATAATAGTAAAAAAAAACGTTGCAAAAATTCATTAAATTCCAACATGGAAATTCCCCATCTTTGCTCGGTTCTCCAACTATAACTAATTTAATAAATTGCTTTTTCATGGATAACAGTTACGTTGAGTCGATTATGATAATTACGTACACCTGTGACTTTAAAATCAAGGCAACGAAAAATCAATGGGGGTTCTTTTTTGTGTGAATACACGAAAACTTTTGTTAAAAGTTAATTAATAAAATTCTCAAATTTTAATCCTGTAAAAATACGATAACACTCTTTTAAATAAAAGATTAAATTGGAGGATTTTGTTGCAGACATGAATACATTTTAATCGGCTCCAAAGCGAATTACCATCGAAAAGGCTGTGTGTATGAGTAAAGAAAAGAGCAATGGCAGCAGCTCGTGAGACAGAAGATGATAACTCGTATCATGCCCAAAAGCCAACTACAAATAAAACCGAAACAACACCAACAACAACAACAAACGATACAAATTGCAAGAAATCACCAGTGAAAGATATGAAAAGTTCATCAACAACAACAGCAGCAACAACAGCAACAACAAACAATAAAGACAACGTTACTAGAGTTGTTGTTGTTGCATTAACACCGGACCGACGTAGGGAAACGTGGAATAAGAAAGTTGAATTTCTGTTGGCCGTTATTGGATTTGCTGTTGATTTGGGTAATGTGTGGAGGTTTCCTTATATATGCTACCAGAATGGCGGAGGTAAGTCGATGTATGGTGTATTTGTGAACTGGTTAGTCATTGTTGCACAAATATTTATTGTTGATCTTAAGGTGTTAAGTAACCAAACATGTCTTGATTGAAAGCAGCAACAGATGTAGTCTTTATTTATTTGAGAGTTTGCCAACAATTATATTTGTTCAACGCTCATCACTCACTGTCTGTTTCCAATTAGTTTAAATCGGGACTTTTGCAACAATTGCGTTGTAAGATTTTCTTCTTCAATAAAAAGTCACATTTAAATCATCATTTTAAGCCTCTCTCATAATAGTTATGTGGCTATTTAATTATTAGCTGTCTCCGCGACTTTGTTGGCGTAGACTATAAGTATGTATGTACGTCACATAATGTGTTGTTATCTGTTAGTATTCCATTTCCGTATATATAAGGAAAAAATACACATGACAACGCCGCAATTAAACTGGCAACGTCGCAATCAAATTGATCGTGGTGACAACTGACAGGTGAACGTTCTAGGTGAACGTATTGGAAAAATAATGCCCGTTTTAACCCCGTTAAAGGGTGGATTTTCATAAATCCTCTCTTAGTGGGCGTCAGCATCGTGAAAGGAATGTATGTGCCAAATTTAAAGACTATCGAACGAATAGTTTCGGAGATATCGTGATGAGTCAGTAAGTGAGTGAGTGAGTGGGAAATCGCTTATATAAGTATTAGTTTGGAACTAAAGCTAACGGATCTCCGGACTATTTATTCGGATGTAATGAATTTAGTTCATTCTAAAATATGACTACAGTGATGTTTCCATTAATTTTGAAGGTGGTGAAGCTCTTTTTGTTTGATGGAAAGCGAGCTTCGCGCAGTTACTACTTTAAATTTCCCGACTACTCTTTCAATTGAAAATTTGCAGAGCATCCTTCAGATGCTTCAATTAATTGATTATAGTACTTGGACGGTTAGTTTAAATCTATAGAAATCCAATTTTTGGCTGCTACACTGTCTAAAGAACATGTTGTTGAATAGATCATTAGTCATGTATTCAATCATTTATTTTACATATACGTATTCGCGATATCGTTACTAATCTATTTAAAGAAGCGAACACATCTTGAAGACGAACTCTCAATTACAGTTCATTTACAGATTGTTATCAAATAGAAAAGCGTTGTTGATTTGATTAATATAACTAGTCTTAATATAATTTCATCGAACAAAATACTGAATAGGGCGCGTAAATTATTCAATATAATAAGATTATGACCGAGAACATTTAGAAACTAACAAATAAACAAACGTGACAATAGAATTGCTGTTATTTAAAATCAACACTTATTAAATATGATGATAAAAAGTTTGAGTTAATCCACCACAATAAGGCAATTTTTGGCGTTTATGTTGCAAATAATAAAAATAAAACTGGTGGTAATAATTTGCAGGTGCCTTCTTGATCCCATACACCATTATGTTGGTGTTTGGTGGCCTACCACTCTTCTACATGGAATTAGCTCTCGGTCAATTCCACCGGAGTGGCTGTTTAACGATTTGGCGTCGAATCTGTCCAGCATTGAAAGGTAAACAACAAAAAAAAAACAACAACACTCAACCTACTCTCGCAATGTTTGTATTAAATGTACGTACAACAATCAATTATAAAGAATATGTAAACAATAGGTCACACTCTAAAGGGAATTGTAGCCTGCAATCAAGTCAACAACTACCGCCCGTATTGTGGAGAATAACGAATAAACGTATAGAAGAAAGATAGTAGTAGAAACGATAATAATAAATGAGTGGATGGGCGGGGGGCATGTCGCAGCAAACATTTTAAGTACCTACTCTTCATTGTTTCACCGCCACAATCCCTTTTCAATCACAGTAGTAATCATTTGGACAACAATCTTTCACATCCGATCGGTCAACACCTACCCGATATTCGAGTCTTGTGTACTTTGTTTGAAGATGTTCGGGGCGTAATTCTTAGACACGATCAATGAATTAATAAAATAAGGAAATTTTCCATCGCAAAAAAATTTAATTAAGTTAGTCAACGAAAAGTGATTAAAAATGTATCTAAGAACTCAAACATTATACAGTAATGGCATCAAATCTACACTGTTAAAATATTTTTCTGAAAATTTCTGAAAAGTTACAAAAAGTTTTCCACCGATACTTTATTCTGAAAATTCAGAATGCATGGTTTTGAAAATTCAGAATAAATAGTTTGAAAATTCAGAGAGTATGAATGAAAATTCAGTATCAACCCACTCTGAAAATATTATACATACATACCGTTTTTGGTTCGGATTGACAAACGGCTTTGAAGATAGGGTGCAAAAATTATTATTTTTCAAAATAATTATTCTCAAAAACTATAATAGATAAAGAAAAACTGTCAACACCAATCTATGAGGAATGTTTCAGAGAATATAGATTTTGCCTAATTTTTACATGATTTTTAAGCTCTTTGGGCTAAAAAGAATAACTTCCAGAACTTTTGAAAATTTCCAATTTTCTCAAAAATTCTAACGTTTTATGGAAAATTCAAATATTTGTAGAGGTTTAACTTTTTTTCTCATATTTTTTATATTTCTGAACTTTCAGGTGATAATCTGAAATTACGTGTAATTTTCACAAAAATACCTACAACAGATATTTCAAATAAATTGCAGAACATCTTGTCACAAATACTACTACTTTCTTAAAATTCAGAACTATATTATTCTCGAAATATTTTCAGAAATGTTAGTTTCTAAATTTTAGAGAATTTTCTTACAAGTAATACAATATTTTGAATTTTCAAATACGTTCTGAAAATTCAGAATAACATTATCCTTGAGACACTTTCAGAATGTCGATTCTGAAAATTCAGAATAATATTATTCTTGAAACAGTTCCTGAATATTGCTTCTGAAATCTCAGAAGCATTATAAGCTTCTGAAATTCCCGACAATTTTGGCTTTTAATTATTTTTTAAATATTAGTGATCCACTTTTTCTGCCAAACAAATACTGAATTATATCGCATGAAACTCCGAAATGTGGACCTATGAGAAATTTTTTTACCAAATTTGCTTTACCCTCCTTTTAGATAAAATTTAGATAAATCGTAATTTGTTAAAAAAATAAAATTGTCGAAAATCATGCAAGAAGAGGCGCTCAAAATTATGCTTCGAAAAAGTTCAAGTGCAGACGTCAATATCCAACGACTGTAGAAACATATACTGTGGTGGCCAATGAAACAGGCGTATTTTAAGAGAAACAGAAACCTTTCGGTTCGGTGGTTTGTAGAACGATTCCCACTGTGTCATCAACAATATACCTCCTAATTGCTCCACAGTTTTTAATCATCTTTATTAAAGGACAATAAGCAGAAAGGATTTGAAAAAATGGGATCTAGTTTGAAAAAGATGCATTCTATTTAAAGTAGAGAGTTTAACGACGTATTCACTCGCCTATATATTTCGATCTAAATTTCAAATTTTCACTTATTTTAAAGAAACTTTCTAAATCTCATTTCGCATCGGAAACTCTGCTTAATTAAAATACAAAAAAAAACCCTGACTACGTACCTGACTGACTACCAAAGATGTTCAAAGACTATTCAAACTTGTGGACTGTCTGTAGAGCTTAATATTTCTACTCTAATTAATTTGGACCGTTTTAAGAGTGCTTTCAAAACGTGTCCAGTTAAATTGACTACCAATGTTTCTCCTTAATTCGCTGATTGTCTGGCTAAAGTTCCTTCTCGAATCCCAATAATTTAATGCCAACTTAATCATTCAGCACTCCACCCGCATCCATACGAAATGATCGTTGAAATGTTAATAGCAGAAATACGATTCTCCACAATTCTATATTGTTTTGTTTTCCACATTCCATTTAGATCAATTTATCAAAGTGGCAACGATTTGAAATTGAAATCAATTCTTCTACACACATGCACATAACAAAAACTAGAATCCGATTCAATATATAGTAGCTATACGTATATATATATATAGGTACCACAATAGATTAGAGTGAAAAGAGAGAAGTGTCAAAAGATAAACGCACTAATGAAATGAACATGAGCAAAATTACAATTCCACTACTTGAAACTAAAAGGTTTCTGTTGTTTGCCAGAGTATACCCCCCAATTTAACACTCATCCAATCACTTTTATTGGTGGTGGAGTTTTTCGAAAAACAATTCACAAATTGATACCCCAAAACTCTATTGTATTTACATTAAAAAGTAGATCAGATTTACAATTCAAACACTACAATTCCCGGGACGAAATTCCAATAGAAAACAAAATTAATAAATGAATTTATTTACTTAACTTTGATGCATCTTTTTGGAAATTTCCAGGTGTAGGATATGCTATTTGTCTAATCGATATTTATATGGGCATGTATTATAATACAATCATCGGTTGGGCTGTTTACTATCTGATTGCATCCTTCCAAAGAGAATTACCATGGACCAGTTGTTATAATTCATGGAATACACCCGATTGCCAGCCGGTGACACAATTACAACAACCGAATAGTACTGCTTCTTCTTCGAGTCCGGCTAGAGAATTCTTTGAGTAAAACAACAACAAAAAATTGATACGAATCTTATACGATGCGATTAAATAATTTTACGTTTTTAGACGTGAAGTTTTGGAACAGTACAAATCGGATGGTTTGAATCGTATGGGTCCTATCAAACCAGCACTGGCCTTATGTCTATTTGCTGTATTTGTGCTTGTTTATTTTTCATTGTGGAAAGGTGTACGCAGCACTGGCAAGGTATATCTACCTAATCCAATTCTCTATCATCAATATGCAATAATAAAATGAAACAAAAAAATATTACAGGCGGTCTGGATAACAGCTTTAGCACCGTATGTTGTTTTAATCATTTTATTAGCACGCGGTGTATCATTACCGGGTGCCGCTGATGGTATACGTTATTATTTAACACCCGAATGGCATAAATTGTGCAATACCAAAGTGTGGATAGATGCAGCATCGCAGATCTTCTTCTCATTAGGTCCTGGTTTCGGTACACTATTAGCATTATCCAGTTATAATAAATTCAATAATAATTGTTATCGTGACGCATTATTAACAAGTAGTATTAATTGTTTGACCAGTTTCCTAGCTGGTTTCGTTATATTTTCGGTGTTGGGTTATATGGCGAATGTGCAACATAAAAGTATCGAGATGGTGGGTCTTGAAGGTAAACAACAAACTGTATATAGAACTAGAATTAAGTTATTTATGGTGGTGTTTATTTTCTCAGGTCCTGGACTCGTCTTCATCGTGTATCCAGAAGCGATAGCCACAATGACCGGCTCAGTATTCTGGTCGATCATCTTCTTCCTAATGTTGATCACTTTAGGTTTGGATAGTACGTTTGGTGGTTTAGAGGCAATGATAACGGCGTTGTGTGATGAGTATCCAAAAGTGTTGGGACGGCATCGTGAGATTTTCGTTGCTGTTCTATTGTTCGGTATCTATATATGTGCCTTGCCTACAACAACCTATGTGAGTCACTCAACAATTCGCTTTTTTTTCTTTTAATCAGAAGACAATTTATAATCAATTATTTTCTAGGGTGGGGTGTATTTGGTGAATATGCTGAACGTGTACGGTCCAGGTCTGGCTATCCTTTTCGTTGTGTTCGTTGAAGCAGCTGGTGTTTGTTGGCTGTACGGTACGAATAATTTTGCACGAGATATCGAGAAGATGATTGGACATAAACCGGGTATTTTCTGGCGGATGTGTTGGAAGTATATCAGTCCAGTTTTTCTTTTGGTATAATTGTCCAAGAATTATTCTAGAATTCGAGTAGTATTAATTTGAACGAACCATTTCAGACAATTTTCGTGTTCTCTTTGTTGAGTCATGAACAAATGTTAGGGACCGAATATGAATATCCTGAATGGAGTTTTAAAGTCGGTTACCTACTTACAGCATCATCAATCATTTGTATACCGCTTTATATCGTTTATAAATTTGCAATAACACCAGGAAGTCTAACACAGGTTAATTTCAAATTATTAAATAGAAATCTAACAGAATTTTTTATATATATATCGAATTTTTCTGTGTGTAGCGATGGAAAATGATTTGGAAAGCTGAACATTCATCGGATAATAGTGCATTAACATATTGTGGTGGTACTGAAGTGTGACCTGAAAATCTCACCAGATCATTTACTGTAGAATGGTTAGTTTAAGTGTTTAATGGATCTTTTCGGTTATTGTTGATTTGCGTCATTTATATTCGTCGAATAAATATTGATAAACGGATGAAATAACAGCCATTATTTCATCTGTGAAGAGCGGATTATAAAGGGTGGTGTATGTGTGTGTTTAAAAGAAGAATTTTGTTGTTTTTTAGATATGAAATTTAAATAATTAGATAAGTAGGCGAAAGTAGCGGACGTCACACCGAATTTGTGCCAGTTACTCTCTACTTCGTTCCCACGTTTTTAATTTGTTAATTGACAAAATTTAAATTATCATTTATTTACAACGAATCAGCATAAGTAGCTGCAACGATAATTTAATCCTCTAACGAGTGAAGCTTTTGACGTCAAAGCTTCGCACCTTTTTCTTTATCATTTTGACCGGATTCTCTTCATATTTTTTTTAGTCTTTTGGGTTTCACTATCTTGGTGGCGAGGAAAAACAGCTTGCAACCGATTATCTTGAATTAAACACAATTTATTTTTTGGACGCTCTAAGGCAAAACTTACGGTTTCGGAACTAAATATTTTTCTAACCTTCAGAAAACGTTTCAGCAGGAGCGGATTTACATTTCGGCTCCTGATCCAAAGCTATAGTCTTGAATTATACCAATACCGTTTCAAGTCTTTTTCAATTTTGCCTCAGGCCCTTAAAAGCAGTTGAAATTTTAAAAAACTAGCATTCGGTTTGTTTGACCGGAAACAATTGGCCAAACCCCAATTCGTTAGGGGGTTAAAGCAACTAAAGCTAAAGCTAAAGTTCGTCCAAGTCTCATCCAAAAAAAACTGGTGCAATTCAGTGTGAATTGTCTGTTGCAAATTCGTTGTTATACGTAAAAGTTTTTTGGGTTACATACGTGTTGAAGTGTGTGTACTCTCTTCGGAGAACTCCTATATCTATACGTACTAATCTACCTGTAAATAGTTGTAAGGTAATTAAAGGTAATGCAACACCAGCCATTGTTGTATTACCGTAAATATTTCTTGTCGTAGTTTTAGACCTTTTTTCTAACTAAAAAAAAAAACAAGAAGACGGGTGCTATATATTAGATTTGTACCTATAATTTATTTTATCATATAGTTCCTTATCAATGTTAAAATTTTTTGCTTAATTAAGTGTAAAGTTTCATATAGAAGAAGCAATATGTAATTATGTGTCGAATAGAGAAACAAAATAAAAAAAGACAATAAAAAAACAACAACGTAAAATAAACAATTGGTGCTTTTATCCGATTGTCAGTAATTGATTTTTAATTATCATTAACATTAGATTAGAGTGGCACTAAAATGAAATCTATATATATGTATCTACACACAAAATTGGGCCTAATTTTGTGATAACAATAAACGATTAATTAACGTTAGATAAAATAACAGCCATATTTTATCTAACACGATTTTATAGTGCCAATTGAAGAATTTATTGTGATTTATTCTAAATACAGTATTTCCTATACTGAAATCAGCTACAAAAGTGGACATTTTTCTGGGACTACTGTATATTTTAAGCAAACAATAAAACAGATCTAGCACTAGTAGGAATTGAGAAATTTGATTAACTTTCAACGTTGTAATTTGTTTTATTTAATTATTGGAAATTTGAAGCACCAAATCAAGTTTTTAAACATCAAAATTTTTTAATAAAAAAATCTAACAAATGTCATATTTTTAGATTGAAATTAATCAAAATATTGATGATTGGCCAGCCATAAATCATCAATGTCTCATCGTATTTAGAAATAATTTATTTTTTCAACAAAAGGGGAATCTCGTTGCGGATTTTTTGACAAATTTTATTCTTGTGTGTGTGACGTGTTTTTATTATATTGTATTATATTGTTTGAATAAATTGATTTTGTTTTGTAGAAAATGTCAATTTTTATTTTGCGTGTGTGAATATTCAAAATTTTTCGCTAAAATATGGAATATTTTTTGGAGATGCATTTGAAATTTTTGAATCGTATCTATGCAGCTTCTTTAATTCTACCAAATTGTTTCACCGTACTGCCTACGATTGTTTTCTTGGTATTTACGTTTATTTTTCTGTACCAACAGAACCGAAGGCAGATCAACAACACCTACAATAGGGGATGGAAAATGAAAGTGTTTCTGGTATGTGTAATTGAATCGAATCATTATTTATTGTTAATGTTGTGTAACTATACTGTTCTCTTCCCCAAAAGACATTAATTGAAATACAGAGAAAGTCGAAAAAGCGTTTTATTTTAGTGTTTCTAAAAAAATTAAGGACGATTTTATACTTTTTATCAATCTCCTAATACTTTGTACAGACCTTGTTTACTGAGGTTGAGTAGGAAAAACAAAAAGTGATTGAGCAACTCTTTTAAAATATTTCCAACTTAACGCGTTTTGCTCAAATCGGTGATGAGGAAGATTGTTCGGAAACGGCTAAACCGGACATAAGCTCAATAAATATATTTCTAGATATTGATCGAAGGTTTTCTAAAGCCTTCGACCAAACCCTGTGTTTTTCTTTCACTTCGAGCCTCGCGATATCGCGTTCTCACCGCAAAACGCTTTTTCTTTAGGAGAGCTCCAGGAAACGTCCAATAGCAGCATCAAAGGCCATTATTTCAACAAATCAAAATTATCAAAAGAAAACTGAAAGATGCCACAATATGCATAGATATTTTTACATTTGAATCATTTGATAGATTAAAACGTCAATTCGCAAAAAAATCTTGAAAAATCGCTTTTTAAACAATTACTAGCTGAAGATAAGAGCGACACTAAGTCGAAGCCTAGCAATTTAAGCCGAATTTAAGCTTTCAATTATAAAGTAAGGCCATGCTTTACAGAGCCAGCTCGAGGATAAATTGCGCCCGGGGCAAACAAGAGTTCTATGCTCCCATTTCCCTATCTGTTCAATATTCTTCATATTTAAATGGTTTTGTGCCAGGGGCAGATGTCCCCGCGAACTGATGCTTAACGTTCTTACTCGATAGAACTACTGTTTGTGATCCAAAAGATTGACACTAAAACTTGTTGATTTCAGAATATTAGAATGCATTGGATCTACTTTAATGTCTGTCGTATTTGGTTCATTTTGATGTCAACTAGTCGAAAACTTCTCAATGTTGTTAATGAATTCATAGAGGTAGATATAATAATAAAACTCATCCTTTAAAATTAAGTAAAAAATCAACAATTGTTTGGTATTCCAGAAGAGCATCGATGAAGACGACCAACTGTACAATCAAGTTGTATTAAACACCTTAGCAATATTAATAATATCCCTATTCTCGTTATTTCCAATGATTCTCCTCGTTGTGGACACATCGAATCGAGCAAATTTCCCGAATCTTTTAATGTGGTATAAACAAAACAAAAAATTCAAAAATAATGAAATGAAACAAATTGTACTACACACGAAAATTTAATTGAAGGAATTTCCTTTTAGGGTTATTGAAGATCCTTGGCTACATCATGAAATTGGTCGATCAGGACGTTGTCTACAATCACCAAACAATTTAAATGTGTTGTTGGAATTGAAAAATCCACCCTATCGCATCAAACGATCAATGAGTTATGATATAAATCAATTAAAATCAAACACAAACAATAGAAATTTGTCACGCAACACGAAATCAATGAGTGAACTGATGGATTATTGATTATTATTATTATTATTAATTGGATATGTTTTTTTTTCGTATATACAGAAAAAAATAGATGTTGAAATGAAAAAATTGGCTTAAACTGTGAGTGTCATACATATCGCCAACAAAACGGAAGCTGTCATTCGTGAATAGTTTTTCCCCCTTGTTCCATTTTCTACATATATATCAAGTCTGATAAAATCCACCTGGACCATTTTGTAAATACCGTACAAATAAATATATATTTAAAATGATTTGAATGTTTTCCATGTCCAAATCATATTTTTAAACAATTTATAATAAAAATTAATATGTTATTGTATAAATTTTACTACATTTTAGTTTATTTTGTTAGGATGTCCTTTCATTGTGTAATTAAATACATTTGTTTCAACAATTCTGTACTGGGTGTTGTTGTGTATTATAATATAAGAACAGAGAGAACTTCACACGGGTTTTATGGCTCGTATTTATTTTCGTTTTGTTAAAATAATAAAGTTGTGTTAAGAATAGATCAACAAATCATTTCGAGAGGAAAAGTGGCCCTCCCTCTCCAATAACAACAACGACAACAACAACAATAAAAAAAGGCACACACAAAAAAAATTAACAAGAGCATTAGCATATATTCAGATAAATACTCAATTCTTTTGAGTTAATCAATTAACCACAAAAAAAAAGATCTAAAAAAGACAATTTGTATTAGAGGATAATTTTGATTATTTATTTTTAAAATAGGTACCTACATCAGGCGCTGATTTTATACAATAACAACAAACAAACCCGAAAATTTGTAATTTTACCATATTTATTAGATTTCTGGTGACTGGTCTTTTAGATAAAATAATTCCAGAAACATTGTCACTTTTTCTTCAACTGTAACTGTTGATGGGAAGCTCATCAGCATTGTAAAACACGTACCTATGTTTAGACCAAATACAATTAGACTTTTCGTGTCTTGAAGAATGCGTTGTCGTCCTTTCTCAATATTTAACGATATAATGGATCTAAAGTCTATCACATTTTAATCCTTACATTGTAAAGTTTCTAATAATATGCTAATGTTTCCGACTTGTCGTTTGCTTTGCTTTAAAACCCACAACAATTTGCCGTCGGTGCTTTGAGCGACGAAATACGTGCTTAAAAGATTACATGCTATCAGTATTTCGAAAAAATCGACTTTTTTGATGTCATTTTCGTAATGTCCATACATTTACGTGTGTATCTACACAGAAAATATTGTGTTAAAACAAAGTTACCTGCACATTTGAAGAAATGCCGCAAATTATATTTGCAGAGCGCTTTTGAAACGTTGACCGCGTTTTTCGCAACATTTTGGCACAAGCTTAACAAATACGTTTTCTAGAAATTGATGGAAGGTTTTCATTTTATAAACAATTGCCGACGAAAATTAGAAAATAGAAACTTTGTATTTGAAAAGCCCTCTTTTTGTTAGATCCCTCGATCAGTCTCTATGTGTTTTTTGTTATTCATTTCGAATGATTTAGCCTCACGATACCGCAAAACACCTTTTTTCAGAAGAGCCCCCAGAAAACGAACTATAACAGCGTGAAAAACTATTATTTCAATAAATAAAAATTATCAAAATAAAAAGTTTTACATTGATAGATTGGAACGTCTATAGATATATTAGATATATACATAAAAAATTCTAGAAAAGCTTTATTTTGAGCTGTTGTCTGCATTAGGGCTTCAAACGAGACGAGATAGGGCGAGACTTTCAAAAATTTCGTCTCGGTTTCGTTAATTTTGAAAAAAATAGGTCTCGTTTCAGTCTCGTTCTCATCTTGTTAATACCAGTTGTCTCATCTCGTCTTGTCTTGTATCGTTATTATAAGAACTTAATTCTAAGACATGCAATAAGGTAATATAATTTTTGCAATTAATAAATGCATAAATATTTTTAACAAAAAAATTATTTTAAATCATTATACAAAAGAGAATACAAATTGAAAATTCCTCTTAGATGTTGCAGTATTTGTTCTAATAACTACCATATTTCAATTCAACTGCTAACATTTTATTATTTTTAATCGAAAACTAATTTACTTCCAATTTTGTCTAGTAAAGAAATTATGAACAAAAATTCAACGAGAACAGAAACGAAACCCTGGAATCTCTCCATATGTGGTCTCGGTATCACCTAAAATATTTTCAAAACTATCTCGTCTCGTATTGTATCGCTTTTTCGAGACGAGACAGAGGCCAGACGAGAAAAGTCTCGCCCTCGAGTGAATGCCTAGTCTGCATATAATCACTTGAAAAGGGTGCAACAGATTTGAAATTGTTATTAAATAAAATATGTTATCTTTAAACCAAATAACTGTTTCTGGTCAAAGTACCTTTGCCGATTTGTTGGAAATAAAAATAAAAAGCAGGAAAAATCATAAATGGTAATACTTAATTCTAATTGAAATTTATTTGGTTACTTTCCTGTAACTGTTGGGCATTTTCGCCAAATAAGAAGGAATTTGATGGGAAATGTTTTTGTATTACCTACGACAAATCGATTTGCTAATAGCTGAATTTCTAAGTGAAAATTCAAAGCTAGGACAATTGAAATTATTCGGTAGTTCTGCACTAAACAAACATTATTTCTTTAGTTCTAATACACAAAGAGAAAAAGATCTAAGACACTTATGTAAAGTATCCAACCTGTGTCGTATCTAAAAAGACGTTACCTGAAAACACAGAAAACTCAATTCTCCTACGACAAAATCATTCTGATGCGCAATTTTAAAGATGAAAAATGAAATTGAAGGAAGAATTGAACGGATGGTAAAAACGAGACACCTCCATTTCGGCAAATTTTTAGAATAGGGAAAAACTGTTTCCTTGGATGGATACCTGCAGTGTAGTTTTTTCAATATAGTATACGTGCTGCTATAATGTCTTCAATTGCGATCAAATCGGCTATTTCGAATCGTGTCAAGCTATGGAACCAAATTTGCAATGAATAGAGGTATTTTTTGATTTTTATTTTAGTAAAATTCGTGCATTGAAAGTTATGTAAATCTCCCAATTTTTTCAGTTTTAGCAACAAAAAAAAACGGTAACCAACTGTAGTTATTTGTTGTAATTTTTTGCTGTTATTTCCTCAATAATTGTACTCTGAATGTATTCAATAAATGTTGCTATGATAAAATTGAGTTGTTAAAACTTACTTTTTTTCAGGAATAAAATTTGTGATTGATAAAGAGAAACTTGATAAGAACACTGTAGGTACTAGATTATTTATAAATGCTGAAAGCGTTTCCTAATAATTACTTCGGTTAACTGAAAGCATTATTTACATAAAAATCACAATTGCAATTGATTTTTTTTTGTACAAATATAAATCAATTGAGGTCGTAAGTCAAAGCTTTGATTTTTATTGATTCTATTTTGCCCATAAATAAATCTAAACAAGTCCCATTTCAGGAGCCGATTATTTCAGATTTTGTTGGTTTATAAATTGTGACTGAATGTTATTCCCGGAATCGTACAACATCAATAGCTGATTGGTAGAAGTTTTCAGTTCCCTAAGGATGTGGGTGGAGCTATCATCTAAGCAAACACGCCTTAAGATTTCCTCATTTTAAGATTTCACACTCAATTAGTAAATTTGACGTGGATATGTGTGTGTGTATTTTAAGACGACAACAAGAACGTGCCACTAATTAGTTCGGTATGTAACATGTTGCCGCAAATTAATTAAACACCTAATTAGTTTCAATTAAGAAAAGAATGCACTTTTGATTGATTTATATTGTGAATGATATTGTTCGTTTCGTTTGTTAGATGAACGATGCCTCGAAAACGTCGATCACCAGATCTGGAGGAATCTGATGATGATGATGATTCGCGACATCCTCAACGGAACGCTGCAAATGCCCGTGAACGGGCCAGAATGCGTGTGCTAAGTAAGGCTTTCTGTCGATTGAAAACAACATTACCATGGGTGCCGGCCGATACGAAATTATCAAAATTGGATACATTACGTTTAGCAACAAGTTATATTGCACATTTAAGGGCTGTTCTAATGGACCAACCGGTACCGGGAGAATTCCATAAGCATCCGTTAGCTTTAGTAAGTATAGATAGATTCAGTTAATACTGTTTTTTTTTCTTATTCTTCTTCGGTAAGGTATGTAATTTTAGAATTTGCTTGATGACGGCGGCACTTTACCTAAACAAACATCTTGAATGTCGTTGGAATAATTAGATTGAGACTCGACAAATGTTCTCAGCTGTTAGCTGTTAGCGAAATAAAAGCTCTTTAAATGCGGATAAAACAATAAAATTCATCGTTGATAGTATAAACAGATCATTTTTAAATTCGTTCAGAAATAATACAACTGGCGTCTAAAAGAAATCCAACGCATTCCGTTATATTTTGTAATTGATTTATTTTTGATTTATAGACATGGCCATATAGTTTCCAAAAAGCGGACTCCTCTACAGATATTAATAATGAACGGGAGATACAACCATGGGGTGATGTTCCTATACAATCTGTCGTCAGGGATAAAGATGTATCGTATTACTACTAATTTATTTGAAGACCAAAAAAAAAATGACAACAATACTATGACGGAAAAGAACGATTAGTGTTTTGTAATAAATTACCACAACATTAACAATATTTATTAAGATAAATTGTCGGAGACACTTTACTCTGAAACTGATACTTTAACAACTTATTTAGCCCAATAACAGACATGAACGGCACTTATAACTTATTTAGCTATTTATTTCGTGTTTATCACAACTTCTTACAATTTACAATAAAACAATTTTAATTAAAGTACAACTAATATTCTTACCCATTCTCCACCAATCCTGTGATTTTTGCCCTGCGTGAATCCAGAATAATCAGAAACGTCTTCAATTTGGGCTCCAATAGTTGTCAAGCAACGTATTTCCTGAAAATGTTGACAAGTAATGAGTTTATTAAGGGCGTAAAGCTACGGCACAATTTAACTGAGCAATTAGTAAAACTTTTTATAAAACAAGGTGTTGACACTAGGAAATTTAACCTTCAAAAGGCGTAGATTGTGTAGGGGGTTGTGCTGTAGAAGGTAATGGAGACGTCAACAAACTACTACGTTTGGATGTCCTACAAACTGAGCCCTTTTGTTAGCTAAGGGAGGAAACCTTTTCAAACACCTGATGTGGGATTCTTCTTTCGCTTATCTGCACAGTCAGACTTCTCCAGTGTCTGAACTTACGAAACAGTGGTGTGTACCTGTGAACAAAGGTCCAGTATTAGATATGTGCATATTTTCTTTAGGGGAAAGTCCTACAGTACCGTCACCCTAAGGTTCACATAGAATAAATTAAAAATTCCTTGAATTAAATGTTCAATATTTGATGATTTGTGTAAGGGCAAATTGCAAAACTTTTTGCCTTTCTTGTAAACACCCATTCTAAAGCACTAGTATTTAATGTCCTTTAGGATATTGGTATATTGTACTTATGTGCAGCCTCGCGCGCCCTTATCTCCTTGCTTAGTTCCTTTGGTACAGCTGTTTGCATATTGGTAGGATACCAAGTGCCTTTCTTTTTCTTCGTTTCACCTTCATTACCTGACATCACAAAGAAATTAAACCACTCAAATAGGGAACGGTACTGGGGGACAATTTTGTGGCCAGTTTTGGAGGAAACGGAAAAAAATGTCATATTCGGTCAATAATAAAATATAAGGCTTGAAGTGTGATTTAAATTATGCTTCATGATACCTATATAAGTAATCAATAGTTCTCACGTTTAACTTTTGTTAAAATAGCCGAATAACCTCTAATAATAAGCCACTGAACTTTACTTACACATCGTACGTTCATCGCGCGCAATGTAAAACTCTGTTACGAGAGGACGTCACAGCATAGGGCGATAGGGCACGTCATTATGGGAGCAAACTTTAAAAAATGCCACTCACCCTGTTTCGTAAGGAACTGAAAATAGTGACTGTAGTAAAACAATTGGATCATATGTAAGTGTTTTTTCGGACGACACTTGTTGATAAATTTTAAATATTTCTGGATGTTGTCGCAATTCTTCGTATAAATGGTGGAATTCACCAAATCGAAGTCTTCTTCTGTTTATTTGGTGTGCATTACACCTTCTTTTTCTTTCTCAGTTGTTCCATTAGATACCTAATTTTTAAAGATGACGCTTCAGTTAAAATCAAATTATTCATGACGTTTTTCCCTCGAGTATCACCTCGTCATTATGTGTATGCAATTCTTTTAACTACTCTCTGCACACTTAACGCTCTGCCCTCCGCGTTGCTCGCTGTTTTGTTCGCCGCTCCACTATGTGCTTATCCTAAGGATTCTAAGTGACAGAATATTAACAAGCATTCCTCGCCCCAGAAAAACTCATTTCCGGCACTCATCTCAGGAAAAATTTAAAAAAAACTGGTATAAGATGCACTAAAAAGTGCTACTGCTGTGGCCTAGGGCCGGCCCTGTTTACGACCAGAGCTTTTTAAATTAAAACATTCTCATCACGCACGTATAATATGACTATTAACATGATCAAAGGGTTGTTGATTTAGGAGATTTATAAGTAAATTACCAAGGAAAAAAATAGTAATGTTCTCGAGGGTTGGAAAATTGTCAGAAGAGTGTTATTTATCCTTGATTTCGCATAATCGTATGTGTGCAGTTCGACTGCGTTAAAATTAGGAATGAGGGTGCGGAATTAAAGATTTTTATATCCTAATAATCATGGCTAATTGTAATACGATTTGGGTAGAGACATTCTAAATCCTATATCTATTTCAACATTATCTTTATTTTCCTAAAATCATGATGTGGTTTACAAATAGAAAGAATTAAATATAGAAAAAAAGGAAAAAAAAAGAATATGATACAACACATTATCCGCAAAAATTGATTACAACGAAATTAATACTACCAATCGAAACGATTAATTATAAAATAATAAGTCAAAAAGTATATACAAAAATCGAATGCAAAAAATGTGAACATTCAATACAATAACATTCAAGTTATCTGCATCAAATTAAATATAATTTTCAATATAATTTATTAATTGCACTGATTTTTGGAAGAGGAAAAAATATTAAAAATAAAACGTGCTACAAACGTGTACTATTATCTACAATTATTTATCTACTACATCCCAAATAATAGGATGAATATTAGACTATATACTAAAATATAAAAAAATATGTTTTTGTTGTTGAATTACACATTATTAACACCTTTTTATAATTGATTTAAAAATAATTTTGTCAATAAAAACGTAACGAATTGTATTGTTGTTGTTGTTGTTGTAGGTATCAGAAAAATTCGCACTACAACATTTTGAATTTGTACCATATAAAGATGAAACTATAACTGTTTCAATTCCATTGTGTTTCGTTTGTTACGCTTGTCATTTTAATATTCTAATTCGGTTCTACTTTATATTTAACGAAATTCTTCTGACATTCTGCAGTTATCCATTGCTCGACTAATTTGTCCATTGATGAGTCCAACAGTTTTTCAGTACTTTCGAATAGATGCCAGCGGAGTTGAGCTTTGGTCGCTTCAATACTCTGGAAATTTAACATAATTCGTCAACAATCACAATAAGGTAAATTCAATTTTTAACAACTACCTGTCTTGATTGACTAGCAATCTCTGTTAATAAAGTTTTCAGTTCATTGTGATACTTTTCTGGCCAACAGAGTCGTGTTACAAGACCGCTTCGGACAGCATCTTCAGCTTTTACAGTTTGTGAAGTATAAAGCAATTCACTCGCCTATTTAAAATAAAATTTTAAAGAATGATTATCAGTATATGATAAATGAAAAGAAAAAATTAATTCTTACCAAGCCGTGATTATTTAAATACGGTACACCTAATAAAAATCCAGCTTCTGGTGCACAACCTAAACAACCATACGGTGTACTAAATGTTGATGTATCACTAGCTATAACCATATCGAATAAAGGCAGCATTGTAACACCTAAACCCACACAATCACCTTGTATACCAGCTATTAGAACTTTGGGGAAATGTAAAAGGCACCGTATAAAATTTTTGATTAAATTACAAAGTTCAACAGCTTTATTTTTCCGTGTATCAACATCTTCTGTTACCAAACAACGATAATCGATACCATGACAAAACGAATCACCACCACTAGATGTGATCGCCACAACATGACAATCATTATCATGACTTAATTCATTTAAGCAAACTGTTAATTCTCTCAAAACCTCATCAGTTAAATAATATTTCGTTTCGGTGTAATTCAATTCAATCGATACTAAAGTATTCATTTTAACTACAGCAAATGTCTTATATTTTGTTGTATCCTTCTCAACTTTAGCATTATTATTGTTATTACTATTATTATTATTATTGTTATTATTATTACTATTATTGCTAATGTTTGTTTTATTACTAACGTCAGTAGGTTTTTTGAATTTCTTCTTAGGTGGTTCATTATTTGCACCCGCCGATTTCTTCTTACTTTTACTACTATTCTCATTTTCACCATCAGCTATGCCATCATTACTTGAAAACGAACTACTCGAATGTCTACGTATAATACGTGATGCTTCAGCGTTAAAACTAGGTGATGCCGGTGGACTATTGTGTGTTGAATTTTTACTTGAATCTTTTGTTTTTTTTCGTGTAATCGTATTTGTGGTTGTTGTTACCTCTTTTTTCGGTGATGGTGTCTCCTTTTTACGTAACGATACACCAGATTCTTTGATTGTATTCTGTTGTAGATCGTTTTTAATAACATTCGTTTTACTAATTAATTCTTTATGCGCCTTATCTAATGATATTACTTTTTTATTTTTATTTTTGTTTTTCTCCTGATTTCCATCATCGTTCTGTTTAACATCGTATAACATATTGACGGCACCTTCATCCATTAATAATCGATCGACTTCAGATAGACGTTTTGGTTTTTTAACAGGCGACGTTTGTGTTTTCTTAACCGTAGCAACTGGTTTCTTTTCTGATGACTTTTCTGTATTTTGTGTTTGTTGTTGTTGTTGTGCTTTCGGTGGACTTGATGTGGGCGTTGTTGTTTTCGATGTAATTGTTGTAGTTGTTGATGATACAGGAGAACGAATCGGTGCTTCATCAGGATCCCAAATGACTTTCTTTTTAATAATTCTAGAACTCTTTGTCACATAAACATCTGACGATTGTGGATTTGTAGGAGTTTCATCATTCTTCATATTGCCTTCTTTAACTACTGCTTTTTTGACTGGTAGAATTGTATCTAATTCAAATGATCGACGTTTTCTTGTGTACGTTTTAACGACTTGTTCGGCTTTTAATTGTGGCTCCAAATCTAAAGTTTTTTTTATTGGTACATCTGTAGTCTTCTTATTAACGCTACTAGTTGTTGGATTTTCATTGGCTGTTTTCTTCGCTGTTATAATATTTGTTATTTTATTTAGTTCGCTTTGTTGAGTTTGTCCACGACTCTTGAAAATACGATTCTTCGTCAATGGTAATTCTCGTAATTGTTGTAATGCAATCTCCTTCTCGATATCTCTAACAAATTGTTGTTTTTCAGCAAATACTTTCGATTCGGTATGTTTTTCGATTATTTGAGGATCATCAGCGTCACCTTCTAATATTGCAATTAAATCCGAGTTATTCATATTTGGATTTATTGTTTCTGTCGATTTCTTAATTTCGATCTTCTTCTCTTGATTCTCCTGTGATGTTACAATTTCAATATTTGTAGTAGTAGTTGTTGTTGTAGGCGTTGCTGTTGTTATTGTTGCAGTTGTTTCCGATGTTGATGTTTTCTCAACTGGTCCCAATTTTTTAGCAAGACGTTGTGTTAATTTCCTAGCAAACAATATATCACCACTTGCAACAGTTTGCTCTTGCCGTTGTTTAAAACGATCCATAATCTCCTTTTGGATCTCCTCCTTACTAACAATCTGACTTGTTAGGTTCTTATACGGCACTTTAACACCTAATCGTGGTTTTGGCATGGTACGTCCACCATTCGATACACCTTCAGTGGGCTTTGTTATATCTCTGCCTAACACATGTAATGGTATATCGGCGATTGGTCGACGTCCTCTCGGTTTCTTCGGTTTGGTTTGTTTCGGTTTATCGTCAGGATCATCGACGGATTCTGCCGAATCAACACCACCACCACCAGCAGTTGCTGATGTAGATGTAGCAGCATTACTTGAATCATCATCATTTTTTATGATAAACACCTCCTCGACAACATCCTGACTATTCTCATCACTCCGATTCGTATCGTTATCATCATCAATTGGTACTAAAACGATTTCTTCAGTCGTCGATTCAGTCTCGGTGATCATATCAGCAGAATCGTCCGCTTCAATAACAGTATATTCAACACCTGATACAACATCATCATCATCGTCGAGTTGTGTGACTTCATCCGGTTTCAATTCGGTAATAACAATATTCTCACTTGGTACTTCTTCAACCAACTCATCTATGCTCTCTTTAGGTTCTTCAATAGTCGTTTCTTTTTCTTTGTCTACCGTTTCTTCGACCGTATCAACAACAGTTTCTGTATTAATTTTCTCTTCATCATTAGTTTTAGTTGTTTCGTTACTATCTTTCATCAACATTTCAATATCGTCACTGAGATTATCTGAATGACCAGTCGTACTATGAGAAACATTACTATCAACAACTTCACTCTGTGTAAGAACTGGTGTTTCAGTTGTTGATGGTGTTGTGGTCGTTATTGTGTCTTCAATCGTAGTTGTAATTGTTGTCGTTTGAATTGTATTATCTCCATCTGTTGTTAAGATATTTTCTCCCCCATTTTGTGTATCAGGTACGATTTCGTATTGAGACGTTGCCTCTTCATGTGCTTGAATTTCGGCAGCTACACTTTCCCAAGTTAAATCCCGATTAGCGTTATCATTTTGTTCGGATTCTTCTTTCAAATCTGGCTCGCTTTTCGTTACAGTTTCTTCACTTGTTGTTGCTGTTGTTGTTGTTGTTAATTCGACATTATCACTGATAGCTGCCTCATCAGTTTTGTTTACATTTTCATTAATATTTACTTCAGATTTAGAATCCGTACTTTCGGAGTTGGTTGTTGTTACCTCAGATGTTTCCATTCTATAACAATTCAACACACTTGAATTAGAAATTTTATCAAAATTATCGTTTGTAAACAACGCTTGATTCTAGTAATTGTAATTACCTTGTTAGATAATAATGTATGCGTTAGATTTTTACGAAGAAATTAATCAATAAAATAACACAAAAATGTGCAAATTCGACACTCTAATAATTAATACACGTTTTAATTATGATGACCTCTCAATAATTTCAATAAAATAGCGGGAAATAATAATTAAAAACAAAGTAACGCAGCCATCGTCTGCATTAAAATATCGGCCATGTTACCGATGCACAGACGTCATCATTAAACAGTTACACCAACCGTACCAACAAAAATCACTAGATTTTCTAACAAATTTTCAATTAATATTCCGAGAATTTCGACCAAAATGCCCTCAAACTCCTCAAAAATATTCAATTTTGACGAAAATAATTAATTAATTAATTGGTACGATCCTTAAAGTAGTTTTTTATATAAAAATTGTACTGAGAAGGCTGTGTCGCTAATTGTAGCGCATCATATTAACATATATTATTCTACAATTTGTTAATTATAAATTAAAATCTTAATCTGATATAAAACATATAATTGTTTCCATAATTATTAAAACTGAGCCGTTAAATATCAAAAAAATATATTTAGATCAATGGAAAACATTTTGGGCTACAATTAGAAACATTGTTGACCTAGATCAAGGTTTGTAGAAAGGTGGGTCAATTCGGCTAATACTCCACATTTACGCTCTCTTCGAAGACAATTTGCTAATAAACTTGATCTATTTCAAAGAGATTATAGTGAAAGTCGGATTTAAATCGAACTTGACTTTTTTTACTTTTATTTTAGAAGGTGCAATTACTGTGTTTTTATTGGCTAATCACACACTATTGTGGTGACGTCACTCAGATACTGATACGTGATTGGTTCAAAGCACTGGTGATATCATCAGGAAATCTAACCTATAATTTTGGCATTGTTCGCTCGTTGTACAGTACTTTTTCTCATTCAGTTACCGGAATTGTGCAACGCGTTCTTCAAGGAATCGAAATTCATATCTCTGCACAATGGCTGATGCAACACAATCTGTTCAAGTGAATGGTGATAGTGCACCACCGAAAACTGCAAAACAATTAGAGAAAGAAGCAAAGAAACAGGCCAAACTCGATAAGCTCAAACAGAAATTAGAGAAACAACAAGCTACAGCACCGAAAAAAGATGTAGAAGTATGTAGTTATATTGTACAAATAGTGTAATGTATTTGAATTGTGTTGTGTTTTAGAAAAAAGAGAAAAAGAAGGAGATTAAAGAAGCAGCTGTTTACACGATACCAACAGCTGAAGGTGACAAAAAAGATATAGCCAACAGTTTACCGGATGCTTACAGTCCGAAATATGTGGAAGCTGCATGGTATGCCTGGTGGGAGAAACAAGGATTCTTTAAACCTGAATATGGGGTATATTTTATTATTAAATTCCGAAAATTATGTTAATCGTTTTTGTTTTTTAAATCAATTTTTAGCATAAATCAATCTCCGCACCCAACCCTAAAGGGAAGTTTATAATCGTTATACCACCACCTAATGTTACCGGTTCATTACATTTGGGCCATGCTCTAACGAACGCTATTCAAGACGCTATAGTTAGATGGTAATTATTTGTAATATATCGCGAATTATTAATATTTTTTTGATTTTTGTAAGGCATCGGATGAGAGGTGAAACTACACTATGGAATCCGGGTTGTGATCATGCAGGAATCGCTACACAAGTCGTTGTAGAGAAGCGGATTTGGCGTGAAGAGAACAAAACAAGACACGAACTTGGACGTGAAGAGTTCATTAAACGAGTGTGGCAATGGAAAGAAGAGTACGTTATTTTTGATTATCGTTAATTTTAATTTAATTCAATTTCTGCTTTATAAAGGAAAGGCGATCGAATCTATCATCAATTGAAAAAATTGGGTTCATCGTTCGATTGGGATCGTGCTCAATTCACAATGAATCCACGATTATCACGTGCCGTAACTGAAGCATTTATACGTTTACACGATGACGGCTACATTTACCGTTCGAATCGTTTAGTAAATTGGTCATGCACCTTAAAATCAGCCATATCAGATATTGAAGTCGATAAAATCGAATTACCAGGCCGTACTCTGTTGAATGTACCTGGTTATAAAGAGAAAATCGAATTTGGTGTTCTTATATCGTTTGCTTATCAAGTTGAGAATAGTGATGAGAGAGTAATTGTTGCAACAACACGTATTGAAACGATGTTAGGCGATACGGCAGTAGCTGTACATCCGGATGATCAACGCTATAAACATTTACACGGCAAATTCGTTAAACATCCATTTATTAATCGTAAACTACCGATAGTTGTAGATGAGTTTGTGGAGAAAGATTTCGGAACTGGTGCCGTCAAGATTACACCAGCTCATGATCCGAACGATTATGAAGTTGGAAAACGCCATAATTTACCATTTATTACAATATTTGATGACGAAGGCAATATCTGTGGTGATTACGGCAAATTTTCGGTAATTCTACTTCTAATTTTGTTTAGCGATTTTTTTTTAAGTTGATATTTTAGGGCATGAAACGCTTCCATGCTAGGAAGGCTATCATTGACGAATTGAAACAATTAAATCTGTATGTGGAAACAATCAATAATCCAATGGTGGTGCCGATCTGTAGTCGTAGCAAAGATGTGATTGAGCCCATGTTGAAGCCGCAATGGTATGTTAAATGTGATGAGATGGCTGCTAAAGCTATCGAAGTTGTGGATACCGGCGAATTGAAGATTATACCAGAAATGCATATAAAGACATGGCACCATTGGATGAACGGTATTCGCGATTGGTGTATATCGAGACAATTGTGGTGGGGTCATCGGATTCCTGCCTACTATGTCAGTCTAAAAGATGGCACCTTAGACGTAATATTTTTTCCATAGTCACAGACAATCAACTTTCATGACTTCTCTAATTAATTAAATATTCAACGGTTACTTTGAGAATCAAAAGGGGCCAAAAAGTTGATTATCTGGTAACGGAACAGTCTGTATAAAATATTTATTGTTTTATTATTATGATAGAGTGATGATGCAAATTCCCGATGGATATCTGGCCGTACTGAAGAAGAAGCTCGTGAAAAAGCCGCAAAGAAATATCAAGTAGCGACCGATCAAATCGTATTGAAACAAGACGATGATGTATTAGACACATGGTTTTCATCGGCTTTATTCCCATTTTCGATATTCGGCTGGCCGGATGATACGGAAGAATTACGCGTATTCTATCCCACATCTCTCTTAGAAACGGGACATGATATTCTCTTCTTTTGGGTAGCAAGAATGGTGTTTTTCGGACAGAAATTACTAGGAAAACTACCATTTAAGTACGTTTGATTATATTTGTTGTGAAATTGGATTTTATTGTAATGTGTCTTGGATTTTAGAGAGGTGTATTTGCATCCGATCGTGCGTGACGCTCACGGCCGTAAAATGAGTAAATCATTAGGTAATGTTATCGATCCAATGGATGTAATTAATGGTATCACATTAGAAGACTTACATCAACAATTATTGGATAGTAATTTAGATACGAAAGAGATTGAAAAGGCGAAAACTGGACAAAAACAAGATTATCCCGATGGTATTCCGGAATGTGGTACAGATGCGTTACGATTTGCTTTATGTGCAATGTGTTCAGGACGTGATATAAATCTTGATATATTACGTGTGCAAGGTTATCGTTTCTTTTGCAATAAAATCTGGAATGCAACCCGATTTGCATTCACTTATTTCGGTGATGATTTCCAATCACCAACTGGCAATCAATTGATTGGTAATGAGAAAGTAATGGATTTATGGATGTTGAGTCGTTTAGCGGCTGCTGTTGATGAAGTGAATCGTGGCTTTAAAAGTTACGATTTCACCTCGATTACAACCGCAATCTATAATGTGTGGTTGTACGAATTATGCGATGTTTATTTGGTAAATTTATATTTAATTATTAGAATTTTGCGTTTATAATAATTTGTTTTTTTTTTAATTTAGGAATATTTAAAACCGATCTTTGCTGGCGGAGATCTGGAAACACGCAAAACAGCCCAAATCACCTTATATCGAGCTTTAGAAGTCGGCTTGCGCTTACTATCACCATTTATGCCTTTCATTACCGAAGAATTATATCAACGATTGCCCAGATCTAAAGAAGCGATTGCAACTATTCCAAGTATTTGTGTGGCACCATTCCCCGAGCTAAAAGAAGAGTGTAATTGGAGAAATGCAAATATTGATGGTGAAGTTGATTTTATTCAGAAAATCGCTAAAGCTATCCGATCGGCTAGAAGTGATTATAATTTACCAAATAAAACAAAAACCGACGTCTACCTGCAAACAAACGATTCATCAACTGAATCCATTATAAAGAAATACGTTGAAGCCCTCCAGACATTATCGTATTGTGCGAAAGTTGGTGTGAATGAGTGTGCACCTCAAGGTTGTGCTATTATCACAGTTTCGGATAAATGTCAAGTGAATTTGTTATTAAAAGGTTTAATTGAACCGGTAAAGGAGATTGCAAAGATTGAAAAGAAAATTGCTACACTACAAACAACAAAGAATAAATTAATGCAAATAATGAAAGCTGATGATTATACAACAAAAGTACCGAAAGAAGTTCAAGAGGTGAATAGTGAGAAATTGAATCAAAGCATTGTCGAATTAGAACGATTGGAAGCTGCAATTGAAGCTTTAAAATTAATGGATTGATTCGAGTTTATCGACTTTTATCAATACAATTCCAAAGCTTATAATTAATTTAGTAATTTATTGCTTTTTATTATTTATAAGAATGGTCAAAGGTTAATCGAACAATTACAGTATTAGTTACTGTAATTCAACAAACTAACAAAATAAATTGATTTTAAAACTAATTTGGTTCTTGTTTTATTTAGAGGATTTTCTATGGACTTAATTGTTGGTACGATATCTAATAAGAAATTATTAGATTCTGGACATTGTTGGACCCTTTAATACAAGCGTGTCGTGTCAGTGCAATTGAGATTGTAACTGTCCTTTTCGGGCGGTTGTTAATACAGTAAAACCTCTAATTTCGGACACTTTCCGGTATGTCCCGGCACTTCTCTGTAAGATTCCATATAAAAACACTTCTGTATTACGGACACTTTTTAATGCGAACGCGGATCTCTATATCAGTACCAAGTAGATAGATGCATAGTCTAAAACCTCTTATTGCGGATGCTTCATATAAGACGTTGAATTTAATTGCAAATCGTGTGCATTAACAGAACCAATACGAGTGCAGTTGGCTTGTGGTCACCAGTTTATATTTCCTAATAGCCATCATTATAATATGATTACTGTCTAGACTTTATCTTTCTGTATGCGTTTATTTAACAAAAAATATCAGTATAAAATATATTTTAAGACGTAAATTTACTCTTGAACAAAAAGTAAGTCATAAATTTTTCAAAAAAGAATAAATGTGGAGTGCGAAAAGTAGCGGACCATTTTAAAATTTCGAAAACATATGTGGCCACTATCCTAAGCGCCGAGAAAGAAGTTTTGAAAAATTTGAGTGAGAATGGGAACAACCAAAGGAAGCGAAAATTGCGTGGTGATGGAAATTTAGTGGATTGCAGGGTCCTCGAATGGTTCTGCAGGGCACGAGCTAAAAACATTCCAGTTTCCGGTACTATGGTTCAGGAAACAGCCCAATAAGTTGCCGCAAAAAACCAAATGGAAAATTTTAAAGCGTCTAATGAGTGGCTCGCAAAATTTTGACTTCGACACCAAATTTTACTATTGTGAAATCAATATGTGGTGATGTTGACAAAAACACTGTTCAGAACTGGACTGAATATTGTGAACGATTACGAACCAGAAAACATTTGGAATTTTTTATGAAACCGCAATTTTTTCCGAGCAACACCAAAAAAGCCTCTGCTTAGAAAACGAGAAATTTCATTCATTAATTTTTTAGGCTATACAATTTATTAATATGAGGGTCATTTCATATGAAATCGTCTGATTGGGGAAGTCGACTAATCTTAGATTTTGCTATAATTTTGAGGAACTGTTCTTTAGAATCCCAAAGAACAAAATTTATGCACATTTAATTTTTATAAGCAGCCGTTTCGGCATGTTCGAATTAAGACTTTCAAGAAATATAATTTTTAGGCTCTATCAATTTTAGCTGTAAAAATGTTACTGTTTAAGATATCTGTGCGTTTGGGGCGGCATTTTGAAGGCGAAAGATAGTAGTTTTCATGTGATAGATAAAAATTTGTTCAGTTAATACCAGTTATTAATGAGATGGTGCTGAAGATACGTCTTTTTTGCTCATTTTTTTTTTTGTTTTTTAACTAACTCCAGCGCCTCGACTGTTTAATGTAAGTGACTAATGTTACTCAGAAATTAAGTGTACATATTATAGAAAAAATAAAGCCAAGAATCGACCCGAATAGTCTACTCTTCATATACAAAATCTTTGCTCGAAGTTTTGAATTTCTGAAAATCGCATTGTTTAGGCTATAAAATAAACATGTTGACTGCGGCATAACGATATGACCTTTACAGGATCTTCAGTTCTTACCTCCAACTTCAAATGTCTGCAAAGCTCGTTTTGCTATTTTCATTCTTAATACGTGTGTAAGTAGTTTTTTTGAAGCAATAAATACTATAGGTCCGATTGTTTTATCTTTATTATAAAAATTACGTATTATCGGCTATTATTATTATTATTATCATTATTATTATTATTGTTA
Source organism: Epicauta chinensis (assembly GCA_021725515.1). NCBI lineage: Eukaryota > Metazoa > Arthropoda > Insecta > Coleoptera > Meloidae > Epicauta > Epicauta chinensis. The sequence continues at coordinate 154,772 of JAEDXX010000032.1, forward strand.
TAATTATTAATAATAATTGTTCTGATTATAATAATAAGGATAATTGCAAAATAAAGAAGCCGATAGTCGGTAATTTTTATAATAAAGGCAACAGTATTGCCCAAACAGAGATAATCAGTAGCCTATTACTTTTTGATAAAACAATAGTATCTACTGTAATAATTGCTTAAAAAAAAACCACTTGCACACATACTAAAAATGAAAATAAAACGAGTTTTACAGACATTTGAAGTTGAAGATTAAAACTGAAGAGCCTGTAAATTTCATATCATTATGTCGCAGTAAACACCTTCATTTGATAGCCTAAACAATGGGATATTTAGAAATTTCAAAATTTCAAACAAAGAATTTGTATATAATGACTATTCGGGTTAATTATTGGCTGTATTTTTTCTATGATATGTACACTTAATTTCTGACTAACATCAGTCACTTACATTGGACAGTCGAGACGCTGGAGTCAGTTAAAAAACACAAAAATTGAGCAAAAAAGACGTATCTTCAGCATCATCTCATTAATAACAGATATCAACTGAACAAATTTTTATCTATCACATAAAAACGCACCTATATCTGAAACACTAAAAATTTTACAGCTAAAATCGATAAAATCTAAAAATGACATCTCGTGAAAGTCTTAATTCGAATACACCGAAACGGCCGCTTATACAAATTAAATATGCATAAATTTTATTCTTTGGGATCTTAAAGAATAGTCCCTCAAAGTTATAGCAAAATCTAAGATTAGTCGGCTTCGCCAATCAGACGATTTCATATGGCATGACCCATGAGGGATTGTAATTTTCTAATCTTCTAATTATATGTGGAAACTCATATTGCAGACACCTCTCCATTGCGGACAGTTTTGCATGTACCGTGGGTGTCCGTAATAGAGAGGTTTTACTGCAGTTTCTTCGCGACTCTTGAAACTAATTGTTATTTTTTTTCTTATTATAGCTGCAATTGAAACTTTGGAATTAATTGTATGAATAAAATCAAATCTCACCGCCTTATTTTATATATTTGTTGTGATTTATTTGTTTAATGTAATTGTGCAGACTAACAAAATAAATTGATTTATAAAATGATAATATCATAAAATCAATTTTTCTTATTATTTTCAATAATATAATGATTATCACAGCTAATTCTATATAATTTTTTTCATGTTTTAAATAATCGATTAGTCTTTGATTTGAATTTTTGTGAATGAATAAATTTTGCAAAACAGTAAATTCCAGCTCAATACACAACTATCATTTTATATGTACTGTAAATATAGTGTGTGTCTGACTTAAAGATCTTCAAAGGCATACCACAGATTCATTTCTAGATTAGCTACAACTAATGCGTACTTCTTTCCTTACACTTGTTTCTTTTTTCATCCTCTTATTCATCCTACCACTAATCATCTTTAAGCCAAACACTCTAGACGTATATATACGTATGTATTTCTAAAGGAATAAATTAAGAAAGCACCAATTTATAGTATTCTCTCGAAAACAATCTGGAAGCGTTCCACAGTTTTGTAAATTCCATCTTTAAGATAAACAATATTTTTTTCAATAAATTAAAGATGGAATCACTAATATATAAATAAAATTTTCTATAAATAAAACAATTAAAAGACAAATACTATTTGCACATTAATAAAAACAGTATAAAATTTCATTTTTCTGTTCTGTGTTTCTATACAATACGATTTTGTTTTGTTTTGTTTCAATCAAATGTAGTCCATTGGCTTTGCGAATTGACTTTACTCGTATTTGTTGTGGTTGGTTCTGTTATTGTTGTTGTTGTTGTTGGTGTGGCAAAAGGATCAAATTTTTGTTGATTCTGTACACTATAAGGAAAACTATTAAAATCTAAACCATACTCCTGTAATAAGTCTTGATCGTTGCGTGTTGTTGTTGTTGCTTCACGCGCAGGTGAAAGTTTTGGTGTTACTTTTGGCACTGATCCGTTCTGTTTAATTTGTTGATGATTCTCATATGTATATAAAGGATTTGAGATACTCATAGGTATTTGATTTGATTTATATTTTGTATGATTTTTTAACGGATCAAAATCATCAATATCCGATGTTGAATCTAAACGTATTAAATCTTCTGTATCTTCATGCTAAAATATATTTTATTAATTTTCAATTATTTCCAATTATTAAATTTAAATGTGTGTGTGTGTGTGTGTTTGGCATGCAAGCAAAACATATTTTGAAAAGACAACAATTACCTTCCGCCTAGGCGAACAAGTTGGTGGTGACAATTTAACAATATCAATAGAATGCTGATTAGCGACAAGAAAAAGAGGATCCCCATTCTCACTATGACCACCACCGACAACAAATGGTACCGTACCAAATAGATCTTTATTTGTTGTTTGTGTTGTTGTTGCTGTTGTTGTATCTCTTATTATTGATGATGATTGTGATGGTGGAGGAACTCTAGGTGGTGGTATTGGTGGTGATGAGAATACATCATCAGGTGATTGTAATAGATTTTCAGTTTCTTGTAATGATATTGGAATGTTTGTTGTGGGAAAATGGAAATGTTTAGGTGGTGATGCCATTGGTGCACCGCTACGTATCGGTGGGAACATCCCCCATCGATCCGGGCTATTATTATTATTATTATTATTATTATTATTACAATAACTATTATTATTATTATTAATTGGTGATGTTGATGAGGTGGTATGTTTGAAATTCTCTAAACTTCTAACCGGTTTTAGCTGGAAAACAAGCGATAAAACAACAAAAATACAACTAGAAATTAACACACAATTCAAGCAGAAAATTGTTAAGTAAAAACAAAAAAAAAAACAACATTGATAGAAAAATAATATTGTGATAAATTCATTTGTGGTGGGTAAAATTGTATTAATAAATCCGCACACTTACAGATCTATCCACTGGTGGTGTTGTATCAAGCCGTAATTGCAACAAATCCTGCATTTCATTCATTAAGTCTATCCGTGGGAATTCAACAGGACTCGAACTACGTGATGAATCTAAACCATCTGGCGAGATCGGTTGTGAGGCCGGACTTAAAGGACTATACGATCTATTTATATCAAATATTATTATTGTTTATATATATAAAAAAAAATCGATTTATAACACCTTTCAATGCCTCCACTTTTAAATGATAATGGTGCATCTTTCCTATAACTAGTTGATGATACTGTAAAACCGGCAATTGTACGTCGTTTGCCACCAGTTGGTGAATTCGGTGCTGAACGTGGCTTATCATTCGGACTATCTAAACCATTTTGTAATTGTTGTGGACCTTGATTTTCTTTTAAACGTGACCGTAGGCCACGGTACGCACTCTTTACACCCTTCCCACCGTCTTTTACCTTTAAAAGAGAAGCGATTTTAAAAAAATAAAACGATGGAGTTAATACAAGACTCTTGAATTTTTCGTCCTATCAACAAAAAAGATTGAGAACCGCTGGTATGCTATTTATACAGTTATATGTACTTAATAAGACAAGACTTGTACTGTTTATTCTAGAGCGGAAGCCAAGATTTAATCAACTATAAATTCTACTTGAAATCTTTCCATTATAAAAACATAGATAAAATAAAAACTTACAGTCTTTACAGCAGATTTCATAGCAGGATTCGCCTGAAATTCCAATATTAATTAATCTAAATCTAATCGCAACATATTTTTGTAATAATTACTTTGTCTTTGACGCTTTTGAAGAAAGCCGAACCTTCCTTCTTCATCGTTGCCGTCCAATCTTTGTATTGTTGTTTCAATTTAGAGCCGGATTGTACAGAATATCGAAATGTTTCAATTTCGAATTCATCCGAAAATCCTAAACCATTATTCAACATTGCTAAACGTTCTTCAATAAACTAAATCATAAATTGCAATTAAAAATAAAAATAAAATTAATATTTTCAAATTTGTTATAGAAATTATTGCAATTCTATACCTGTTGAAAGATTTGTAAATGTAGCATTTCCCTTAGGAACGGTTGAAATGATACTGGTCGTGTTTCAATGAATTTCTCTTGATCGAATGTAATCTTTTGGGCGTCTTGAAATTTCAAACCGTCCCGATAACCGCCAATTAATTGTACTAAAGCACGTAAGAATGCTCTAGATACACCATCGCCCAACTGGTCGGACTTATTTTTCAATTGTCTCTTCAGGGACGTGATCTAATTTGATATAAAAAGCAAACTTCAACTGAATACAAACCAAATTAATATAACAACAATATATCTATAGCTATATATACACACATATATATGCTTGAAGAAATATTAGATTAGATTAAAATGGAGAAGGGACACTTACGACTTCTTGTGGTAAATTATTCAAATCATCAAATGGTGTTGTTACAGTATTTGAATCGGCATCAAAAATAACCACTTCACCGATTTCGTGTTGTTGAACATTCTAGAATAGAAGAAGAAGAACAAATAATTTATAATAATAAATACTGCCACCTTCAACGTATTGCCAATTCGAAATTTACACACAACAACAGACACTCCTGGTATACACCCCATTAAGTCTCTATTAAATTATTCAAATCTTGCATCAGAAAATTTCATATTTCATATATGTATATGTAAACGATTAAAGGGTATGGTGGCTTTTTGTTTTTGTTTATCCAAGATAGATTATTTGTTAGTTATTAGTAATGGATATTGTCTCGTATAACAACAGAAAATCAGATTATTTGGAATCCTTTCAAAGCGGACGACAATATCAAGTTGATAATAATGCGCATCATCCTTTTTACTAGAATTGAATTGTTTTGTTTGAGAGGTCAATGTAATCGTGATCTAATTGAATGAAGATTCAACGAAAAAGAAGAGAAATTGTCAGACTAGTTGACAGGATAATGTTTACCCCCTTTATTTTTGTAGTAAATGGTTGTGTTTCTAACTTTTGATTAATGGTAAATGTAGAGAAGTGAAAATTATCGATAAATTGTTTTTTTTTGTATCTAATACATTCAAAAAATTACAAAGAGAACTGGATTGAGTTTACAATCCGATGAAAAATGTACTACTACCTCTACAAATACTAAGAATTCTAAATTCTTGTTTATTATTTTAAGAAGGAAAAAAAAACGGTTAGCATTTGCGTGCAACGTACAAAATAGTAATTTTCAACCTTTCATTTGAACGAGCGGTTGCAAACTTTCAAATGTCGACCTTTTTATATTATTTAGGTAGGTAATATGATGACTATAGTGGAATTTATTTAAAAATACTACAAAACCATAAAACTATTGCCGATTCATTTCTACACATTGAAAGAACCTTTATAGGGATTTCGCCCAACCCCTCAGGTTTCTTTTCTTCACATTACAATGTTGAGATGGTGAGATTGTCAACTTTACCAGTTGTTACACCCTTTGCAAAATAGATACAGCCCATGCCAGAGGTCCCAAACAATGAAAGTAAACATTTTTCAAAAAAATACTACTTTCATTCTTTGAAATCTTCTGTAATATGAGATTTCTACTAAGTTCCAAGAAGGTAGTCAAAAAAGAAATGAGTTGGAGAACCACTGGTTTGCCTTTAAAGTATCCCACTTGCGACCCAACCATGTGGATAGTGTTCTCTCACTTTAATCATAAGACTCTATTGAACAGAAGAAGAAGCATAACACAAAACGTGTATTTGGAATGAATTTTATGAGGGAGTAGTTACGTCTCTCTTGCACTTTATGACATTGTAGTATTTTTAAATAAATTCCACTATAACTTAAGAGACTAACTTTAAACATACAACAAAACAATCAGAGAACCCGATTCTACTTCATAACAATTTATATTAGAGAAGACCGGTATTATTCCGACATTTTAGCTATTTCGACACTGGTCTTTACTTGAAAATGGTGCAACATTTTTGCTTTGAATATGCACTTAAATTTTGAATAAATTACTGAGTATCGTGAAATTTGGTGTTACGTAGCGTCCTCAATTCATCTATAAGTAGTATTTTTTTTTCATTCACGAACAATAAATGAATTCCACGATTCTATAATTTTTTACCAAAATTATTCTTTTTCTACATTTTTTGATGTATACCATTTACCCCATCTGTTTTTATGTTTGTTCCGTTTTTATGTTCTGAAAGGTAGAGAAACATTTTGTTGCATTTTAAATTAGATGCGTGGAATATGTACCTGAATTCGTTATTAAACGCCTCCGATTGTGTTTGACAATACGTAATTTTGTTTAAATTATGAAGGTTTGAAAACAAAAAAGGTGTCGGTCTCCTCTATCTTTTACAATTTATTGTCGGCTTAACTTGCTTTTTTGTTCAATTGCAGCCGCTCTTTTAAAGGTCGCCAGCTCGTCCTTTTTTTTTGGCCCCTTATCAAATTATCAACTATTTTAAATGTCTACTGTTGTTATTTATCCTACAAGTTTTTGATTGACTTTTGCAAATTTAAAGCATTCAAGTTTGTAATTTAAACAGGAAACGCTTCCAAACTACATATCCAATTCTCTATTCTACAGCCATTTGTTTGTTTTTGCATCAATTAGTAAAATTAGTTTCACTGACCGGTCAAGCATTCGCGTATCGCCATCAATTTGAATTCTGTCTGTGAATCTGTTAAATTTAGCACTAGTTCCCCCAAACAGTCAACATTAATTTATGGTGTTAGTTTGAATATGTAGGACTTTCAATTTACTTTATTCATATATTTTCTTTTTATAGAAATTTACAATTACTGAACGTTTAATTGGAAACATTTGAACATAGAAATCAAGACAGAGTTGTATGTAACATTAATGGTGCATATATCCGGACTATTTCACCCAAACTAACTATACATTTGTATGAGTTTCATTCAACCAATCACTACATACATTTATAATTTAAGTATCTTGTATGGTGTACAATCACGAAATCATGTACACGACCAAAATAGAAATGAGTGAGAAGGAATACAAAAAAAAATAATAATAAAACTAAAACGATCACGTAACATGCCATATACGAACTCCAAATGCTTTTAGTTGTAAAATTGAATTTCTCTTTCAGAAATTTTTATTTTAACATATCAGACATAATTTGGCAGTTGTTGTCGATTTAATCTGATGCAAATTTTATAATGGATGTACTTCAAGATTTTTTTAAATTTTCTTTGAAGATCTGTATCAAATAAGACTTGAAACGTAAAAAGGCCTGCTGAAGAAGCAGCTCACGATAAGAAACAAATTCTGTACTGCGAATGTAAAGATCAACTTTTTAGAACAATTTGACATCCTTCGATAAAGTATAATTCCTCTTACTGCTTCCTATAATACAGTGATTCCCAAAGTGGTCTATATCGACCCCCAAGGGTTGATGACGACTTACAAGGGGTCCATGTGAGTGAAAAAATGAATTGGGAGTCCATGAGATGTAAACGGGGGTCCACAATAGTGAATCTCATTTGAGCAGGTCGTGATTTTAATTTTGATTTCCCATTAATGGAATTACCTCATACACACATATGATTTGTACCTTACTTTTTACCTGAAGACGCAATATCGTAGGTTTTGTAAACAAGCTTGAAGAACTACTTTATAGAAAAAGCAATCCCTTTACCAAATATAATATTAGTAACAACGGATGGAGCACTTGCAATGGTTGGGCCCTACCGTGGATTTGTAAGCCTTTTAAAACAAAATGTACCCGGTGTGTTAGCAATACACTGTGTTATTCATAGACCACATTTAGTTGCTAAAAATCTGAGTCGTAGATTGTATGAATCTCTTCAATTTGTTATTAATACAGTTAACCGAATCCGAAGCAATGCATTGAATACGCGATTATTTGCTCAGTTGTGTGAAGAAAATGACGAGAACTTTCATCAATTGCTCCTTCACACTGAAGTCGACAAGATTTTTTTCTCTTTTTGACACAGTTTCGGAGTTCTTGGATACTCAAAATCCAATTTTAAAACAAAATATAGGTGATAACCTAAATTTGATAAAAACGAAGTCTACCATCTCAGCGTTTCTTGCGAGAATTAAATTAATGAAGCAAAACATTCGACGGGGCGGGTTCTCCCAATTTCTAAATTTGCAACAGTCAAACTGTCAGGAAGATGACATTTGACTTACGTTGAACATTTACCTCAATAAATAATCAGTCCATATGATGATAATATAGAAGAGCCGGAGGTAACATTACAAGAAGAACTGCTCGGAATAAGAACTAATGAAGAGCTTAAAATAGAATTTAAAAAAGGATATCAGCTCTTCTGGCTTCAAAAAGATATACCTGATACTTAACCTATTTTATGGAATATCGCCAGAAAGTTTCTAATCGCTTTTCCATCTTCATATCTAGTGGAAAGAGGTTTATTTTTTGTTTGGTGATATCATTTATACATATTAAATTTTATTTTTTCACTCTTTGTCTCACTAAAGTTATAAATCATTAAAAAACACATTTGAAGTTGATGAATTTGCAAAAATACAATATTAGCAAAGCAGGGGATCTACCGAAAACCGGAAAACATGGCAAATGGTCTATGAGACAAAAAAGTTAGGGAACCTCTGCTATAATAGATTAAACTGCAAAAATTGTTTGTTTTTCAAAGAGCGATAATTTTGGTGGCTGCGCCGGGTCGTTGCGACTACATAAAAAAGTTATATTGACATGTTTTGTACATACTATTTTTTGAACGACTTGACAAGGTTATTGTTCACGTTTTTCTGTCACGAATAATTAGTAATTTCCGTTTCCTGCTATCCACACAAATACCAACAATAACAACAACAACAATAGAAATTTGTAACACACTCACCTTCATAACTTCATCTGGTACGCCGATAAGGAATGGCATCGGTGCTAATAAATAATCAATCAATACCATTGGCAAAACAGGTATGAAAATATGTTGCCATATCATTGGATAGATCACATCATTAGCTGATTGAACACAGGCACTGAGGCGTTTCAATGATTTCGATGTAAATATTATTCGTCTTTCATATAACATTGATGCAAATATTATCATCATATTGTGTGGATCGGCTGCATTATAATATTCAGTCAGATTTCTCTACATTTAAATTTATAATATAAATTAATATAAAAATTTAAATTACAATAAATTATTATTATTATTAACTCACATTCTCTGGAATGCTAGGTAATTGAAAAGGTTTCGGTACTTCTACTGCAAATGTCTGTAAAAATATCGAAAATTGTATTTTTATTTATTATATCAGATTGAATTTAATTTTCAAAAATTTACACTTTCGCCTCGATTGAAATGTACAGTAAATGATCGACCGGGATCCGCTAATTTTGCATTGTAGACAGTCGAAAGGAATTCTGTTAAATCTTCAGATCGTGGACTGGTCATTAGTACGGCGATATTATCTAAAAATCTACACTTAACATTAATAACGAACGTGCAAAATTATTGGAAACTCGAGAGATAATCAATTCGTAACACGTTCTCAGAATTGAACGATTTTGCTATTCACAAAGAATAATTGGATTAAGATTTAATTTAGAACAAACAATCATGTTGTTCTCTCTCTCTAGAGGTTAATAGAACAATGTTAGATAATCGCTTTAATATCGGTTTATAATTTATTAACAGAAAATAAACGATTCCAGTTCAAGGATAATCCTTTATGATAGTTCTAATGAGCTTAAGTTTAAATTTAATCACGATGATTGACACGTTCTCGTCGCGACGTATTTTTGTATGTTGTCGATGTAAATGTGTTAATAAAGATCACTTTTTTAAACTTATAGCAGTTTTTTAAGGCCTATTTTATAAGGGTTCATTCCGGACATTATCCCTTAAACTACTACCGAATTAAAAGATCCCACATCTCTGTAAATGTGGTCGTATTAAAGAGATGTTTAATTTTACTTATCAATATTTTGTATGTTTTATATAATATCCAAATATTCGATCAATTTCACAAATGTCTGCGTGCCTTATTAAATTCTAACATCTAAAGTGTTGATTATTCCAAAATAATTACAATGGGCGTTTGAATAACAACTAGCTCCGTATTAAGACATTATTTTTTATTCACGCAATCGCAATCCGTAATTAAAGCAGCCTACAAAAGCTAATCATTTGCTATGTGTATAAATTATAAAACATAAAAAGAGAATGTCGACGAACAAAAGGAGATCTTGAAGGGATAATTTGCAGCATTTGCTCTCTGATTCTCAATAATTATTATGGAAGTGAAGCAATTATTCATAATTTTCACAATTTTCAGACAAATCCAGATAGAATAAAACAAGTAAACAAAAAAAAAGTGTTCGACTAAACAAAGCTAATTTCTCAGAGTAGAATTCGCGTCACATTTATGAGTCACCTAGAGAAAGTGAGAATTTTCGTCAAACATTAAAATGATACACGAAAGCTGTTATGATGAATGATTTTCACCTGTGATCTTTACGAAATTGCGTAGTGCTTACGTATTAATTGAAATTTTATTATTATACGGTGGTCAATGTGCTTAGATTTATTACATCAACTTTTATAAAATTACAGATAAGATAAGAATAAACAATCAAATTGAGATAAGAGCGCTTACTCATTGCGATTTGTTTTAGTTTGTATAAGAAAAAAGTTGCCTACAAAAAATTTCAATTGAATTCAATTTTTAACGAATATACACATTAAAAGTCAAAATATAAACAATGCATTATAGATGATGATATGAATAGAAAGCAGAACGTTTATTTATTTGAAATTTGTATAAAATTTAATTATAAACAAACACAGAACATTTGTCGATTATCGATTTGTTTTTTTTTTTGTATTATTTGTAATGAAATCAACCAGATGCAGATACAATTGTTGAGAATCTGCCAACAATTTCCATTACTTGGAAATTAAAAAAAAAAACAATTTACACATCAATTGATTTAATAAAATAAATCGCATTGATTATAAATAATGATGATAAGTAAAGGTAAATTTACCTATAAATATCAATCATTATGAACGTATTTCAAATAATTTTCTAGACAACAAGAAAGATGTATCTTTGAAACGTGTGTAATATTCAACAATTATCGATTTATAGATTATATTTTATTTAAATCGAAAATGCCGGAAGTCATACTTTTTATTGCTATACATCATAAATATTAGTAATAAAAGAAAATTAAAAGCAATCGATTTTGCAGCTAATAGGGATTTGTTTGAACAAGTGCCTTTGTAGCTACTTAACAGTCATCAAACCGAAATAGTGTTAAAATATTTGCATACATGAATAGAAAAAAATTGTTAATTGAACAACAAGTTCCAAAGTGATGTATGGTGTTTCCTGGACCCCATTCGACCGCCAACTGTACAAAGTTTAAAGTCCCATTATTCCACTGACTCCAAAGGGATCCTAGATCAAGCATTGTGAACATACAAAACAAGTGTCAAACATGCGGAAGTGCCAATAAAAATATTGAATTTTTGCCTCCCTGTAGTCGAGAGCACTTCTTTCTTATTGATTCAAATGTTATTTCTCTTTTGAATTAAAGTGGAATATTTTCTTTTTAACCCCCGGAAGGATAACTGGGCTTTAGACTTTTTTAATCAATGCTTAGATAAAACGCCAAAGCTGTATAAATGATATGAGGTTTATTTTCTTTTTAGGTAGGTATATGTAAGAAACTTTTCGGATTAATCAATTAAGAGGCGTGCGCTATTAATTATTGTGCACACAATGTGGTCAATTATTTTGTAGAAACACGCGAAACGAATTAAAATCCATTATAGAATTACCCCAATTTTGATTACGGATCGATTGTGTAATCGTTTTGTTCCGCCCCCATAATCGGACAGAAATTCTCTTTTAGTATGCTGAAAAAGAATTTCTATCGAAATATCGGCGGACGGAATACGCTTGTAGAATCGGCCCTAAATCAAATTTAAAACGGCACATTTGCAAAATTAAATTGCAAGTTTTAATTATAAATTTTAGTCTAGTTTAATGTGATAATCGTTAAACTTCACCAATTAATCGAATATTTTCCGCAAAACGTTCAAGTTTTTTAGACGCAAACAAAAAACGAAATGTTTTAGCAGTTATTTTATAATTTAGACTGATTTTTATTTGAAAGTATAACGTATACAGGGTGGCAAAGGGTTCATCTTTCTATTGTTGCTTTATATCCATTAGGGGTCGACGAAAAAATGAGCCTACGCCGATTATTTTATTAGCAAAAAAGTCAACACGACAAACTCAACGATTCTTTTATATAAAAATTAATTTTGTTTTTTTGAATAATTTGAAACAATCGTCTATGGATCTAGTTGCATGCGGTCAATGGAAATTGCTGATCGGGCATGTGTTCCATTGACCTTTCTTTAAGGAAATATAAATAAATGGTGGTGGATAAGAAACGTGTCTCAATAATTAAAGGAATGGATACAAACACAAGTGAGCCTTGTATTTCTCTTCCAATATGTCTGTTTTATTTACCATCACTGTATATGGTAAAATTGTTAACTATTCATCTATTGATTGTCAATAATCTTAAATAAAATAGCAACAATCGATCATAAACTTTATTCAAGGAGAAATCGGGAATTCCTCGAATTAAAAATCTAAAATTAGCTACACAAAAATAGATTTGATTTAAACAGGGAAATTCCAAATAGAACTCGTATTTTTGTCAATGAAAATGAAAAAAAAACATGATAAATGTATAGATACGTTGCAAATTATACATATCAAGATTGATATTTCCTATTCTCTATGGTAAAATTACCGTATTTTGTAACTGGCTTAATGCAATTTACAGTGATATAATTAATGTTCCATTTAAAACGTAAATTCTCAACTCTTGTAGGTATAATAATTTCAATTTTAGAATGCTGTAATTATTTAGAAATTTAATATTACACTTGAAGAAAACTGGAGAATAACACGACAATTAAAACTTGTCTGATTTAAGATCGATAATTAATTTATTGTTACATAACATATATTGATTTAAAAATTGCTCATCTCATTGACGTTACAGGTGAATTCCCCAAAAAAAAACACGAGATAATTATTTAAACATTTGCCAAATTTAAAACCCATTGAAAAGAACACAATTAAACACGGAACAAATTGGATTTGTATGTAAAAATCGAGGTTTTGGATTAAGGCCAAACAGTATTGTGGCGTTAAAAATACTGGAAAAATAATGCAACAACAACGCAATTGGATTATTCGCTTGTAGTAGTACAAAAGGTAATTTGGAAATATTTAAACAATGAATCATTTGAACTGTTTTAGGTGGCAATATGATAATATTATATTAGTCATTTTCTAACAAATCATACAACATATCAACACATTTAATTAATGTTAATAGTGACGAGATTGCAATATCTTTTACTCCCACCACTTACCATGGATGCTGGAAAAATTACAATACAAAATAATTGTAATTGGAGAAAATGTAATTGGGCGACTTTTCTCTCTTTTGAATGCTTAATTAGAAAATGGAAAACGTTCAAGTAAATCGTAATTGACCTAATTTTCCTAATGTGGATGGAAAACTGATTGAATTATATGAACATGTACACTCTATACACTATTCATTTGATAACTTCCAAATGTAAAGTAAGAATATTCTAAAAGTTCCTACATTTTGTTAATATATTAGAAACGATAAAAATGTTTATTTCTTTTTACACATTTTAGTATAGCTTGAAAATTGTGTTTTTCAGGTCTGAATTTTTTATTCCATAAAATTTATTCATATATTTAGACTATATTATATGCTGAAAAAAAAAACAAAATATGACTTATTTTATTACACTATCAATTTTTTTGTAAACACGATTTTGTTAATGAAGTTTGATAGTGCAAAAGGTGCTTTTACATATACATTTCTTTAGATTTTTGTTTCTTCATTGGAAATCTCCTAAAGTGTTCAAGAAAAAGCGTGAAAATTCAATACTAAAAAACCTGACCTAACTTGACCCAATTGAAACAGATTTTTCCATCCTTCTTGTTTACTTTTATTAAAAGAATTGAATCAAATTAATGGCACGTATAGTCAATGGTGTGTTTGATATCTACATAGATTCGTTTTTCCAAGATTTGCAACGACTTTTCAGAAAAAGCAATAAGTTCTTTCGGGCTCTTTCTATTTATCAAGATTTTGAAATATTTGAGTAGATTTTAAAAAATATATGGGAATGTGCAAATTCGACTATTCCTATTATTCAACAATTTTAGCTATTCGAGTATTTGAATAAATTTGCAAATAACTATTCGAATAAGAAAATTGAAGAGTCCCAACACTAACTTCTATAACGCTCGATTTAACCGACTTAAACCAAAATCGATAGCCTTTTACAACAAATATTGAATTTTTCCAATTTTTCTTAAGCTTAATAAAAATTTTTATCACCTACACATTGTTAATACATTTAGAATTAACCTATAAGTCAACGTATTTGGCATGAAATTCCAAAACGTTTTACTCTCACATTACCAAAACCGATTCCCTATTGTTTTTATTGGAAAACATAATAGAAATTCTTTAATTTAACGCAGTAGTTCTCAAACTGTGGATCATTAATAAAGAAATTGGAAAATTTCTGAATGAAAAACGCAACAGTAATTCATGATTATTATCAATTTTAAGTTAGTGAATCTGCAAACATTTGGTCTGTAAATTTTTCTAAAATGGTCAATTCGAGTTAAATACAAACAACGGGCCCAAAGGTAATGCACTGCCCCCTGTTTAGGGGGCGCAAAAATGAGCTTTGAAGATTAAATTTAATTAAAAAATAATAATCTGAAGGGAGCTTAAGTCCGTTTTGATCCTCACTCCCTAGAATGGTTATAAAAAACAATTCGCCTCAATTAAAAAAAAATAATTATGAAGCATAAATGAAGTAAGGTCTATTCAACGATTCTATTACGTCTTTTCCACGTGGAAAAAGCCTAAGAGTTTTTAGCCGACAGAATACCAACACTATTTTCAATATAGGAGCATAGTGGTAGCTACAAAGATTTTTACCATTACACCTGCGAAAAGAAAATACAAATTCCGAATATTTTCTGAAATTGACTTTATGTACTTGAATGAGAAAAGTGCAAAGATTGAGAAACACTAGTTTAAAGCACCTTGTTAGAGATGTTAGTTGACCTAGTAAGAGGCGAGCAAAGATTAAATTTTCCTCAGTAGTGAATTAATTACGATCCTCTTTTTACATTTCGTAGTGGCAATAAAACAGCATTAAATTTGAATGTTTACGAATTCTGGTAATGTTTCTATTAAACATTCACTAGTAATTCGAAAAGTGCATGTTGCATTACTGTTCTTTTTTTTTTGTTTTGTGCAAACTGTCTTTTCAATTCGAACTTAATGATTATCTCTCGTGTACCATGTACAACCAAATGTTTGTTTGAATTTAATTATTGGAATAATTTATAACACACGTACTTATAAAATGCATGATGCCATGGTAGATAACTTAAAACAACAATTGCCGTTTCTGAACGTGGATCATGCCGACAGAATCCATACGTCCATTTCGACTCCAAATCAGTTAAAACAAACGAATAATGTTGTATAACAGTACTAATTAAAAAAAAAAGAGTTGAGTAACAATTAAGAAAACAATAAATCAATAGATCAATTACTAACTTTTCTAATTTATAAGGATATGCAAATTTTGGTACCGATCTTAATACTTCTTCATCTTTGTACTTATCAGGATATTGTTGTATAATCCATGGTTCCTTATCATCAGTTGGTGGTACAACTTCACAGAAACATTCAAAGAAATGTTTCACATTCTCTCTGTAATTTTATTGATGAAAACATCGCCCAAATCGATTATATAAAGTTGTTCAATTTGAATACACAATATTTTGTCTAAATAAAAGAGAAGAAACAGTGATAAATCCTACCTGATTCTTGAACCCATGACATCTGCTAGTTGCCACAAATCATTCCCAAACACTCTATTTTAATCAATTTATTAACATTATGTTGTAGCTGAATTATTTATTAATTTATCGATTCAAATATTTTGACCAAAATAGAATTAAATGCCACATTTAATGCAGGAAAAAAGAACGACACTGACACAACTGACTGACACTGACAGACTGATTTTGGCAGTAAATAAATGATTAGACAAGGACAACAATATTAATAACCGGTAATTGTAGCTTATCGCTGCCGAGTAATTTAATTCAATCTACATATTTTTATATTGATAAAATTATTGATAAATTAGTATTATTATATGGAAATATTACAAGACATATCGACAAAACCTTATATGAGAAATTGAAAATAAAATAAGTGAATGAAAGTTACAATTATTTACATTGTGTATAGATGGTGTATAGTACACCTTACAGGAAACTGTAAGCCTTATGACAACTTTTTATATTTATAGACAAATTACAACATTATTAGTAATTTATATAACAGGAAAATAGAATATAAAATTACTTATTGGTGATACTCAACCATAGTTGGAGTAAAATATGTTTAATAATTTCTGTCGGTATTACAGTTTCCTTTCTATAGTACCGAGAAGACCGAGAACTACAAGCTGCAATGCCAGATTTACAAATTTTCAACGATTCTACTGGCTGTTCATTTCGAGCGTAATTTCTCATTTGCAAACCGTCTATGAGAAAACCAAGAAGCAATAAGCATTTCGCTTCAACAAGAAAGCCCTGCAATTTCAGTAACGTCAGATTCTTTCTTAACATTTAGGGAATTCTTAAAGGCATATGAACCTCAAGTTAAGTACCGCTGGTATAGTGTGTAAGAATACTTTGGTATTCTTGCAAGTGGTGGATGCTATTAAATTAATGACTTGTTGATAATTGTAGATTGCAGCCTCCTGAAGCGAGAAACTCCTAATGTTATCTTTTTTTGAAAAACATCAAGGAGGTACCTACAAAGATGGATAAAGAAAACGAAGGCGAAGCTCACGTAGAGTGCTAGTTTACTTTTACGAGGTCCTCCTGCGAGCACTAAAGACAGAATGTTGACAGAATTTTTAATAATTTACTAGAAAGGTTTCTTTTCGTAACGCTAAGTTTGTTAACGTGATTTTTGTGGAAGGATCTGGCAACGCTGTTTGCATATGTCAAATCGAATGTAAATATAACCTAATTTCCGTTTTGTCCGTAGAAAAATCATTTTCAGGATGATTTTACGAAAGAATATCTATCCAAAATGTATATCAGATGCTTGCGTAACACTATTTGCATTAATAATAATACCAGTTGTTTATTATTTTGAATTATTTATTGTATTACCAAAGTATTATCAATTGTGGAGTAATTGGTATTTATTTCATTTCATTACTGGTACATTTATATTATTTAATATCTGTTCAAATCTAATTGCGATAATTATCTGTGATACGAGCATCAAAGGACATATTCTATCGACAACATTACGTCCAAATTGGAAATTCTGTTCGATATGTGAGTGTGTAACACCGCCACGTTCATGGCATTGTAATATCTGTAATGTTTGTATATTGAAACGTGATCATCATTGTATGTTTACCAGTTGTTGTATTGGCCATTATAATCAACGTTATTTCTTTATATTTGTTCTATATATATTTATAGCAACAATATATGCATCCTATTATAATTTATATTTTATCTTTGAATATTTAGAATTTGGTACATGGCAATCGATTGTTAAAGTCATTTTTCCATTGGCCACATTATTTGTTGATTTCTCTATAAAACAAATGTATATTTTTCTAGTTTTAATCATATTGATTGGATGTATCTTTTGTTTCGTATTACTCATCTATCATACCGATCTATTATTGAAAGGTCTAGTGACACATGAACGTAATCAGAAATTGAGTGAGTACGATATGGGTGTGTATCGGAATTTTATTAATGTATTCGGTGAACGTTGGTATTTAGTTTGGATTTTACCATTTTTTGATAGTCAATTAACACACGATGGGATCAATTGGGAAACGAAACAATCAATGAAAGCCAAATAAATCATTTTTTGTTTTGTTTTGATAACAAAAGAGCACCAATTTCACAAAATTGGCACACTAGATTTTGTTTTTATATCACATTGAAGGACTGTATTTCTACTGTTGTTGAATAAACGTTTTCTTAAAAAATCGTTTTTTATTGGCCAAGTCAGTTAATTGTTATACTAAATTCATCGACCAAACGGTTACTAGATTTAAGTTTACTTTAGCACCAATACTACAGATTTTGGGCCCTTAATTGGTAAGATAATGGCACAATAAATCGAACGGTAACATTTTATCATTTCACCAAATCACATATTCAGTTCAAAACACTGCCTCCTCTTGATTAATATTTCGATTCGATGCCGCCGATCTCAACATTTGTATTAAACTGGCCTTTTCGCGCTCCAGTGCTGCAATTCGTTCGCTCTTCTTACCGACTTCCTAAAAATCTCCAATTACAATTTCATATAAATTCATAATTTGACCTTTACCTCAGTCAGTAGACGATTCTGTTGTTTCAACCGATCGGATAGATCATGGGTTTGTGGATAATGGTGTACGGCTAAATTCATATGAAGTGGCAAACCGCCACGTTCCCACGTTTCGGTGAGTGCGGCCAAATGTCGATTGACTTCCAAGACACGTGCCCGTTGCAATTCGAGCCGCTCCTGTTGGGCCTCCGACCACGGCTCCTAAAGTAGTAAATAGTCAAATCATTTGATTTCGTAATTAGTGAAGTAAGTGGGCGATTGATTTATACGAATGGAATGTCTGTTAAATAAAAATATTGCGAGAATTATTCTCAAACAACAGCAAATAGAAATAAGTGAGCTGTAACAAAAGCCTGATACTTTCTACTTATTACCACCACAATATTAGGTGTGTGCGATTCGTAGAACAATACAAATTTTCAAGGTGATTTGTTCAAATATTTATACTATTAAAATCGTTATCGGTTTGCTGCTTTTTAATAAAATTGAAATTTGTCGAAATCAATGAACTATAATCGACAGGAAAGTAGGCCGAAGCAGTGATGTAATCGGATCTGAACACAATTAATTCATAATACGGAAGCCCGCATATAATCATCAATTGTGAGAGAATCTCAACATAAAACAGAAAAACTGGGTTAGTAGTACTTTCTTTGAATAATTTTTTGTTTGTTTTCATTTGACTATAACACTTACGACATGTCCCATACGTCCTAAATATTTCATTTTCTCTTGTACAACAGCGATTTGTTTCAAATACCATTCTCTAGCTTTATCAACAGCACTCAGACCTTGCACCAATACATCTTTCTCTTGTTCAATTTGTTTCATACGTTTCAACATATTATAATCGATGCCATTTTGTAATGTGTGCCGACGCGGTTCTCGTCGCCGCACATTTGCCTTCTTTTGATAAATACCAGTGGTTGTGGCGACTGGTGCTTCGTTTTGTACAGCCGCTTTACCATCACCCAAACTACGTCCATTCCTTAACAATCCCGGATATTGTTGTTGGGATTGTTGGGGCGGCTGTTGTTGTGGTTGTTGTTGTGATCGTTTCTCTTTATTCTCTTGGTCTTGATTCATCAAAATCCCCATTTGCCAGTTCTGCAATGCCGTCCGTATCTCAGCTCGATCTATATTCCCAGTAGAGGCACCGAGGGCGGTACGTGGTGGTTTCGGTGGTCCATACAATGACGGTTTGTTAATGTTGGGAACCGGTTTTTCAAATTCAATTTGATTATTGTCTTTATTTGGCGGCAACAATTGTGGCATACTGATTGTACGTTGTTGTGATGATATAATATTATTTGGTCGGATGGTGGCTGTATTATTCCAATTCTGTTTCGATGGATTATCGTTAATAACAACATCTAATAATGGGGCTGATGGTGGCCGATTCGTCGTTGTCGTCGTTGTCGTTGATTGTCCACCACCCACATCTGTTGTTGAACGTTGTTTCAAACCGTTGTTGTCTTGACGCCGTTCAACTTGATTCCTTAACAGACATATCTTTAAGCCAGCACAGAATCGTTCAAAACTCAACATACCATTTGGCGGTGTTACTTTCCGTAAACTATCCAATACACCTTTTGGTAGGCCTTTAGAGCCATCGTCTTGCCAACGATTTTCTATATCGGAAAAATTCACAAAACCAGTTCGTTTATCATCCATAATATCAAATAGTGTACGCATCGCTTGGACGAATTGTTTTGGTAGACCATCAAGGGTTGATGATTGTATTGGGGATGACATTTTGTTGATTTTGCACTTAGCACACACACACCACTTTCGTATTGTTTAAATAGTAACGAATACACGGCGCACCTTCAACAACATTAGAATCACAAACACCAACTGCCCACACAATAAAACGTTCACTCTACAGTCTGTACCAATCGCAATAATCTCTCTCTACCTCTGGTTGTGATCTAAGCACGTTTTAGTTCTGTGGACTCTCCTAGTTTACGTGGCGCGCAAGAGATTGTTGTTGTTGGTGGTGGTGTTGTTGTTGTTGCTGCTGAAAGATCAGGTATACGGCCGCGGGTAACTGTACACTTTCGGAAAAAATTGAGACGAGTCAACTAGCTGGCCTTGCTATAATCGTACCTATATATAAAACAATAAATTTAAATATAGAGAGGTGGACAACAACACTGGGATCCAATAAAGTACACGGTTTCTTGACAAACTACACAACAATATTACTGATGTGTGACAACGCATCTGACACCAATCTTTGATTAATGTAACGGGTATTTTGTAAAAACTTGAATAGCATTTTTTATGAGAATTGTGAGGATTTGTAAGACCCAGATTTGTGTTGTTTTTTTTTGTAGTATTATCATCACAAATAGAATTTTATGATTTACCGATATTTAAAAAAAAAATCATAATTGCATTGTAAGTAACCATAAAATTAAAGCTTTACGCTTGGCTAAAAGCCCATGTCGTCTAACTACTTATTTTGAAAAGTTATTCACCACAATTAAGCCAATTAAAAGCAATGTAATTTTGTCTGTGGCATTCCTTAATTAGATTAATTTTCTTTCAACTTGAACTGTACAATAAATCTATTTGTAAGCTTTTGGACAGGAAATGTAACATTGTTTACATATTCATTAATATTCGTAAATAATGCATAAATTAAACTGATAATTCGGCGGAATTTTAGGCATAATACCTTTTGAAATTAAGCTGTTCCGAAGGACTTGAAGCATGTATTTACCTACAACAGAAAAAAGTCATTGGATGGAATCTGATTTAAGATTAATTTCAATCCTTTGTGTTAGTGTCATTCAGAGCCGATACCACAGCAAAACAGATAGCTGACTGGACTTCATGGGCAGCATTTTGTTAAGATGATGTACATATTTGCTCATTATAGGATTGGAGTAGATATTACCTTAGGACTCTTTGCAACTGTTTGTTAAATACTAAAGATATGATTCGCTTTGTAAAATGTACAGGGTGGCCCATTTTCCATGGTTTTGCAGCTCTCCTATAAGGAGAGCTCGTACAACATAACGGATAGTACATTCCTGTCCTACTTTTTCGAGACTACTTAAATGGTGTAATTAGATAATTTGCTATGTTCTTTTGTTTTCAAGTAATTTCCAGTTTTTCATTTTCTCGCTATTTGGGAGATGCCTCATATCACGTAGGCTATCAAAAAAGTTCAGTTTTTTTTTCTCATCGTTTTTAATGTAGTTTTTAAAGCTGATTCTATTTGCTAATTAGATTTTCTCTAGCTCTCACCGTTTTTGAAATATAACACAAACTTATGTTTTTTTAAATGGAACACATATTTAATTTATTACTCATTAAATTGCTTATTTCTTTCTTATTCCAAATATATAAAGTTTATTATGGTTATTTTCAAAAATGTAAGTTATTTTGAAAATTTCAATTTCGAAGGGAAAAATTCCGAACATTAAATTCGAAAAGACTTTAGAGTGCTATGAAATAATTGTTTTTTTTTAGCTTGTCCACGAACTGTAATTTTGTTTACTATTTATTTATTCTATTGTTTTCTTACTTTGCAGTGGGTAACATTTGTTTCATGGCACTCCAAAGTGCTTCCAAATATAATTTCTGTAATCAATACTTGCGAAATCGAAATTTTCAAAATAACTCCCGCATTTTTGATAATCATTATATTAAACTGCTTAAATTTGGAATCAGAAAAAAATAAGCAATTTAATGAGTAACTCCAAAACGGTGAAAGCTAGAAAAAATCTAATTAGCCAAATGAAATAAACTTTAAAAATTGCACTAGAAACAGTGGAAAAAGTATTAACTTCTCCGAAAGTCTACGAGATATAAAGCATCTTTGAAAATACGAAAAAATGAAAAACCGGAAATAACTCGTAAAAAGAGCAAAAATCTAATTACACCATTTGAGTAGTCTCGAAAAAGTAGGACAGGAATGTAACTATCCATTATTTTGTACTAGCTCTCCTTATAGAACAGCTGCAAAACCATCGAAAATCGGCCACCTGTAAATCATACTTCATCCACGAGTGGATAAAGTGTGACTTTACCACCGTGTGTAGTACAAGATTTGTTCGAATACTTACCCTTAAAACTCATTTTAATTTATTTTGTTTTCCAAATTTCTAATAAGTTATGACATTAATTATTCATACAGTCGTCAATGGCCCTGTTGGATGCTATGGGTTTCTAGAAACAACTAGCATGATTTGTTTTTATTTATTCAGCTGTCAAAGACAACTCTTTTTTTAAACATTGATGGTAAAGTGCTACTTTACCCATCGAGCGTTTAGTCGATAAAGTAGCACTTTAACAGCAAGTACTGGAAAATGGAAACTTACCCTTTTTAGATTTGTTCGTTCTTATTTAGTTTGTGTTCGAGTGGTTCCAAAAAATTGTGATTTTTTTCAGACATTTTAGTAATTAATAATTAATTGTGTCTAATACTGGTGTCAGTGCATTTAGTATAAAAACAGATATCCCATACCGAATGGTTTCAGAATTCCCATAAGGATGGTAAATTTTGAAATAATTAGATATACCTATACTTTTTTAATAATATTAATAGACTTTTTTGTTACAGTGATGCATTTATTAAGTTGGACCAAACCGTGAGTCTGCTTTTTTCTTTAATGGTTATAATATGAAGTCTTTAATGACACTTTTCGATGGGAGGACAGGAGTTTTTTATTACGACTTTGTCCACAAGAAATCCTCTGCCTAGCGCACTTATATAGTTCAAAATTCATCGAAAAAGCTATCTGTAACTTTAATTTTGAATTTGGAAAACTACTAAACCAGCAAAGCACTTATAGCTTCAATACTTAACAAGATGCAAAAAAAACGCCGTTTTTGATGATTTCGAAAGTCCTATAAAATTTTTGCCAGAATCGAATTTACATGATTGATTTCTATTATAATGAGTGTGAAGTTTAGAAAAAACAATCTAAATCTAGAGTTTCCGCCTTGTTAGATGTGAATCGGTGCAAATCAGGAACAAGACCATTAATTTTAAGAGTCTTGGATATTTGATTACATTTGCTTTAATTTTTTTTTGGTTTTTGGAGTAATAAAAAATGTCCAAGCATGAAATATTCTTTGACAATTTTGCGATTCTGCTCTTCATACAGGAACAACATTGCGAATGTCTGTAGAGTTCCAGAAAATTGAATTTTTGATTCATTTTTTTACATATTGAATGAGAATTGAACTCTAGAAAACACGCAATCAAAACAGCACTTTAAACAATATAATCTTTTAAATAACAAGATTTTAAAGTGTTGATTTGCAGTTTATCTTACAGTAGAATCAGTTACGTGAGCGCTCTGCTTAGACAATTGCCAGTTTACTGCACAGTCTGTTGAAAATACTCTTTAGACAATTATTAACATATTGCAGATTGTTTTAATACATTACCATAAATATATAGCAGGTGTGGGCACATACTAGGACAATGAGAGCCACAGTCCGGTTTTTCGTATGTTATAAAGAGCCACACAATAGTAACATAGTAATACTTAAATACAGAATTCGAATTTAATTTCAAATTAATATGGTTATATATCTTATAACGGATTTAAATTTTCAATGAGAGCCACACTGAGCCCAACAAAGAGCCGCATGCGGCTCCGAGAGCCGCATTTGCCCACCGTTGATATATAGAATCAAACAAACGGACTGAATTGTAAACTATTTTAATTTCAATAATTCAAATAGAGATGTTTATAAATAATATTTATAAAATAAGAAAGGTACATTATAAAAGGGACTTTACTTGTAATATTTACAATAGAATTACAATATAGACTATATATATCTATAACAACAATATATATATACAGCATTGTTATACCATCTCTTCATTAATATCATCTTGTTTTTCGCCTATGTTATATGTTGTTTTCTCTTATTGGAAAATATATTTTAATAAATCATTGACGGAGAGAAATTGATATTTTTTTAAAAACTGTGGACGTCGCTGGCCTGCAGCACAATCTAATAATAAATTTTAATATCAACAATACTAGTTTTTTTCTTCTGCTCAATAATAAAATGAACAATTAGCAATTAGATTCAGTCCTAGGGGTGCCCAACTGTTGGATTACTCTTTCTTCGATTTCCTGCAAATAGAATAATAGAAAATAATAATAATCATCATACATTCGTTTTAATTTAAAATAAGAATTACAATAGAACAATGAAGAGTTAGTGTATAGAATAGTGTAAATAAATTATTGTGATTGTTAGTTTTGCGGTACTAATCCACCACCAGGCGCCCCCGAATTTGTTGTTGTTATATATCATCTCTTACCCTGTGTATTTCTTTATTACGTTGATGTCTAGCTAATAGTTCTAATTCGGATAAATAGGCCAAACTTTCTGATTTTATAATAGCACCCTCCAATTCCGGACACAATTTTGGTACTGTTGATTTTTTCTTTCTAAGCAATGATTTCCACATTTGATTACCACCACTTTTACTATCATTTGTTGGTGGTGTTGTTGTTGTTGGGGTTGTTGTACTACTCTTCACCTCTTTCATTACATTCAATTGTTGATTGTTGTTCTCTTGTTGTAATGGCAGAATTGGTGTATTATCTCCGGTAATATTGACTAGCGTTATTGATTTGGTTTTATTCGATTGTGGCGGTGATGGGGTAAATAAGGATATAACCGTTGACGATTTAGCATTATGTATTGAATATGATAGTGGTTTCATTAGAATATCATTACTACCGTTTAATGATGATGTAGTTGACCAACTTGGTGGTGTTTCACCATTACTAACATTCGTTGGTGAACTATATCCTGATGTACTTTGTGATTCTGGATAACGGATGATAACGCTAGAATTCTTACCATTATTTGTTGTTGTTGTTGTTGTTGCTGTTGTTGTTGGTGATTTGAACGTATACAAATCCGGTGGAGGACATTCATTTATTGGTGATGAGATTTCAGTAAATGAACCAACAGCACTTAATGTTTTCTCACTTTCACTAGCATCACTATTACGCCAAACCGATAATGGCCGTTGTTGTTGTTCTTTACAATCATTAAGCGAACTCTTCGGTTCTGATGGTGTTGTATCTATTGTATTTGGACTTTCTAAATCTTGTATTAATTGTAAGGCGGCTTCTAATTCTTTCGAGAATTCCGTATCACTACTACTTTTACAATCCGAACGTGATGTGGACTCATGTCGACTACTACTCTTTGTCGAATCAGTTTGTGGTGTTTTATCTGAAATTGTCGTACTATCACTTTGTGGTGATATCGAATTCGTTTCTTTCTTATTACTAATAGCACGTTGTAATTCCTTCATTAATGAAGCATATTGGACTTGTTCGACATGCGGACTAACCGATTCAACACGTCTCATCACCATTGTCTGTGGTGCTTGATAATGGATCTCTTCTCGATTCAAATCACTATTATCGCCGGTATTCAAACGAGTCCGATAAATTGTCTCCAAACATTCATAGATTGGTGGTGGATTTGTTGTTGTTGTTGTTGTTGTTTGATTTAAATTAATATTTGATGAACTTGTCGATAGTAGAATTGGTGATGCAGATCGTGAGAAACTTCTCATATGACACAATTTACGATCACTTTGATTACTGTTACTATCATCAGATGCCTCTTCAATATGAACAACAGGATTATCAATTAAATTAAGTGTTTGTTGTTGATTGTTGTTACCATCATCATCTGTTAAAACAATACCATTCTGTTTGATTTGGTGATTGTTAATTGTACCATTTTCGAGAATTTTCAAATATGAAGTTGCAATTTGACTGGAACTGGTTGTGGCAGCTGAATCAGCATCAAATACCCAACTTTGTGAGTAATAAGCTGGTGTGTGAGCTTTGGCTGATTTTGGCTGCAACAAACACACAAAAAAAATACATTATGTTGTGTGTTCACCGATTAAATAACGATTACATAAAGAAAAGTCTTGTAATATTATGAAAGATATATTACCCTGGGAATTATGTATTCAATATCGGAGACTTGTTCGTGAGAATCGTGCAATTTCTTCTTTTTCTTATTTGTTAATGTTGTAACAACGGTGGCATTAGTTTTGTTATTATTATTAATTGTTGTTGTTGTTTTTAATGATGATTTTATTTGCATTGAACAGAACGCAAACTGACTATCTAAGAACGATACAATAATAACAGTGGCTGTGGCGATACGGGTTGCAAAACAAGCTGAAAAAAAATGAGAAAATGAATATTTAATTATAATAGTCTGGACAAAATACGAAAACTGGTTGGGTTGGTTTTTGCACGAAATTTTTGTTGTCTACCTAGTGAAAGTTGATTGTGGATAATTATCGAGGAAAATTCGTTAATTTTCCGCTAATTAATTAATTAAACAACTTTCACTTGAAAATTGTACAATTTTCAACAAATCGATTAATAATTTTAAAATATTGTAAATACCAAAACAAAATCTTTTTCGAGACTAAACACCAAACTAATCGTGCATATGATTTAACACACTTATTCTCCGTTGAATAGAATGCCTTGAACAACAAGGAAATTGTTGAAAAAACAAAAATATTTCAACAATAAATTGATCACTTTCACTTATATACACAAGAACTCTATGGGATATTTACCGTAGTCGATGAGCGTATGATTTGGATGTTGTTTCAATAACACTGTTGTATCGGTGAAATACAGTCCCCACTCGCTCAGGATGACATTAACACAATTGACTACCAATATTGAAACGGCTATGTAAAGTAGGAATTCTTGACGACGAGCTGAGAACCGTCCCAAACACGATAACATACCACCAGCTATTCCCATGACGACATTCTATATCGATCACAATAGTAAAAAAAAGATTAGTGTTGTTTGTTGAGTTAAGAGAAACTACGTCAATAAAACAAGGCCGTAGGGTATATGACGTAATTTCAAACATTCACGATAATTTATCGATTATATCATCATCGAAAGACAACAAAATAACAGGTGTAACAATTAACAGAATATTTACAAACGATTGAAAATTATTAGACTTTGTTAATCATTTTCAATTATTATTCTATATCTAGACCACAAGAAATAGAGCAGAAATTCTAATTTTACCGATACAATCCCGATCTAAACTGATAACAGTGATTGATTGATTTTAATTGAATCTGTTGAGAGATTTGCCCGGCGCATCCACCATTTCTACAACCGTTTTATTGTATCATCAATTTTCTGAAAATAGTAACATTTACAAAATCTGTAATAAATTTCTTAGAATTGTTCGGCTCACACCTGTTCGTTGTTGTAAAATCCACAGGTAATTCCATGGATTTTAGTGAAAGTTTGTGATCATTAATTTGATTTGTGATAATAGATGACAACAAACGAAGTTGCATCATTACGAAAAAAAAATAATTTAATGTAATTACAATTAACAATAATCTTTAATGGCATTTATCATATAATTAATGTGTAAATATTGTGCAATTCACGATAAGTGTGTTTTTACTGGAAAGTGTCGTTTATACAAAGATAAATTGTCCAAAGTCGGTTAATTGCTAATCCTATTTTAAAAGTTGCCACTTTGACTTTCATAATAATTGTGGCGAATTAACGGAAATGGATATTTTTCAATTGCACAATTCACCGAAAAAATCACATTTTACATCATCCCATATGGTATAAATAAAACTTTATTGCGTAACGAGTTAGATAATTAAATTTTTTATTCTCAAATATTAGCATTTATATGTGAACACATCTGTAACTGAAACTGGTTGGATCTATTGTTTATTGTTTATAAGATTCTGGTTGTTTTTCTGTATTAAATAATGATTAAAAATGATAAAATAACTGGTTGGAAAATGTATTTTTATATAATTATTTGTATAAAAATAATACGCCACAATTACGTCAGCAATACTTAGTCGGCAATTATTTTTGTTTATTACAGTGTTTGTTTATTGTATTTGTTAATGTTTTTTTTTCCTATTTAATCCATTATAGCTTTTTTCTTATGATATTTTTGAACGTTTTTCGTTGTTGTATTTAATTCCAGATTTCAGAATACAGTTGGATTTGGATTGTCACTTTAGCTCACAATTTAATTGAAAGTAAATCTGTGCAGAGATACGGAATTTTAGCCACACATAATAGTGTAGACTGAGCATTGATTTTCGGATAAAGTTCTAAACTACAAAAACGGTAAATATTTCATATGTTCACAGAACGGATTGCTTGGTTGATATTTTAATAATTTCTAAAGAAAGCGGTGAGTCGCCAGAAAATCGGCCAAATCATTGATAAAATTCGGCTGCAAAGAATCTAACAACAGGATACAAATCAAGCCTTTTTTTGGTCTCTGAAAGCTTCTTGTGAAGTCAATATTTGGTTTTCTAAAATCATCAATCATGTGCCTCTGGTGAATTCTTGAAGTAAACACCACCGCTGTAAACAATCCTAAAGTTTAGTTAAAGCCTTAATTCGTCATATGCACCTCCCTGAAACAAAATTCTAATTCATTGACATTCACAGCAACAGATAGTTTGTCGTTAGGAGTTGAGAAATGGCTTCATACGAACGTATGTGTGATTTACAAAGAAACTGCCGTGGTGCAAACTTTCGATGTTCATACTTTTTGGTACATAGTTAGGGAAGACTGAGATATTAGACTGGGCCAAAAATATTCGAATGTTTTTTTTGAATAGAACTCCGAAAACATTCAATTTGAGCCCTTAATTTTAATATTAACAGGTCTTTCATCGCGGATTTCAATGTTTTAAATCCATACGCATCTTTCGCTCAGATCTTTTTAACAATATAACTTAAAACTTTAAGAAATACATACTTTTATAGAAAATTAAATTCCCTACAAAAAAGATCTGTTTCAAAATTTCCGTCCGACAAACCGTTTCCACGTAATCTTGCCTTGAACATTGATCCAATTTTGTCACTGATGAACCAACTTGCTCTCAAAAGAGATCGATTCATTACTTTAGGTATTTTTACATTTTTCGCTAAAATTCACTAATTCTAAAGTTGTTGGGGGTTGAAAGTTGAGTAAAAATTAATTTATCGTTTATATTTTTTGCAACATGATTAGCACCGGATCTGAATATATTTCATTATAGTTTCGAAGGTATTTCACGAAAATCGAGAGTTTCTACAACACGTAGTTTACTCGTGAAAAGAAACGAGCAAAATTGGTAGTTTCCACTTCGTGTTATTTACTGGTTGGTATTATCGAAAATCCTTATTTGATGATCGTTTTCTCTAATAATTAGAGAGAGTCATGATAATGTAGGAAGAAATCGTATGTTTCTCTTCAATTTTAATAGAAAAATAACAACTCCTAAAACTAACCAGATTGTAAATACATACAGGTAATGATTATTTATAAAAGAAAATGATTCGATAGTGTTTTCTATTTAAAAAAACTTTCGTTTATCGGCAATTTCCATCCAACATGTTGATGATTATAAACAAGTCTGATCGAAACAATATTGAAAATATTTCTTCGACTTTCTTCAAGGAAGCACCGTTATTATAACCGAAAACTGTATTTATTGATAGTAGATTGATGTTCAAAAATAAATGATTTGTAATCTTACAATCAGTTTTACCGTATCGAATCGATCGCTTCAATCAATAGAATTTGGCAAATTATTAAAACTACTTGACTATAGATTCAATAAATTGGAAATTACACAACTTTAGAACAAATAACCAATTTGTGAAGGCATATAAAATTATTATATCATATTTATAAAACCAAGCATGGCAAATTTTGTTTCCTTTTGTTGTTGAACACAAAAAAAAAATTAATGTTGTAACGTACGATTAGAAATTTTGGAAAATGTCCACCATTAAAATCCAATTAGTATGTTTGTCAATTAAAATTTTTTACGATCGACAACTTATTTCCGTAATTTACTAAAAATAATAACTTTCATGTATCTATTCGAATGCGGCACATATTCTCACCTATTCGTGTTTCTATTATGAAAAACATGAAATTTTCGCAATAAATCACTGAATAAGACTGAACAACATATTACTTGATGGTGTCTATTTACACGCTAAATATACAAATCAGTTAAACAACCAACACATAAATCTTTTTCTACTTTTTTCTCATCATCATCATCATCATCATGACTAAAATCGTTTTATTGAAGACGTTTTATAGAACGCTTTTGTCTACAAGATTTACTTTTATAGACATGATTTCGGGTGTACAAAAAAAAGCAATGATAGCTGCAAGCTACAACAAAATTGACGATACTCTGTGTGTGTCTGAAATTGGCTATAAAAGACTATCGAAACAGATTATTAAAATAGATATTTTTTTTTGTCTGCAAAGAATTCCCTGATGTTGAAGAATTAATACGTTTTACAAAACGTATAGTTTTATAATTTATCGACCAGGAACAGGAAGTTTTATAAATATTATATCTCTCAAGACTGTGTGTGCTTTAGATATCGAGTCCGTCGTACAGACGTACAGAGGGAAAAATAATCGCTAATTATCGTTACTGAAAGTACTCATCAAAATTATAACTGTAATGATGATTGTTCCAGAAATAAAACGTATTAATCGTGAAATTTATTATGTTAACTGGACTTAACTGTTTTCCAATACCACAATAATAATAATAATCTATTATAAATTACAACAGGTATAATTTATTAACAATTGGAAAGAGCCTATTAGAAGAATTAATAGTTGGAGAGCAGATTTTATGGAGGATGGACAACAAAAGTCGAGTGGTTCCTAGTAATTCAAAACCTATCACAAAGGCCTTTAGAGTCTTTTTTGCATGTCTACAAAAAACGTTAAAGTTCTCATTTCAATAAACCAAACACAGACGTTATTAGTCATGCCAGTAAATCAGTTAATTAATCCTTTCCACACAGTTCTTTCTAGTATTTCCTTCAATTATGCAAAAGTAGTGATGCCGCGAGAGAAAAGGTCTATCGTCTCGTCTTGATTTTCGAGAGATTATCTCGGTTTTTGTCGTCAAAACAAGACGAGAAACTGATCTCTCGTCTATTATTAATCAAGCAATTCGATAAAGTAACTAACTTTGTCAATTTTTCATCTATAAACGAAGTAGATAGAAATAAGTGCCTGCCTTACAAATTCTAGACAGAAAGTAACAAAAAAATATTGCCACAACTCACCCATCCTCCTGTCCATATATTACAATGCAACTGGAATGTTGGCGTTGATATTAAGAAGAATATACCAGCAATTAATTGGGCAGCCCCACAGACTACATACACTGTACTCCATAGTATTTGCAGAGCTGTCCAGATTTGTCGACAACCAGGACACATGCCGATCTGAAATTAACAAAACAACAACACCACATGTTAGAATCTTCAGATTGTGTGCCCAAAAACACTGAAGTCAGCTGTTGATTGGAACATTTTCTTTGCGCGTTAGAATCCAATTATTTCGAAAAAACTGTTCAACAACAAGATTCACAACAAAAACAACAACTTATATTATTATGTACAGGTGGTTGTTGTTGTTATTGTTGAGCATTAATTTAAATACACCAACATTATAACGAGTTATGTTGTTCACATGTTAAATTAATTTGACAACGGAGACATGGCTTGTCACTTTACAGAATTGTTACCGTTCAGTTAGAGTCGTTGGGAAATTTTATTTATATTTTGTTTGGACATAATGGCAATTCATTTTGAGAAACAATTCTAATTCAGATAGAGACAGATTGAAACGTTATACTTGTTGTTTTATAAATGTGTAGCAATTATTGTTTATAAAATCTTACAAATAGATTCTGTGTTCTTTAAGTCTTAACTTGAGAAGTTGGTATGTACATTTTGATTAATTCCATTTCAAGTCTATAGTCGTGGGTTCTTGGAATCCAATGAAACACTTTATATGGTCGGAGAGGCCGGTTGTTTTAACGAGGATTTTTATGTTTCTATTATCTGATTTTGAGAAATATTATAAAGTTGTTTTCTTTTTCGGGCATTTATGCAATAGATTTCAATTAATTAAGAAGAAATAACCAACGCGCTGCTCCTCCCAGACGAATTGTTGAGACCTTTGGAATTTTTTTCGTAGTAATTTTAACGTTGATTGCGTTACTCTTACATGAAACAGTTTATAGCGTAAGGAAACTGAGAAAAATTTAGAAAAAAAAGGCTAGTCATAACGAGTGAACCAGATTTAGCATCAATCACAGATCAGATAAGAGCAGTTACACTAACAAAATTACAAACACTTTCTCTCTCGCTTCTACTCGGGCAATGTTAAAATAGCGGATTTTATCCAAATATTACTTTCATTTTTCTTAATCTGTCGACTTTTTACATTCTTTATCACATAAATGGTGGAGTCAGATTTATGTAATAAACAACCCTTCCAAGGAAAAAAGAGCCGCAACTCATGGGAGGCAATTATCCACCCCTGCAGAGAATCACCTTCCCTCTTGGGGGTGGAATTGTCGGTGGCGATATGATGCACCACAATATGCCAAAGTTGTAGGAGAAGCTTAGAAAGAGCATTTATTCTATAAGTTGCCAGTAGAAATGTTCAAAAACTATATTTCCATTTGTTCTAAAGTTAAACAGTTCAAATGAAAGAGCAGTCTTGAATTTTAATCGTTTATAGGATAGGAATATGGAGCGAAATAAAACGACTGTAGAATCGGCTCTTCAATAAATTGTACGCATTCCTTCCTCGCTAAAAAAAATAATCATGAAAATCGTTAAAAATACGGAGTTTTAAGCCAATTTCCCTCTTAAAGCAGGCTTGTGCCTACAAACTCCCTTAATGCCAGTTTACAGCGTCCAGTTATGCGGAAAACGATGGTCTTTGGTCGCCATCGCACAGTTGCTCCAATTATAGTTGAAAAGTTTCAACTCCTTTAAAATGCTGGCCAGATTCCACTCCAACTTGGCCATAACTTTGTTCAAACACACAAAGCCAAAATTGAGTAGGAAGCACAATAATAAAACGATTGCGTCAACATTAAGCCAATAATAATTGTAAATACAATTGGCAATTGCGGAAAAATCTCATAATTTTTCTATCGAAATTTACAACTTGTAATCGAATAAAATTCATTATTTTCTATCATAAAACGTTCAAAACGATGGCTATAAAATCGTTCTATACATCAATATTATAGAGACAGAGAGAAAGAGATAGAGAAAAATCAGCATATGTCTTGGTAAAATAATAAATCAATCGACAATGTTGCAAAAGAGCAATTACTCTTCTACTCGTAGTTTTTGTTTTATTATTATTATTTTGTTTCTTCAATAAAACGATAACAATACATGCAATGGTGTAATTTTCGTACAATTACTGTAAAATCTTGTTGGATAAGTTGCACTCATTAAAAACATTCTCACCTTATCATTAACTCGTCTGTTTACAGCGCACACATGAATAGTTTTCTTTATAACTAATTAGAAGATTCGAATAAATTAGAGTTTTGATTAAATTGAAGCTACCGCTTGTATTGGCATGTATTTGGAAAAAATTCAAGGTTTCAATGTATAATATAATGATCGAAAAAAAAAATACAGGGGGAAAATAGATTTAATTATATAACAGCAACTCGGTTGCTGTAGTACTTAAATCCAATTGAAGCAACTGCAAAAAAGCGCTTTATTTATCGAAATATTTGTGTGCTGGAAATTGCCAAGTTCAAGGTTGAGAGTTTACGTAATGCAATTTTTTTGCGTATCATTCAGAAACCTTTGAGGCAAATCATTTATTTCCCATCATCATTATCATTATCCTTGTTATAAATACGGGATTTTTTCTATAAATTTATGATTACACACCGTCTGCACAATGTTGAATTTACACATGCATGACGAAAGGAAGTCGAAAGTACATCTACAAAAGATGATTTTATTGAAACGAAGTCAAATCGGATTTTATTTTAAAAAGGATTTCCGTAAATTACAATTCAAGGATAAGAGAACAATTCTCGAGAGAACAACAATAAAATGGGAAAAATGTTGGTTTTGATGAGAAGAATTTCTAATAATGCATGACTTGACTAACACAAATTATATATAAAATCGCAACAAAACACAACAAAACGAGAATGGTGCAGGTGTGGTGTTGTTTTGTAGAGCTTCTCGTACTTTAAATATCTGGAAGTATGTTATGAAAGTGAAACGGAATCTTATAAAGAAAATCAAGCATTAAAATGTTATTATTATAGAATGATTATATGTAATAAGTGCAATAAAACCGTCTCTTGATTGGCACAATTCTTGACGAGCATTCTAGATTAATACATGAACCTGCAGGCAATTCTTCAGCAACAACAACAAAAGTGTTCTGTTGTTAAGACTGTTTGGATTAAAATCAATCAATTTTTTCTAATAATACCAACAAAAACTCACCAGGATTGTTGTTTAATTAATGAATTGTCTCCGTTTAAACTTTCAACACATTCTCAACACCTTTGCAAACGGTTTGCAAATACGCGATTAGGCTCGATTATCAATTCTTTCAACATTCTTGCGATTGAGTCCTATCGATGTCTAATCTCATCTTGCAGGATTTTTCCAAAACTGAATATAAATTGTAAATTTTTAGATTCCACTCAATTATTCTTCTGTTGTTTTGGTTATTAAACAT
Source organism: Epicauta chinensis (assembly GCA_021725515.1). Classification (NCBI taxonomy): domain Eukaryota; kingdom Metazoa; phylum Arthropoda; class Insecta; order Coleoptera; family Meloidae; genus Epicauta; species Epicauta chinensis. The sequence continues at coordinate 189,842 of JAEDXX010000032.1, forward strand.
ATTTTCTGGGTGGAAAAATTTTTAATTACTATTAGAGCATAAAATTAAAGAATCTTTTTACATGAATTCCAATGTTACCTTTCATAAACTTTTATTGCAGTTTTATTAATTAATAATTATAGTTATTTGTTACGGTAGCGTTTGTTTTTTATTTTTTCCGCTTAACTGTGCTGTGTATTCAATTTTAATTAAAATTGCAAAAAAAATTTTTATTATAATTTCAACAAATACCAGTTAATTTCGTTAGGCATTGCTGTTAGCTTTTTAAAATTTTATTCGAATATTATGCAAGAATTTACGGAAAACTAAATGGATTCTATTAAGTTGAAAATGCAGCTGGGAAGGCGATACGATTAAGCTGCAAATATAATAAACTTGATACTCGGCTATGCTAAAATTTTAATTAATAAAAACAGTGGCATTTGGGTAAACGTTTTCGAGTTGACTTAATCAAAAGAAGAAGAAGAAAAAAAACAGTAAGATTGATAGCTTTGAACTTTAGGCGCACATTTCGGACAATTCCAGGGAATGTTCAATATTTAATCATTCCTGAAATAGACGTCCTTCACATTTGCGTGCAATCCGATCAGCAGGACACAGGCACCAATACTTGTTGCTAGTGTGTGGCATTTCCCACTAGCTTCTATCGTGGTCAAGAATCATCCACGATTGCACAATCTCTCAGGCAAACATGCTGTCTTTCTAGCTTTGAAGAAGTCAAAATGTGTCAAATCCGTAATTCCATAGTAGAAAGGTGTGACATCGAAGTGAATTTACACGCTTTTATTAAATACCTTTCTCTTTAATTGCATTACATCACAGAGAAAAAGGCGGAAGTGGTGGTGATTTTCCACCACCGAAACCAAAGCGTGAACAACAAACTACGACAACAAACAAAACCGGGTGGCACTTGGTACTTGGTTGGGGATATTCATGTGGAAAACTTGACAAAGTCTTTTGAACAACAACTCCAACGATATGAATTACTATGTAATAAAAACAATGGTAGAAACTTTAACAAAGAACAACCGGAGAAAAAAGGCGACTATGCAGTGTGCTTTTGAAAGCAACAAATACGAACGTGACGCATTTATAATGTATAAAAGTAAATGAATAGGGGGATTGTTGTCGAAATGAAAAACTTGTAACTTTTATTAACTGGTGTGTACAATATTAAAATTCCTAAATGCGTTGAAAATTTTAAACATATTCCATCATCGGCACACCGCTGTAAATCATGCATAGTTTCAAAGAAACACAAATCTGCATGTAATAGAAATGGAATTCTTGTATGCTAAACTTGAGACAAAATCATGTTTTTTTTTATTGATGAGACTAGCGCAAGTCATCTCCTTCTTCTATATATCCATAGAAATGTATAGGATTCTAAAGGAGAACACAAAAAAACCACAACGAACAAATAGAGAAGTGAACGAGTTTATTACGGTTATTAAATAACATATTTCTAACGAGATACTTGATAATGACCATGACAGAGCCGTCAACTTATAAGCCATGCTAGAAGATAATAAAATTTATTGATAATCAACTTCCTTCTAGTTATTATATAATAATAATAATAATAGATAGTAATGGAAATATAAATTTCCATCTTACAGATTGATTATATTGAGTAAAACGTTTACAAAAAAAACAAAAAATTTATTGATTTGAATGCAATCAATAATAACACGTACCACAGAATTTATTTAATTATAATTATCGATTGGAACATTTGAATTTAATTAAAACATCGGCTGACACGTTTTAAATGTTCAAGTTTACGTTTGTCTTGTTTTTAATATTTTGTTGTTACTAATAATCGGCACGATTATATTATTTCTTACAATTATCAGTTAATTGTTTTGAAAATCTGTAGCGGTGTTATTAGGGACAACAAATCAATGACCTTTGATTGATTTGATCGAATAACAATTAAAACAATTCTCTATCGACATTAATAATAATGCTAATGATGCACTGCAGTCTTAAAGGAAATCTTCAATCTTCCAGACGAGTCATAACATTTTAATTTGATTTAATTGAAAGCGCGCGGCAATCGAAACTTTCAATCTTAATAAAATACAATAAAAACACGCCAAACGTCCCATACGAAACGGCTACAGGCAATACGTTTTTATATAGAGCACATATTCGGCTTATAGTATATGACTCAATTTATTATTATTATTATTGATGTATGTGGATGGAGTTTTGTGCATTTATAATCGCTATATCGAAAGCAAAAACGTGACGGAAATTTTCAAATCCATCCATCTGTGACACAAGTACTCAAGTTCCGGTCAATTTGTTTCGATTAGTTACAAATATTTTCACTATCGATTCATGAATGCTATGATATGGTAACAGAGTACAACACATAAAGTCGTGAAATGTTCAATTTGATACGCCGTAAAGATTGAAAGATCCAATTCGAATCGAGAGAGAGAATGCAAAATTCTCAAGTCGAGATCGTAAAAAGGTTGCAGAATACTTTGGGTAAAATTGTCAACGAAAAATTTCCGCTTTCGTACAGGCTTGTAGTACAAGTGAGCATGAAGGCCAGACCCTGCAACTGCAGAAACGCCGAGCAAACTCGGCTGAAACTCGAACTACCGATGGAGTTTCGGTGGTGTTTCAGCAGTCGAAACTCGGAGTTTTGTATGCATTCACACGGAGTATTGTCGGTACTTCCGCGGATTATAAACGGAATGTTCATCGTACAATCACGGAGTATTGCTAGTGTTTTGGCCGAGTTTTGCTGGTGTTCTTAAGGGTTAGTGTGAATGCCGACAATACTCCACGGGAACTCCGAGCAAACACCGCCAGAATCTCGTGTCGTAACTCCACACAAAACTCCGCGTTTCGACCGCTTAAAATCTGTCAAAACTCCATCGGTGTAGGGCGAAAACTCCAGGAAACTCCGTATCGTCAAAACCGCTAGGGGAATTAAAGCATTAGGAGCCATGTCCAACTACACATATGGCTTGTGGCTAGTAGCATTCGAGATGCGAAAAAGAAAAGAGGAGAGATGATCATGAAGCTGAAAGAGACATTGTTTAGCATAAGGTTCTCTCTTCGACTGCAACTCCCGGTGATTGGTCTTGAAACGAAGTATCGTTTTTAGTAGAGTTCGTTATCTTTTCTTCATACTCCATGATAATTAAAGCGGAAAAGACTCCAAAAGAGTGTAAGTCCCCAAATCTTACTCTCATTTACATGTACGTTCAAAAACTTTTGAAAAAATATAACACTTTAAAATACACGGTTTTACCATCAGGGACAGAAAGATTATAGTTGGGCAAACGCTCAGTGGGCTCTTGGGATTCTTTTTTGAAGTAGAAGATTCGTTGTTAAACGACTAATTGTAAGACATTTTACAACTGCGAGTCCGTCCCTGATTACTACCAATTAGGTATTGAGGCTCTTTTCTAAGAACGTTTCTCTCACTAAAACAACATAATTATAATTTCCAAAATTTTAAATAACTTAAACGTGCCAAATACAGACATTTGGATTTAATTGCAAATAGCCTTGTTCTACTCGCACATTATCATAAATAGACTTGTTGATTTCGGCAACCTTGACCTCTCCACAAAGACGGTCAAATTACCGCAAGGTCGAAATTCGGCCACGATATTTCAAACCAAATTTACTACAAACAACACGTAATGTCATTAAAGAATTCCTGAAAAATTAACAACAAAACTATGTCGCCTTCAACTTGTTTTTCATTAATAAGTTACGATTTAATTTATGAACGATAATTTGAAAATTTGATGGTGTACGATGTGGAATAATTACATATCGTCGACATATAACGTCTCACATAGTTTTCTCTGTGACGCATAGCCATTAATTATTTTTAGTCTCTTATCATTAATATTAATTAAGATTAGATGAACTACATTGGGAAATTTATAAAGCTTATAATTAGATGCGAATAATAACGACGTATAAATTATGGTTTTATGCTTATCGAATCATTGCAGTGACAAAGAAAGCGCCAAACGTGGCCTAAAATGGAGATTTGAGCAAAACAAGAAAAATCGAATTTTATAAGGAATCTTAGAATATAGAGCATTGGCAATCGAAGTAGACGTATAAGCTAATATAATGCGTGCATTCTTGAATTTTATATCTATATGAAACACCAACAACAAAAAGTTTTACGACTTCCCCTCAACATATGGTGGATGAATAAATCCCGAAAAATGTTGTTCAACATCCTGTGACAATACATATTAACTGTGCCATGATTCATTCGCTTGCCTACTCATTGCCTCTTTAATTGACTTAAGTCACATTTTATAGGGTCATAGAATTTCGTTCCTAAAAGGTTAATTGGATTTGTTTTATAATTAAAAAATATTAACGAACGAATATTGTGCAAGCTTTTGTTGTTTCTCTTCTAAATTTCCTGTAATTTTGTAACTCTTCCTGATAGATCATTCCTGAGATCACTTAAACAATCCAGAGCACTATGTCAAACAATTATTTACATAAATCACAATACCGTGAGAATTGATTGCATAAAGAGACAGATTAATCTTTTGTTTTCAAAACAATAACACTCTAGATATTAACAGATTTGTTAATTGTTACAGTTGATGAGAATTTGATTAAAACGTTTCGTTGATTTTGTCAGACACTCGGAATAAGTTGCCATAATTGTTGAGGAAGACAGTGTTTTTTAATCCTGAAACCTACAATTCTGAACAATTCTGAATGGATATAAATTTCCCATTATATTCCCTTTATTTGTATCCTTGACACGATGGACTAGTAATAAAACAAGAATCAATATTGCTATTTTATAGAAGAAGGTCTTATCATCAATTTGTCATTTAGTAATTATTTATTGCATTCATTAGAGACGGCGTAATGATAGTTTTCTGTTGTCTAATTGTGAAAAATCTCCAATTATTGCCGATTACATCAAACACCTGTTCGAATATATGTTTTAATACTCTTTATGGCGTGTTTATTATAAAATGGTATTGATTGATTTATCGTTGTAAATTATAGAACGTTACCCGTAAAACATTGATGATTTTTTTGTGTTGATAAAATAAAAGATAGATAGACCAATGTTTCGTGTCTCTGTTCATTTCGTTATTAATTATAATCTAAAATAAAGGATGGAACGATATTCTATCAAACTTTTACAACTCGCTTCTATCTACCTCAACAACTATCGATTGCTGTCCCAGTTTGAAATGTTATTTTTAATTAATATTTTAATGGCAACTCTCAAGGCTCAACTTGTATGAGAGAATTTCCCACATTTATACAGTTTTTCACGAACTGTATAATGAAGCAACAAATATAGCCGCATATGTGTGGAGCTCCGTATAAAGAAATCGTGCTACTCTCCGGTTTCAGGTGTTCCTTAATTATCAGTTAAGCCCCAATAATTCAACGATTATTTGTCCGTGTTTACGTGTTTATCGGAATGATGCTCTCCAACAACATCACCACAAATCCCACACACGTATAATGGTGAAAGAAGAAAAACGAACCGGTACCGCTGCTGCTCGATTCTCTAGGAAGACTTTCAATTTCCATCTACATAAACTATGATGTTAGTACAATGTAATTAGTTTCATAATTTATACGGCAACGTTTCTCAAAATAGGTTATTAATGTTGATGTTTGCTTGAATATAAATGAGAGCCACTTGTCTCAAATAAATAAATAAACAAATAAATGAATAAACAACAACAACAACAACGAGTATCCTTAAGATAATGCCAAATAATGGTGGAGATAGCAGAGTCACGACATTAGATAATCCAGGCATGTATGTGTGTGTTTGTTGAAGAAGTAGTTGAAGAAAAAAATTAGTGGTACACATTACAGGTTCTTGTCTGGATTGTTGAAGAGACGATAGACAACAACAACAACACAAATGGGAGAAAAAAAACAGCAACAACAACGAAACGAGGATAATAAGTTTTCACCTGTTGAATTAACACGGCTTGTCGCTGATAATAATAATGACTCAGGTAAATTTTGTTTGTTCTATGGGAAAAAATTGATTTTTATCGTAACTAAACAACAACCAAATCCTCTCAGACATGGATATTTGTATTGCATCGTCGCTCTTTTTTTATTATTATTAGTACAATCATTATGATTAGATGTTGTTACACAGCCACAACCACTATTATTAACTAACTAGCAGATTTGATTCAACATTTGATGATTAATTATTTAATATATTTATCAAAATTTCCAAGCAGATTGAGATAACTTAATTAGACTCAAGGTATTGCAGTAGTTTGGTTAATTATACGAGAGTTAGTCTTGTTGAAAGGCTGTTTTCGACGATTTTGTATTGTTTCATCCTTTATTAGGTTGCTGTCAAAATTTCAAGTCGAGTTAAATTGAAGCATTCAGAGACTTTCCGGAAAGATGGAAAAATTAGAAATTCGCATGCTGAAAGGCTTGGTTGCAAAGGAAATAAAAAAACAGCGTTTGATTCGCTGTTGGTAGAGTCCGCTCCATTAGATATGACCGCTGTTAAACGTTGGGTTGCAGAATTCAAGATGGGTCGAACTAGCACCAAAGAGCCATGCATGAAGTGCACGCCGCGCGCCTGAGTTGACTACGCTAGAAATCAGCAAAAAAGTGCATAAACTCATTTTAGCTGATCGGCGAGTAATAGTCAATGAGTTAGCAGAGACTATGAAGCGTCCGTAACATGAACATTTGGCCATTAATAAGCTGTGCGCAAGATAGGTGCCGCGTTTGTTCTGAACAAAAACTGCCCTGAAAAAGGATTGCCTTGAGCTCTTCCAGTGTAATTTGTGACTGTGGATAAAACTTAAGTTCACCACTATCCACCTGAAACAAAAGAGCGGTCTAAACAGTTGATCGAGAAGAGCCAACCTGCTCCGAAAAAGACCACTTCGTCTTTCAACAAAGTGATGGCAACAGTTGTTTTGGAATGCACGTGATTACCTAGAAAAGGGGAATATTGTGCAATCCTGCGTGACCATCTGAACGATGAAGTGAAAACAAAACGGCCGCATTTGGCGAAAAAAAAAAGAACACTTCAGTCATTTGCGCACTGTAAAAAATCGGGAGTGGATTGCGAAGTGGACGATTTTTAATTAAGTTATCCCCGCCCGAAGTGAAATTCACTCCGAAAAGGATTTTAATTTAACTCCGAAAATCGATATTCACTCCGAAATGGGAGTGAAATTACTCCGCTAAAAAAAATCACTCCAATCCGGAATCACTCCGCTAAAAAAACTCCGCGTTTACTTTGAACAAGGAGTGTTTTTTATTTTCACTCTGAACTCCGAGTGATGGGACTGAAAAGTCACTCCGGATTCACTCCCGATTTTTTACAGTGCAATGGCAAAAATCGGCACATTTCGATTCGAATTGCTCGAGCATTCTCCATATTCACCTGATCTGGCGGCGAATGATTATCACCTGTTCCCCAATATGAAAAAAAATGGCTTAAGGAGGAAAGATTGAAAAATGAATGAAAAAAATCTCGAAAAAACGTTGTTTTCTTGCCTAGGCCCGGAACTTTTCACCACATCCACGTAATTAGCGATTAGATTGCGCGATGTAATTTCACCTTTTTGCCTTTTTCCACAAAGTTATGACGTTCTTTTTTTATCTTAGAATAAATTGTAAATATTCATAAAATTGTAATTAATGTAAAATTAATTATGCTGAAAAAAGTGAATGGTTTCTATCATTATTACAAACGTTAATGTTGGCCATTATTATTAAGCCTGTTGTAACGGAGAGGATCGTTAAATCATCCAACCACTAAGAAGAAATTTTCAAACTTCAACATTCAATCAATTCTAATTATTTAGTAAAAGTTAAGCAATTTCTCACAATCATAATTGAAGTTGCACAGATGTTCGCTTCAATGTTGCAGCTATACACGAAAAAAAAATCGCTCGAGTGCTTCTAAATATGTCATCAATTCTATATAATTGTATAATTTTTTATTATTAATCGTGTTTAATAAATATAAACATATTTTTCTGATTGGTATTTATAAAGTTGTATAAGAGAATTATTTATCATTGATAATATAGAAACCTGTTTAACAGATATTGAGAAAAGTAGAAATGTGCCAATGGAAATGATCGGAAATCATTTCAATTATGAAAGAATGTGTTTATTTATTTATTTATTATTTTCTTATTGTGTAATTGAAGCGTCACCGTTGAAATAATGAAGGCAAACGGTACTCCTAGAAAGAAAAGAAATTGTTTTGGTTGTTTCCACCTGCACCGATAAAACCAAATTTGAAGCTCCAGCTTTTGTTTAATAAATCTTAAAGGCAAAGACACTATTTGAGGGAGACCTACCCAAAAGAAAACAGCAGGCAAACGCAGGACATGCAGAGAGTCAAAAAAAATAGCAAACTCCTACGGTAGGCGTAATCAAACGAACATCAACTTGACAAGTTGAAACGTTGAAAGAAAGAAAGTACGGCAAAAGCAAGGTACGCGAAAAATTTTAATAAAGCAGGTATTTTATAGAAATGATAGATCAGTAGGATGTTCTCATGTCTCATCCTTCTTCTCTCTCTTTCTCTCTCTCCTATCTATAGCATAACCCCTACACAAGTCATGTCTTTGGAAAGTTATACGAAACGATCTCTAATAAATAAATTCACACAAAAAGTGATCCATATTGACAAAAGGAATGGGCAAAAACTGTCAGTACCTCAATCAAAGACTACTGGAGAAAGGTATGGCAACAACATCGAACCATCCAAATAATTGACAATATAAATTTTGGCAGAAATAATAGGTACAGAATATGGGCCGTGTTTTAAATAAATAATCATTCTTTTTCGGTTGGTCTCTATAATTCAAAAAGATATATAGCAAAGATGGGAATTGATCCTGACACTAAAACATTCATTCACCACCAACATTCAAATCCACTTGACTTTTGTAAAATATGTACAAATAAATAACGTAAAACTTATTAGATCAGACCCGTGATCTATTATAGTACGATCAAAAATTGTTAAAAGCTCTCATGTTGAGTTGAACGTGTGAAAATCGGCATTAAGCCAATCTTCTTGAGAGATTATCAATAAGTAAAAAATAGGGCTGCAATTGCAATTTTCAAGTGTTAACACTTGAAAAAAAGCATATTTGCAAAATTCATCTTGAGATGTCTGTTTGCAATTAAGTTGACCTGTTTTTTTCCTTCATCTAATTTTTCAATTTTAAAACCCGACAAGACGTGGAAAAGTCCATCAATTTACGTTAATATAAAACAAAACAATCGTTGGACTTGTTTTGCTTCATAATTAGTAACAGTACGATAATGAGCCACAGTTTTTTTTTTGAAAGTGTATATTCCTTTCTGATTACGTGTATGTTTTATTTTCGTCGTATACAAGACAAAGACTATCACGCTAATATAAATCCGGTAAAGAAGATGCATGGGAAAATATCGAGGAAACGATTGAATAACAGCAAGGATAGGTATACACACTCTTGAATCATCCAATCGAGGTCTTTTCTAATAATAGTAATATTAACGTTTACAACAAGGTTACTATTTCGAAAAAAAGCGTCTACTTAATATTTTAAGTGGATAATTAGTACCCATACACGTAGTGGAAATTTTAAAATAGGTGAACCACAAAAGCAAGTCTTCGTTGAGGATCCAATTAAAAAAGTAATAGAAGTTGAAATGAATGGATGGATGACGGGAGGATGGGGTTTTCCCGGATGGCGAAAAAACAACCCACAATTATTAACTATTCAAACCGAGTATTTTCCACAAAACAACGTTGTAGCGTCACTGACAATTCTGGTTATTTGTTTTTTAATAGTTAAAAGTTAAACCGCACAAGGCCGGCCACAAGGGGGTGCCGGGAGTGCAAAGCATCCTTGCTTTATATAGTATATCGATTTATAAAGGGATTCGTGAGCTCCTTATCGGAAAGAAACTTGGGGATCCAAAATATCAGTCGCTTTTTCCCAATCCAACTTATCTCTTGTAAAAGTGAATTATCAGTGCGTCTAAAGCTGCATATAAAGCAGAATAAGACGTGATAGTATGTTCATCAAAAGACTGATGAAGAGCTGGAAGACTGGACTGTTTTGAAGAAGCACGCAAGACCAAAAAACAGGAAGTAACAAAAAACAGGATGCAAATGTTCTGATGGAGAGGAAACAACATAGCAAATAGACGACATCAAAGCCACCTATAATTGGATGAAGCATAATACGGGCGATTTCAATGCTTCTTTTTACTTCGTCGCTTCAACGTGGTTTAGAAAATCCCCCCAAAGATTACCTCAGACCGGAAAATCAGTGTTGCAAGACATTTTTTTTTATCAATAGTCGACATTTCCTGATTCGTAAGAATATTTCGCAGAACCAAACTTTCAATGTAGACGTCGTACAGTACAAGTAATTACGCGGCACAACGGACAACCTGTATAAAATACAATAGAATGGTTATGTGATTCCGTTCAATAAATGATATATTTCTTAATATATCTGGCCTGTATACGTATTACTTGCAATAGATATGCTAGAAACACAGACCATGTCGTTATTATATGACCACAAACCATGGAGAATTTCAATTAATTTCAATAATTATATAATAATTGTAAAACTTTCATGAATATCTGTTTGAACGCATAATAGATCGATTGTTGTTGTTCTAGTTGTCGTTATCATAATTTTATCATTATTGCAATAACCTTCAATATGATTTTTTTTTATTATTCAACAAATTATACGTCCACGTGAACTGTAAGACAATAGCAACAAATAACGCCACATAATCAACCACAAAAATTATTCATCGTTTTAAATGGTTTTAGAAAAACTTTATGATGATAACAATAGAATTGTTTAAATATTTGTTATTTAATAATAATAATAAATTAAACATTCATAAGGAGAACAAATATAGAAGAGTGCAAAAAAACCGAACAAGATAGGCAAGCAAAAAACAACACCAACAACAATGATTGCTCTTTATGTCATAATTATTATCGAGACTCCACCTGTTCGATGTTTCCGTGGTCTTGTAACATAATTACAGAATGATTGGAAATTCTTCAGTCTATTCAGTACAAAATTGTTTATTAGACAGACACAAACACACAAATTAGAACTTTATTAGGGGAGACTATATTTTAGACAAATTATTGCGATTAGAAATTAACGCTTTATTAACTAATAATTGAGCTAAAATATCAATAATTACGGAAAATATGGATCATCTCAAATATCTTCTTGTTCGATAGCTCATCTTAAACCGGAAAAGTTGGTGTATTTGATAGAAATTTGTGCCAAACAGAAAATTACAATAATTACCCAATAAATTGTAGATTTATTGAGATTCTCATGAAACAAGTCGTTTGATGTGCTGCAATCAGGTTGATTAGTGAAAATTTGCCATCCGATTGTTGCACCTGTAGGTTTTTGCATAATACAGGTGCCCTCCTTAACATTATTGTTATAATTATTCATCCTATAAAGCGAAATAATATAACGACAACAACAACATCGCTTTTAATTAAAACACATACGCATACTTAATTATACAAGAAACTTGAATATGGTATGGATAGAGAGATGAAGGTGAATAATCTTGTGGAAGGTAATTGGAAAAGTCGTTGAATGTTTCGGGCGTATGCACGTATTTACATACAGATGTTGTTGTAGTTTGTTGAAAACGTGCATCAAAACTTTTACAAATCAACACATACTAACTAAAAACAAGAAAATTGTTTTTTTGAATGTTAAGAGTTTAACAGAAAAGAGCACACCCTTTAACGATTGCATTATTTCAATGATCGTTGTGTTGTTGAAGAGAATGTGCCGGAAGAATTGTGCACACACACACATACACACAAAAGTAAAGTGAAATGTTTCAAAATGAAAAGATTTGTTTTTTGTTTCCAAACCGATTTCGATTAATTGTTGGTCGACATTAATTGGATTTCATACAGGTGCACGTATCACTAAGTCAAATAATGCAATAGAGCATTTAATGGATTTTGCAAAACAACAAAGAAAAGTGGGCCGTTATTTAAATAATTAAAAATAATAATAATAATAGTAGTTTCATAATAGGATGATTAATGAATTTTTCTCAAGGCAGCTAAAATTCTTTAGTGTTGACCTCTTTCTTCGATTGCGTTAGGTGGATTTTGTTATTAGCGGAAGACTGGCGTACTTTTTTGTCCTCACAAAACCACCAGATTAGAACGATTTTATTTAGGGTTTTGAAATATGAATATTTCGGTGAAAGCATAAGAAAGTCTCGTTTTTTTTTGACGTGTTATGAAACCATCAACGAACAAATTCAATCTGAAAATTAGGCCCCAGCAATATGGATCAGTGGAAACTTTCCGGCAACCTTACACTGTTTTACATACTTTAGTCTTTTTTAAATTGATTTCTTTGGAATTCAGCCTAAAAATGCACATTTGATCGTCTCCAAACTGCCACCTTACCGATCAGTGGCAAAATTCTGCATCGTTTGAAGTTTGATTTGTAGAAGTACGTCTCTATGTTTCCGCATACAAACAAGAATCAATATTTTGAGCCTTATGCTTTTGCAAAACTCAGTTATATTGTCAAGGGCTTCTTTTAGTGTACTATACCCTTAGTTAAGACTAAAAATTGCGCCCCTCACTGAAATGTTATGATGTGAGAAGAACAAAGCGTTTGTCTTGCTTACTTATAGTCTGAAGTCGTGAATGCTTGTTATATTAAAAAAATCTCTAAACCCCAAAAACAAATCAAATTCACCTTTTCATATACGGCGAAAGGGTGGTTTTGGAAGGGACAACCTGTAATACGCCAAAGAAACCGGTTGACTTGGTCTTTCAGTTTGCAACAATAGCCTACCGAATACATAAACGTGTTCAGAATAACGTTGACAGAGTTATTTTTTAACACTGACCAATTTTCAAGAATTTGAATTGATTTACAACGTGCACACAGAAAAACACCCTCACACAACATTATATAACAGTTAGACAAATATACGAAAATTGAATACTTCCCCTGACCTACATATCGCTCCAATTTACCGTACAGTCACGAGATATTTAGTTTGATATCAATTTCTGCCATAGAATGGCCTTCTTTCAAATTGCTCACGTCAATTGATGGATCGATCGAATGCACACACAATTTATTTTTCTAGATTTTCTAGAATTTTACAAAAAATTTTCAAAGAAAATCCATACTGCCAAAGACTATCCCACGGTATAAATACACAACTACCCTATTCTAAAATACAAAGCTTTATACTCACACCTGCCCTTTAAGAATTTTTTTTCGTGTTCAAATGAACGTTAAATCTACCTGTTGAGAGTTTTTTTTTGCTGTGTAGTATAATAGTATGGGAAACGGTTATCTTGAAGGTTTCTATACAACAATAAATCCGTGCTGGAACGTTTTTAATTATTCCAAACACAAGAATGCGCTCAGTTTTGAATAAATATCGCGTATCTTGTTGCCGTTGGCATTAGTAAACGAAAAAAGGAAAAGTATGTACAAATACACGTACAGTACACACTTATACGCAAAAAAATTAATTAAGTAATCAATGGAATTTTGTATGTGTGCAAGTTTTTTCGTTCGTTCGAATGTTGCAATAGAATTGACCTAAAATCGTATACCATCATCTTAGAAAATAGCAAAAATGATCGCCACTCCCTGTATAAATTACACACAAAACGAGAATAATTATAATCGACTTGTAGACAAAATATTTACAGAAAAGAGTTAAAAAAAGATCGATTCCCCACACACGTAATAACCGCAAGAACGGTTTTTTCTAATGGTTGCGTTTCCCATTAATTTCTTTCGTGTTGATCAGTGATTCTGTTTTGTAAATATTGTTGATTCATAGAATATTTCATGTATCGTTTGAATTTTGTTATTGTACGATAAAAGCTTACTCATTATCTGTGGTGTGATAGTAATTGTAACGGCTACAGAAAAGATGAACGAACACTATTCTATTGATGAGAGAATAGTGTGAGATTTTTGCAGACAAAACGACTCTCTGGCAACGTACAATTTTCTTATCGCTTTTGTAGCCTATAAATATGTACGTGCAACTCTGTGGTTTGTAAATATTGAAATTCTATTAGGAATTGGTTCAATCAATACTGTCATAACCATCCTTTGTTTGTATACAAATCTAGAGCTAGAAAGTTTTGTGTTAATTCAATTAGCTACAAGGGTGCTTTAGTCGTTCAAATACCAATTATTCCATTAACCTGAATGTTTTGTAGACAATTTCAAATAAGGCCAGATCTGGTCTATCGACATTTTTTCCAATAAAATTGCAACAATTCCAAATAGATTTCAAATCGACCCAATATACACAACAGCAATTATTCGATTACAACATAAGAACAATCAAGTTCTCTTGTGTACAATTTAGTAGTGAAAAACACAACTCATTTATTATAAATAAACAACTGCAAGAAGTTTACATTTCCGGTCCGAACGTAAATATATCAGAATAATAATAATGATAATAGTGGCTGAATGGTCATTTGTGTTTTTAAGCAACACACGAACGACCTCCCAACGACCCCGTTTTTCTTTTTCATTGTGTTTTTTTTATTTTCACCTTTCATCTTTCACTCTGTTTGTGCTCACGTATTTTATTGAAATATACTGGAAATAAGTATAACTTCGATTTATTCTCATTGTCGGTTATTATCCACAACAACAACAACAGAGATGGATGTGAAATAAAGAAATATTGGTTGAAGGCGAAGATGGAAAAAAGTGGACCGTTATTTGGCGTATATTATGTTGAACGAAATATTTGTGGAATCGATTCGAATTATATGCTTCTTTCGTTTGATTTTGACCAATCCTATGGAAATTAACAAATTACCATTTGTTATCTACCAAAGTAAATTCATTGGAATTAATTGAAAGTCTTTCAACATTTCTGAACGTAAAGTGGTCTTGTTATCGGTGATTATTTGTCAAATAATTACAAATATTTATTGTTGTAATCAAATTATCATATTTGCGTATTTATCAAGTTCTGCTTAAACTATTCAGTAAATAAAATGTGTTTGAAATTGGAACGAAATCAATCGTTTATCAATTATTTTATCATCTACAAAAATAATTTTGTTAATATACTTAATCAAAGGAGAAATGGTGGAGGAGCCCCCGAATTATTCAAAATAAATCTAAATTGGCATAAGTTCTATTATTAAACAGTGATGGAAATTTGCCAAATTTTGTTTGTTTTCATGACACACCAACAACAAATCGTAATAATTCTTATTCTAATTAATCAATTAAAAACAATAATAATAATCACTTACAATTATGCAGTAGTCGCTCTTAATACTCTGCACTCCATCACCTGCATCATATTTTCCAATAAAACACTTTTACAAGATAACAACAAAATTATTAATAAATTACGGGACGGTGTAATATTTTAATTGATTTTACTGGTGCAATTAACAACAAATCAACGACTGGGACAGCCACTACTTCACATGTTTAAAATCGGCGAGAGATCGACAGGAGAGATGCGCATTATCGCGCAGCCAGAACAACACTGATTTTCCCCGAACAACAACAACAACAACAACGACGTTCTCGGTGTGAGAGTGGCGTATAGAGCGCGAGTATCCTAGTGGAGTTTTGACGTCGCCGTCACCGTCAAGAAGCCAAATGCCACCGTTACGACGTCTGTCAACTATCCATTATCATCAACATCGTCGACAGTGGAGAGGAAGAAAGTGGATATTATTAGACCCAGTGAATTGGTGAAATGATGCATTTGTTTAAATAGTAGAGCAAGTGCAACATGCAACTGTGTGTGTTCCATAATGTTTCACATGATTTATTTGTGAAATTATGATGATTTTCACTTGTTGTCGAGCATGAATAGTGTCTTTGTAAATCGTAATGATCAATGATTATTTTCAAATTAATTAACTGTAAACATGCAAAAGTTTTCCATTAATTTCCATAATTAATTTGTAGAAAAAAATACACTTTCTTTAAATTATGTGTAATTGATTGGTGATTTATTGGTGCGGAATTCGGATAGCCTTCAATTATTTGAGATGACTGAAAATGTACCTGGAATTCACAAAGAATTGCCCATTTCCGTTCAGGTCAAAGTCTGCAAGAATCCACCGGTATATATTGCAACGTTTGTTTTTTTTTTGAAGGGAAACAATTTACAAGCTACATTCCATCAATTGAAATTTTACATTCTACTACTGTTAACATTCAGTTTGTCAGATTTTTTTACGTCTCTTAAAAATTCAAGTCTTCTATTCAAAACAGTGGAAAACTAAAATAAACTCGAGAATATGAGAGCGAAACTACATACAGTATTTGTGTAGCTTTTATGCTTTTATTTACTCGTCTTTCCTCCATTTGGATAAAGTTATATAGAAAAGCATGTGGAAAGAAAAATGTGGGTCTTTATTTGAGAAGCTTGGACAACGTTGCCATACGAGGCATAGAAATGTGATGCTTTTGTTTCCAAAAATTGATTCACCTGTAGATAAAGCTAGCACTATTTCTTTTAAAAAATCGATCAAATGGCTCAAAATACTGATTGTTTGTGCCAAGGCGACAGAATTATTCCTATTATATGATGAATTAATGAGACTTTTTCTATCATAAAACAATTTCATCTGGCGATTATAAAATGATTAGAAGTTTGGCGGCTCCAGAACTGAGACTGGCAAAAAGCAATATAACAACCGTGCAAATTAAATACAAATTGATCTATGTGGAACGTTGTATAAAACAGTTTCCCAATCCGCCCCGATACCGATATCATATTGAGCAATAATTTGAACAATTGATCTTTTAAAAGTGGTCTTTGAATAAAACTAAAGGATCACTGCTTCTGCCAGAATTTGGATTTTATTAGCCAATGCCTGAAAGCTAAAAGAGAAAACAAACAAATTTCAGCTTTACTCTATCCAACTTAATTAATCCTTGACTGCATTAAAACAAGGGATTATTCGCCAACATTGAATTAGTGATTCTGGACGTACTCCAAAGTAATGCAGCTCATGCAAATCAAAACGGTAAATATTTATGTTGAATCTGTGAGAAATCTGCGTATTGATTAAAAGCGTTTCAGGAACAGTCCAACACTTTTACTGGAAATATTAAAATTTTTATTTAAAAGCTCTCAGTTCCAGGATATCCAATCATTAACTAATTATTTACTTTAGAACAGTCGACAACGAATGAAACACCTTATAGAACATTTACTATAATAAGTTGTCTGGTTTTCATATGTGTATCATCACGCTTTCATCTACAAGACAAATCCTATACTCTACATGCAACATTATAATAATATGGAAACTATATAATTTCGAATCCATTCAGAATAATTGTATGAAGACGTCTTTTTTCTCTCAAACTTCTCTCGTTCGTTGGTCGTGTCGTCCCTATTGATTCTGATGCAGATAAGTCATTCAGAATTCTATCAAACTCTCAACATATTCTCAATTGGTAAATAATAGAAGCACCTCTTTGGTTGCTGATAGAATATATAGAAAATATGATAATCCACAGCCACCCACAGTGTACGAGTTTGTCTACCTTTGGCAGTGATGGATCATGCAATAGTTGACTTGAAGGGCTTTTGTTGTAATTCTATTACATGAATCAACAGAAACAATTTGAAATTAATTAATAACGAATTGTACAAGAGATTATGTAAATTGTACATACGTAATTTTTGTATTGTGCTTCCTAAAGTAATTAAGACTGCCTGAAGCAGTCACTGGTCAGTTCTTGTTGGATTACTGTTGGATGATTATTATTATTTCAAATAACAACAGCCAACAAAGGGCTGCTCTTACATTGGATAAATACGAAAAGATAAATGCCTCCCACATATCTCTACCTGTCATTATCCATCAATCGTAACTGATGTTTTTCATAACAACGTGAAAAGCTACCTAACGGAAAATCAATAATAATATTAGTGAGAAATAAGTCTTCGAAATAAACCGGTAAAGGTCTAAATTTATCTCAATTCTAATTGGTGGAGTTGCCTGCATTTGACCCATATTGAACAGACGGTGCCAAATTTTGCACACAAAGAGTAGGTTAGGAAGTTGGAATGTGGATTTCCGGTGCGCAACATCCCTTTATCGATTTTCTACCGCCCCCCAACTGGAAACATTCGAATGCCGAGAGTAGGTCGGGATGCTGCAGGTGAAATACTACTCGAATAATGACAGGTAAAATACGAATGGAAGTTTGATTTAGAATGAAAAATAGGTTCTTTAAAGCGTCAAAATCGATAGAAGAATATTTGTTGCTTTTTTTCCTTCTCTTTTATTTTCTGTATTGACTAGGTCAGGTTGAGTGGTTGTGTGTATGTAGGACATTTATCGACCTTCACACAGGTTGGATTTTTATTAAAAGTTGACGATGAATTGTGTAACCGTTTGATTTATTGTCTATTGGAAAATTGGAAAAAGAAAAAGTTGGAAAACATCGAATGCGAAGCACCGTTAGATGTATTGAAATTAGTCAATTTTTCGTTAAAAATTTGTAAACAAAAATACATAATTTTGAATAACTTAAAATTCTTCCCGGAATTAATGCCGATTTAATAATTTATTATATTTTATAATTAGTCCGTTAACTGACTTCTACAAATAACAGTAATCCAAGGCCCAATTTATCAATTGATCAAAGCCTCGACTCAGAATTTGCTTTGTGTTCAATCAACTTTTTATTATTTCTACATAAAGCTGGTTTGTCACAGATTTTAGTCTTCCTTTATTAAACAGACAATAGGTAATGTTCTCAGAGCTTGAGACGAATCTCAAGCTGACATTGAGAATCGTTTTATTCCGACAGAAATTCTCTTACCTTATGCTTTCGATCTGTCGATTGCAGAATCGGCTCTTGATTTAAATTGGGTCTTTGAGAAGATACAGAAATTACAGATAATAGACGAGATTCGGTTAGTAAGCACAAAAGCTTCAGTTGTCGGAAGAAACTGTATTGGAAATCGAAAGCAACTTCCATATGCCCTTTCCGCATTGTGGTCTAGAAATTTGAAAAAAAAACTATTTTTGTTTTTTTCCACATTTTCATCAAAGCATCAAACGGCTCGGCCAGAACGCGGAAGTTTAAACGCCTTTTTGTCGAAACTATCTTTTTTAAAATGATACCCACGATTTTTCAAGTTTTACTGAATCCATTTACTTGAAATTTGGCGTGGGTCTTCTCTATAAACTTATCTATCCTCAATCCCAAATTTGAATCCTTACTATTTAAAAAAAAAATCGTAAATCTCAAAAGAAGTAGCACAAAAATTTTTTTCTTTTTCAAACGGCTGCCATTTTGTGAAAAACAATTATTTTTCAACTCTTTTATTTAATACGATAGTGGCATTACTCTAGATTAATAATCTGTTTTTTTTCTTTTTTCTCAAATTGCTAGGAGGGTTGGAATCGTGGTCACAGACGCACGCCATTTTTTTGGGACCCCCATTTCATTGGCCGATAACTTTTTGAGTTTTCAATTTTTTTCACTTTATCTTTTTATTATGTATTCTTGAAATATTAATAAATATCTGATAAAAAAATCCATATCAAAAATATTGTTTGCCTTTTTTTACGGCACTTCAAAAAGTACCTAAAGTTCATGGCTCTAGACCAGAATACCCCCTTAAATAATATTCTTTATACTAAAATGGAAACGGCGCCCGGTACAGATGCCCCCTTGCCCTCCCCGCGGATCGGCACTGTCCACTACCGTTGCACTACGCCTGAAAAACCTATTACGGTCCTGTTTATTTATTTTAATAATAATTTAATAAAATGCAATTAAATCAAATTTCCGTTAATAATTTTTTTAATAAAATAAGATCGATTCGTGTTGTAAATGATTGACAAGACAGCTTGCATGCAAATATGTCCGTTGCACTTTCCTAATGCGAATTATTCAAGCCAATAATCCCATTATTATTCAGCAAAAACATGTACCTACAATTGACGTGTTTAAACGATCTATTTCCTCAGATTACCGCTTTCTATTTTTTTGCAAACTGCCACTCGTAATTCATTTGTAGACGGGGGGAGAGAAAAAAAGTGATATTAAAACCAGGGAAACAACCTCTAAACTTCCCCGGATCCATTCAGGTGAGTTGCACAAATCAAAATCGTTAAAGTTATAGACAATCTAATCCAATTTTATTGTTGCAATGACATGCTGGGAATCAATTTCCAGTATAGCATCCTGAAAAAAATCCAGTTACAATGAATTTATTACAATTGACAAAAGATGATGAGTATGATGACTATCGACATTTCGACTACTTCCAAAGACAATAGACCGGGAAGTTGATTACTATTGAGCCCAATTGTATAATAAAATAGTAAAACTACAACCGATTCAATTTCCGAACGAAATTGACGATTTTGCCACACGCTTTATACGAAATTAATTCCACAACAAGTAAATCGTCGATAAATCAAACGCGTATACACGATTATAAATTTCTAATACCTGCAATATCGTACAGGATTTCTGATTTTATGCTCTAAACCCAATCTTTTGAGTGTTAAAACGAGCTATAACGCTATTGTTATCCAATCATTAAACTTGTCAATTTTACAAGTCTTTTTATGATTCATGAAATTATATCTTCCCAATGAAAAGTTTACTGTTATAACTGAACACTTTTCTCTCAGAACTGTGTTCACTTTTGACAGACTTTAATGGATGGATGGCACCTTTAATTGTAGGGAAATCATTTTAAATTGATTTATCAACATGAGAGAATCATAGTTGTTCATGTCCATTTATTTAATCATAAGTTGTAGTGTTTGTTTTTGTATGGCAAATTTTCTTTTTAGAACAGACAACACGAAAAATATTTTCCAGATTACAATTTAAATATTTATCAAATCTAATTTTTTTGTGTGTGCGTTGGAAAAACATAATGTTTGTCCAGCTTTTATCGTTTTATTTACTCATGTTTCCTCCACTTACCGCATTTCATGGTAGTTTAAATAAATATATAACGTACGTAAAATTCCGTGGCAAGAAAGATTTAACAATAACGAAAACTCGAGTTTTTCACTTACAATTAGAAAGACATGCCCACGTGTAGCTAAAGTATTAATTATAAACGAAGGATGCTTGATTAATGGCTGACAGTTTTAGATTTGTTAAGGCATACAATTAATAGTTTCCGGAAGATTTGCGAAACAGAAAGTCAGTCCTTAATGGTGGACCTCATTCTAGGTTCGAAATATATCCAGTCCTTGGTCAAAAATAATTAACAATTTATACTTCAAAATCTCTTTTTTGTTTAAAGGAGGGAGAACATTTTTCTAATCTTAATTTCGACAAATTTTGGAAACTCTTATCGCAGACCGTTATCTGATTTGCTAGAATTTCAGTCTTGTTTCGAACAATTCCAGGGCAATGTATTTAATGCAAAACGAAAGAGTAAATATTGACACGTTGAATCTCTAGGAAATCATGCTCATTGACTATATTATGTTGATTAAAATTGTTTAACTAACAGAAAATTCTTCAAGTATTTACTGGCCATTCAATTCTAGGATGCTTTTCCAAATCTAGGACAAATATTAATAACTTTTCTTATGAATTTTCTAATCTGTAAAACTTCTAATGCATCGATGATAGAGTCAACACAATTTAACAAATCGAAACATCTTATATCGGTTTGTAAATTGAAGATGAAGCTGATTTAATAATTGAATCTGTACTGAAAATGAAAAAAACTTTAATTATGAAAAGGTGTGTTTAGTTTGCATGTCTACACCATCCGAGCTTTCAAAAGGAATACAAGTGAATCCCGTTGAAACGTCTCAATTAAGCATGCTACATGCACAGCTCACGACAACATGAAGTGGATGCCTTCAGAACATCATAAAACATTCTCACTAGGATAAATTAATGGGTGGTTTACAATATTTTCTCGTACACTTCATATCATGAACAACAAAGTCAGTAAACAAAAAAAAAATTGAAAGTGCGTGGAACGCCGCGCGTTAGAAGTAAACCTTCTTGGGTTGGAGATGAAGTTCATTTTTTTATTGGTTTATTTTCTTTCTGTCGTTGCCTGAAGGCTCGATTTTTTTCTTGAGTTGTCTTTTTTTTCATTTCACTTATCTCAAAACAATATTCATATTTAATTTAACGCCATTAATTAATTTATAAATACAATAATCATAAATTACGGTAGGTCAGGAAATTTTAGTTTCATTCCAGAGGACGCTGTATCGATCAATGATACCAATTTTAGACCTTCGTGTCTATTTTATGCAGTTGGCAGAACTGACAGAGAGAGTAGAAGCGACTGTTAGAAGTGTTTCTTCCACCTCACGGGGTCTCGCATTTTCGTCACGCTTTGGAAAAATTTACTATCCTTTCGCGCCTAAAGATGTTCCACTTCAAAATGAGGGTTGAGAACCGCGCCATCTGGGACTCAGTTTGGCAGGTTGGTACAATAAACAATAAAATTTTGTAACAAGGATTGTGGATTGGGGCGCCTAATTGGTCTGTAAAAGTCGACAACGTTACTAGAGCCGGTCCTGTTTAGATATTCCATTCTGGAGCCTGCTCTTATCTTTATAAAGTCAAGACAATATCCTCATTAACCACTATACTATTTTTAGTATTTGTCTTAGATAAATACAGTATAATTCTTATCAGCTTGTAAACAATAAAACATCATAATATATGCTCATTATTATTATTATTAATGTTATCTTAAAGAGGGCAAAATTAATTTAATCACTAGTCGCATCAAGGAGGGGTCACTATAAAACAAGCAAAAGAGGGAGTCACGTTATGCCTGAATTGTTGCCATTAATTTAACTGCCCTTGTATGTGGATGTTATTATTATGGTTATTATTATTATTAACATTATTATTATTATTTAATTTTTATAAATTTCACCTTGTAATTTTTTTGTTCTGCAATTACAAGTATTTTTTTTTCATAAAAATTTCATAAAATTACCTGAAGAATCAGTCTTATATATGATTATTAATTAGGGTTGATGTGATTATGAATCGACGCCGCGGCGTCCCGACGTCGTTTCAATTTTGATTTTAATCAATGTTTGTATAGAACAAACCGACGTCGACGCCGCTATTACGTGCGCATGCGGCCACACTCCAGTAGCCCATTCCGAATCAACAACAACAACAACAACATCAAAGAGGCGAACACAGTCAGCTAGTTTTTTTCATTTTTTCCATTATCAATTGTAGTGATAACGTGTAGATTTTTAATTTGTTAGTAGTCAAAAAAATAATAATAAATATGGCGTGGGGCTTTGTCACTTGTGGTCCAAATGAGGCTCTCGTCATCTCCGGTAAGTTCGCTTGATTTTCTACGTTATTTTAGAAAATACTGTACGCACACCTTATATTGGTGTTTTTTTTTTGAGCGCTTGCGTCCATTTGAATACCGGCAAGTTCAAATTTTCACACGCTTGTTCTTGGCTGTTTTTTTATTGCAAAAAAATCCGAAATTAAATCAATCGTAATTTGAGATAGTTGTAAATGGGGCGTGTATATAGAATCAATAAATAGTATAGTTGAATACCAGACGGTTACGTCATATGTTTTGTTTATTAATTGATGCTAATGACGGGCAGCCGGTTTTGAGTTTACTGTAAAATGAGGCTGGAATATTTATTGTTTTTAATCTAATCGGCAAGGTCATTGGTAAACATTCAAAAAAAAATAGGTACAACCAGAGTCAAATTGAGAACAATCCGAGCCTTTGGCACACATATCTTGTCTCCAAGGGCGGATTTACCAGGAGACTAATTAGACTTCAGTTTCAGGCCCTAATTCCAAAGGAGTCACGTAGTCGACTAATCTACAATTAGATCCATAACGTTTGTAGTTTTTTTTTCAATTCTTCTTTTTTAGTCCTAGAGGCGTTCCAGCTTCATCCAGTCCCTTATTAAAAATGGTCAACCAAAATTTTAATAAATTTTCTTGGATTAGAACATAATCTCTTTATTAACCAAAATTCTGTTCAATAGAGGGCGAGAATCACTGACTAGGCATTTAGGCCCAATGTTGAAAAGCGGGGGCGCGCAGTGGCGTAGCGAGGGAGGTACAAGAGGGTCTACCATAACCCGGGCGCCACTCATAGAGGAGCGCCGAATACTCTCCAAGACAAATTTGAAGTCTATTTCAAATTAGTAATGATTGTAACATTGCAACATGATTACAACATGAGTAGCCATTACTTTTCTTTGTAGCGACAACCACTTAATCCCTTATTGAGCTCAGTTTCGTGACGTAATGTAAAAAACTCACTACAATAGGTCGCGAAGGTTAATCAGAATTTAATTAGGTAATAAGTGTCAAGGGTATATCAATTGTAAAATTCGGAGTTCTGCTGCTGTCGACGAAACGGTCCGCGACCCAAAATTTAAAACGTACAAAAGTGCTGTTGTACAAGAAAAGAACAATTATGAAAAATTCGCAAACTTAAACCAATATGCAACTTTTATCTCGAAAAAAGGCTATCTTTGAATCATAAAACCATTTAGTAATTGTAAGTGCTAAAAAACAACAAATACATGATCCATAGTGGAAACGTATTTCGAAACGGAAAACGTAGTAAAAAGGTGCAAATCTACTAATTGCTGTATTAATTAGCACCTATATTGTTGCATTTATTAAGTGGGCTATAGTCCACTTAATAAACGTGGAAATCAGAGGAATCAATGTATACTAAAGTAAGTTGTACAGTAGGCAGCCGATATTGTCATTATTCTAGTTACTTATTTACATAACATGTACATCACTCTAAATGTTCGTGTCGTTTGTTGTTGTTGTTTTGTACAGACAAAGATAATTGAATCGTACACATTCTAAAGTTGATTATTTTCTATTTCCTCTAACCAGTCTAACCAATTTGCAAGCTTATCAATACTTCTTTAGATCATTCATTGTATGCAGTTGCTTACTATATTAAGATGATATCTTTATTTTAGACTATTTTCTAGTTAAGTTACTTTGTTTGGTATTTGTAGATTGGTTTTTCGGATTTTTTGTACAATTTGAAGATTTTGTAGTCGTATTTTTTATTCTTTGGCCTCTGATAAAATTAGTGATCTTTTTACTTGATACTGATGAAATGTGGTGGATTTAACTTTAACGGTTATGTTTGTATCTTTTACTAGATGTCGTTAATGTTTGGCATAGCTTTTTGGAGCTCTTCTGCGAGTTTTATTTTATTAGAAGCTCAGCACATGTTTTCCATGTTTCACTAGAATTTCACAATCATACCAACATCATTCCGCTTTGCAACAATAAAAGACAAGTCGAAATTTCTCAACACAACTAGCAAGTGAAATTATTGCAATTTCGGCCTATAGTACTCTTTAGTACAGCGTTGAGAGAGTAGGCTTTTGACTAATAGCTATTCTCCCAAAAGTCTCAAACAGATCAAAAAGGAAAAGCAGCTGCTCCAAAGATTTGTTCTGTGTAACGTTTGCTTACATTTGCAACTGTCTGAAGCGACAGAATTCTAAATTTTCAAAATTATGCAATTCCTACGTTAAATAAAATGGGCATCAAGCAAACTTGTGCACAGGAGCTAAACTCGGCATAGTATTGTAATTGTAAAGTGTGACATTTCAAAGATGTTAAATTTTATGCCACTCATTGTCAGTATTCTGAAAAGTCCCTCACTATGTGAATTTAATTCAAGCTCAATCCCGTTTGATAATTTTCTCACGTAAATCGAACCATCAAAATCAAACTACCATAAACTAAGAAACAAAATCAAATTTTAAAAATATATAAATAAAGACTTAAGATTTTATCTCAAGCATGTCAAAATCTAGGGACTTCCAGAATATAAGTTGCATAAATTTTGACATTTGTCTGTCAAAACTTTATATTACAATAATGAAGTAAATCTACCATCTGAAAGAGCTGAATCAAATATAATTCCAAAATATCGTTCTATATGTAATTTTTGAAAACGATTAAAAACAGCAGAATTAATATTAATATTTCAGGGCGTAAAGGAACTTGTCAGAATTGGAAATTGACTAAATTCATCGACCAAAGCGTTCCTAGAGTTAAGTTGGTAGTAGCCTTGAATATAGTGATATTTCTTGTTTGTTTATATCCATATCGCCGCTTACAATCTTCAATCTAGTAACCCTTTGGGCGGTGAATTTACTATAGTTATAGTGGATTCAATGACCACCAGAGTTACTAGATTTGACAGACTTGTCATTAAATAAAATACATAAGCTCAGTGTAATAGAAAAGATACATATGTAAACAAAGGAATCACGAGAAATATCAAGCGTACCAACCGAAGTCTAGTAACTCTTTGATCCGTGAATATACTATATCTAGTTTTTCAATAAGAGCAGCGTGTTTGGGATCCAATATTACAATTATGTAGCAAATACAAAAAACGAATCCTTTTAAGTCGTAGACGGCAAAATATTCATGAACACAACTCAAAATTTAGCTTGAAGACAGATTTTCCGATGTTTTTGTCGATGATTGATGAATTTCTTTATATAGAAGTGTAATCTCTCCCACCTTATTCATTGTACATTAAATAGATTCATCGTGTTTGATTTTAATTTCTGATAAAATCCCGAATTTTCTCAAACTAAAGAACATTAAATCTAACGCTATTATTATATTTCTTTTTTTATTATTTTCTTCTCCTTTCGATCTTTGTCGGTTCACCCATTTATTTCGTTCATTTTTTCTTAGATTTATCGGACTTCGTGTAATGAATTGCAAAACATCTCCAACCTTTTAATCGTAATCGGAATAAATAAATTACTATCATTAGTTCATCTCTTTCACTCTCTTTCTCATTCTCTGTCTCTTTCTACCACCTGCAACAATAATAGTTCACCAATATTTTCGAAACTACTATTACTACTAGATCGTATTCCTTTCAAACAAAATAAATTGTATATTGGATATATCGCCAATAATCAGTTCAACAACATGCTGGGTTTAATTCCAATTTTAATTGGATAAATATCTAGCACTAGTTCCAGTGTGATTATTTCACGCCTATCCATATTAGAAATTTTAATGATTATCATAAACTAAACTGTCTGTGATAGAATAACATTGTTATTGTTGTTGTTGGTATTTTACAGGATGTTGTTATAGTAAGCCATTATTAGTGCCTGGAGGTAGAGCTTTTATTTGGCCCGCAATTCAAAGAATACAAAGGTATGTAGGCTGACGATAATGTCTTTATCTAAAGATAGAGAGAAAGAGAGCAATAATATCTTTTTTTGTTGTGTTAAGAATATGCCTCAATACAATGACGTTACAAGTGGACAGCCCCACCGTTTATACCAGTCAAGGTGTACCGATTTCGGTGACTGGAATCGCTCAAGTATGTGATTGTGGTTAAATACAAATCGTACAATTTTTTTAAAACTCAATCGATTCTTTTGTTTTGTAGGTAAAGATCCAAGGCCAGAATGAAGAGATGCTATTAGCTGCCTGTGAACAGTTTTTGGGTAAGTCTGAAGCTGAAATACAACATATTGCTCTGGTTACATTAGAAGGCCATCAAAGGGCTATCATGGGCTCAATGACCGTTGAGGAGATCTATAAAGATCGTAAGAAATTCAGTAAGCAAGTGTTTGAAGTAGCCTCATCTGATCTGGTCAATATGGGCATTACTGTTGTTTCTTATACGTTAAAGGATATTCGAGATGAAGAGGTAATGTGTTGTTTCATTGTTTCCGTGTTAATCTCTGTTTAGGTTTCATTATGATTCATCGATGTTATTTTTCTTTTGATTTGTTGCCACAAAAAGGGTGCCAAGGTACGTTTCATTATATCAAAGTTTGTTTGTTTTTTTTTTTGTTCTCTCTATCATGTCAAACAAAACACAAATAAGCGGTCGATATGCCTGAAATTTTGGCACCTTGGTAAAATTGATTTATTTAATTTTCGAACAAATTTTTTGTAGGAAATTGAAAGTGGCTCAGGTCTAGCTAAGGCGAGAGTAAGTCGAACTCCAATCAATTATCTTCAGTTTTTAATCAAAAAAATAACTTTAATGTATTTTGATAGAACTAACAATTTTAACAGGGGTGTTGAAATTTGGGAGAACGGTCCGCCGGATGTAACTCTTAGTGTTGTTTGCATGGCCTTTGTTTGTTGTCCAACCAAAAAAAAAAAACAGGCAAATTCTTGTGTAAATATCGACCACCTCATCGGCACTTTGTTGTGACCAATTGCTTTCCTCTTCATTCTTCATTCTATAATTTTTTTTTCTGATATAATCCAAACTTTTCTATACAGGGCTATTTGAAGAGTCTCGGTATGGCACGTACGGCTGAAGTGAAACGCGACGCTCGTATCGGTGAAGCTGAAGCCCGGGCCGATGCCCAAATCAAAGAAGCCATTGCCGAAGAACAACGCATGGCCTCGGTATTTCTCAACGATACCGAAATCGCCAAGGCCCGTCGTGATTTCGAATTGAAGAAAGCCGCCTATGATGTTGAAGTCCAAACGAAGAATGCTGAAGCTGAAATGGCCTATGAACTACAAGCGGCCAAAACTAAACAGCGCATTAAAGAGGAACAAATGCAAATTGAAGTTGTTGAACGGACACAACAGATTGCCGTCCAAGAACAGGAGATTGCACGGCGTGAACGTGAATTGGAGGCAACTGTACGGCGACCAGCTGAAGCTGAAAAGTATCGTTTAGAGAAATTGGCTGAAGCCAATCATAATCGTGTCATATTGGAAGCTGAAGCTGAAGCGGAGTCATTGAAATTGAAAGGGGAAGCTGAAGCGTTTGCTATTGAAGCTAAAGCGAAAGCTGAAGCTGAACAGATGGCTAAAAAGGCGGAAGCTTGGAAGGAGTATAAGGAAGCTGCAATGATTGATATGTTCCTTGACGTTTTACCTAAAGTAATTATTTTAAAAAAAATATATTAAATATTGTTATTATTGATGATTTTTATAGGTTGCGGCAGAAGTTGCAGCTCCGCTCTCCCAAGCGAAGAAAATTACTATGGTTTCGACAGGAAGTGGTGATGTTGGTGCTGCTAAACTTACCGGTGAAGTTTTAGACATTGTCAATAAGGTCCCACAATTGGTTAAGAATCTAACAGGCGTTGATATAGCAAAGGTATAATCTCCGACAATCATTTATTTTTCATACTTACAATTCGTTAGATTTATTACACGGTAATGTAAAAACTATCCCCCAAAAGGGCGATACTATCTATATAACACACGTAGACGTATTTTATTGGTTATTAATTTTAAATAAAATAAATTTCAGAACGTCCACGCTGCATAGGCTCAGGATACTTCTTGGAAGACCAAATATTCATGCGATTGCATTTAAATGGAACCCTGGCAAATACGCCATTCATTAGCTTAATTTAATGATATTACATACCAAGCCTTATGAATGTTTCATATTGTGTAAATGTCTATTTTTTGTAAATTAGTGTAAATCTCCTTAAATTGTATTAATGCCCGAATAGTTTGAGCAATGATTTAGAAGTTTTACATCATGGCCAGTTTATAATTGTCTCGATATAACAAAAAAAAAGTGTAATTTTTAAATTATTGAACAAACTATCAGATTTCTTACCAAGTACGATCCGGCTTTTCGACTTTTCCAAACACAAATCAAAAATCACCTTGAATGGAAGACGAAGACGAAACCAGCGGTCGCTTAAAGCGCACAATTGTGGCAATTTGTTGGAAAATCGATTTGTTCAGCCAAGTCGTACCAGAGTTTGTCTATCTCCTATTTAATGTTAAAATTTTAATCTTAAAGGCCAAAAAAACAAGAGAAAACAAGTTTGTTTCACTATGTATAATTTTTATCAAAATGCAAATAAATGCAAAATATTTAAATTTGTATTTCATTTAAACAAACATTTGGAATATATCAATAAAAAAGGGATAACTATTTGGCAGCTAAATTTAAAGTATCAGAATACATTACGATTTAATATCTATTAAAAAGTCTGTAATCTCAAAATAAATTCAGTCTACAAATAAATGATTTGTACACCCAAGCATATATGTTTTCGTGGCGAGAACCTGCCTATTAAAATGTGACGCAACAATTTAAAATAAATAGGCACAAGAAGGACAGACAGAAGGCAACAAGCAAACTGACACATGTATGCTTAATATTTATTTCGTTCTGTACATTAATTATGATTAATCTATTGAAAATTTTTACAAATTTCAGTCATTTCGAGAAAAAAACAACGAAACATTGTAATAAAAAAATTCTTCTACAATTCAACATATTTAAAAGCATAGAAAAATATACAAACAATTAAGGTAAGCATTTCTTTTAACTTGGTAAGTAAAATTGAAATACTTTCCTTATAAACTATAGATTTGGAAATGGTAACAGTACACTTACGATTACGATCTGGATAGTCTATAAACTATCCAATCACTTGGTTCTATTACTTAAATCAAAATGTTTCCTGTAATGTAACCATTGGCTAGTTTATATATTAACCAGACAGTTTGTAAACCCACCAGTATTTGATCTGTAACACATAACAATGATTAGCGCAGTAATTTTAGACCTGCGAACAAATTGATGTTAAATGCTAAATCTATCAAAAAAAAAAGTATACTGTTAACATTTCATGGATTACACTTAATTTGTTTATCCAACCAGGTAAAGGAATCAAGAGAGGAAGTAAAATGTACAAAAGATGAAAGCGTAAATTGTTGACGTTCGGCTGGAATGTGATGCAAATTGAATAATTTTCACACAGTTAAATTAATAATGGTAGATCCGAGGTAGGTAGCCAAGCAGTTTGTGTTTTGTTTTTTAAAATTGTTTTAATATTTTTATGTTATTTACTTGAGTGTGTAGTGTTCCCCTCACACCTTACCCAGCAGGTCGTACGCATAAGGTTTTTTTCTATAGCCTCGCTTTAGAAAGATACGTATTAGTATGGCTAATAATAAAAAAGAAGAAACATATAATATAAAACACATACTTAGATCTAATGCTTTAAATATGCTGCTACCACCATTTTGTACTGGTATCTGATTACCACCATCTAGACCCATATGTAAGTTCCGTGTATCTGAACCAATATATCTAATATTAACACTATTGTACATATGTTTTAGATAACGTAAGACTTCATCAACATTCCACGATTCATCCGTATTTCTACATTGGGCGCAATGTTGTTTCAACGGGAACTGTATCTTTGGAAATTCGGGATCTTCAGTATCATCACCCGCTAATCGACGATTGACTTCATTGTGTGCCATCCACAACCATAAGATTTGTGAATCTAACGATGACACATTACGCATATTACGCCTCATAGCCATCTCTTGGAAATGCCGACTACAATCAGCACAACCGAAATAATTCTTTATATAACCGTACATTGCATCCAGAACTTCATGGGGCTTAACGATCTGTCGCAAACCGTGCTGTTCACCGGCATTCACCGTTAAATAATGGAACAACTTCCACAATCCACATGGGTAGCCGCGTTTATTCGGCACACTACCCTGACAACCCAACCATTGTGGCTCTGATGAGTACACTTGACTATCAGCGCGTTCTGCTCGTTCTACAATTTTCGAAAAATCATCACCTAAAAAAAATCACCATAATTAAGTGATTTCCAATAAAAAAAAAAAACGAATCCAACCTTTAACTTCATCGGTATTCGTGACTAATTCGTTTAATTGTTGTAGGAATATTTGACCAGCTTGGCCGAATGGGAAGTATTTCTTTAAAACATTCAAATATTGCCGTAACGCTTCCAATTTCTCACCAGTTATCGTTTTAACACTACTAACTTCATGTTTTAAAGAATAACGTAATGCCGTTTCTAGATCCATTTGGAAGACAACATCGCCCATCTTTTTGACGCGTTCTTTGAGCGCTTGCCGGGCACGTTCTTGCATTAGAGTTGCCATATCGGGCACTTCGGCATCCAACCATTTGCCCGTATAAATCTCTTTGGTTTTGATCGGTTCGTTGATCACATTAATATTAACCGATTTCAAATAAGATTTAATCGCTTGTTTAACACTTTCACGACTATTGCCAGCATTCTCGATAATCACTCGATTGTTATTACGATCGATTGCGATAACGGCTGGGAATTGATCGATTTTTAGATTATTAATCAATTCAGTATTATTGTTCCAAGCGCTACGTATCGTGACATCACGGATTTTATGCAGATCCAAAGCTACTTCTCTCCCTACAAACGAATCAGGCGATTCAACAATTAGAATTGCATATTGCACATTATCGGGGACGTTATTGAATAATTGCAACGTATTTGAGTCATTAAATAATAACAGATTCGGATAGATTCGACCTCGACCATTAATCTGTTCGTTAATCATCTGTTGGATGAGATAATGCCGATGTCCGTTTATATCTTCGCCTTTTTGTACCTCAACACCGAAATCTTTACTGGCACCACCCGGTTGGGATAGTTCGTGGAAGTAACGTAACGTTGGATAGCCCATGATTTCGTATTCACGACACACTGGGAAATTCTCATCAACTGAACAATCAATGGCACCAATACGCACCATATCGTTCCAGTTCTTCACATCGGTACCTAAAGCCTTCCAGGATGGTGCGAAACGTTGACAGAAACCACACCAACTGTTGTAGAACTCAACCAGCCATGCTTGGTCCGAATTCGTTATTGATAATTGGAAATTGTTGATTGTTAATATTTCGATATCGTCATCTTGTTGATAGAGACCTTGGCCTTCTAGGAGATGTTTGTACTGTTTTTGTTCGTGTACACTCAATGCGGCATTTTTTGAATATGGTAACAGAATTATTAGGAAAAAACCGACGAAATTCAACCAATGCAGTATATTAATTGAATTCATTTCTTTCTTTTTTAATGTAATTTTTTAATTAACTCACAGATTACTTGAAGATGTTCACCGTTTTTAAACTTTGAGGTTATGTTGTTTTGCCGTTGGAAACGTCACCTGTCACCGGCCTCCGCCTACACGATCCGGTCCAATTTGCACGGCCAACTTACCTGTAATTAGAGCTCGTTCACTAATTAACTAATTAATTAAAATAGTATTGGTGGAGTTGTAGAATTGCTTTAAATAGTTTGCAATACTGTTGTTAAGGCGTGCCTATGATAAGATTAATAACCACAGTGACCTACTCGTTATTTATTTATTTATTTATTATCAACAACAAAACAATAAAAAGAAATAAATCTGTTGAGAAATTAGCACCTTATCACAACTATTAATAGTTATTGTGTTTTCTAAGCGTTTCTAATGAAACTTAATATTCAATTTACGTAAATTCCCCGCTATTTAACATCAATATAAACAATTTCCAGGAATTTCCCATTGCGTAACATTTAAAAGCTTTATTCTTAAAGTTCATCTCACGAAACTTCAACAAAGAAGAAATTCTCATTAAAATGAGTTGTGTCTGTAAGGCACCGTTCTCGTAATTTATGGAAGATTTAACGATTTAATAACAATTGAAAAATATGAAACTTTTTTCCTTCATTTCATCCTCAACATATCTCGACAAACCACGCCTTTGGACGGTTAAAGTTTTATGAAACGACCTCTAGTTATATTCATCGTTTTCACACTCAATTACTCAGGGGAGCTTCTTCCTAAGGTTCCTTTAAGTCTCGTTCTTCGGGACACTCAATGTCCAATACACTTCAATTCTTTTCATCCGCGGGTCCTTTCAAAGTAACAAATAAAGTCCCTGAAAAATATCACACGAAACTGATGATTCGCGCAGGTTTGGAAGTAGAGCCCCTTGGTTTAGATCTAAAAAAAAACGGTTATTATCAAAACTTATTTCCAAAAGCGGCCAGCGATGCGGACGGGTATACTCCGTCCAAAAATATAATAAAATTTAAAATGACAGTAATATGGCTTATATTACCTTCATAACGAAAAAATAGTCTCTCTATTAAAGCCCCGAAATTAAAATTCCCCTTTATTGTATTAAACTGAAAATCGATTTAAAAGTAATTTTAGAATTTCTAAAGAAATATAAATTATCGAATTTCAGAGTTAATATTGAAAAATCAGTGGCAAAATATGTAAACAAACGCATAGGATTTTATTCCAACAGTAGTGCCACAATATAATATACTTTTTGGTTCAAATAAACATGTAACAGTTAGGAACTTTTTAAATGTTAAGTTGCACATAACCTATAATTTATAATTTGAAACTTCATACTTCATGCACGGAGTATAGATATCTATACTCCGTGACTTCATGTTTGGACGGAGTTTACCTATAAAACTAAAGGGCCGATTGAAGGTCATTTGGCTAGAATTACAACGCTCGAAAGGCACCATTGGCGCAGTTTAGTTTTAATGCATTTATTTACATAAATTTATAAGGAAAGACACGTATACTCCGTCCAAAAATTAAGTATAAAATTTCAAATGTCAGAAATGCAGCTAACCTACGCAATGAAAAGTAGTCCCTCCATTAAGACCTTAAAATTTAAATTCTTTATTGTATTAATACTGAAAATTGATTCGAAAAAGATTTTACAATCTCCAAAGAATTATAAAATATCGAACTTCAAGGTTAATATAAAAAAATTATCGCCAAAGTATGTAAACAAAGGCGTATGGTTTTATTCAAACAGGAGTGCCACAATATAACATTATTTTTCTTTCATGTCAACATGTAACAATTAGGAACTTTTCAAACATCAAGTTGTCTTAACTTATCATCTGTAATTTGAAATTTTATATTTAATATTTGGATAGAGTATAGAACAAATCAACAAATAATTTTAAAGTGTTTTTTTTTAAATTTGTTTTTGTCAAAAATTGTTATTTTTTTTTAATTTTCTATGGGAGAATCAGTTTGTTGCCCCTGACGAGCCGCCTGTTAAAGAATAAGAGCGAGCGAACAGAATTTCACAGAAATACGGTACAACTAGGCACCTGTTTTTTCGCCGTAACGTCGCGACGTCACGGTAGCAGTTCAACTGGTCCACTGCTTCTCTACGTTCGGAGTAGTTTCACAAGAAAAGATAGATTATGCAAGTACAACAGTTGTAGCCAATACGCTCTATACGAATTTGTCAGGAGACTAGAATTTGCCTTGCTCCATCTAGGAACAGATATCCGCCCTTTACACATAACACATATAGAACCAGAGCCGGCTTTAGCAACTCTGACGCCCCGGGCGAGATTTATTTTGGCGCCCCAAAAAATGCTATTTTTTTACTTTATATTTTAAAAATTGGATGTCTGCAGCCCTTTTTTGTTTGCCGCCCCGGGCCGTCGCCAAACCCCCTAAAGCCGGTACCCCGGTACTTTATAGAACCTATACGAATAAATATGTTAGACAAAGACAGAATCACCTCCATTGTTTCTAGTGGTTTATAGGCGTCTAATTAGCAAAATGTTGTTGATATAATAACAAACAATTAACCATAACAACACGATTTTTATTAATATTAAATAATTATTAATATCTTTACAGAAAACATTAGGAAAAAGAAACAAAACAAAATGGACATAAATTTGCTGATTGTAACACAAACACGTCTCTCAAAGTCTCGATTACTCGTTTACTGTTGACAATTTTACCTGAGTTAAGCGGAAGTACTTTAAAGAGAACACATTATTGAGAATTTTATAGGATCTGTTTTACAGAATTGAATACGTCCACATTAGCACAGAAATAAAGAGAAAATTTATATACTAAATTCACCGACCAAATGGTTACTAGATTTGACAGATGTATCTGGTTAAACAAAATACGTAGTCTCAGAATTGTAAGACGCAAACATCCCTAGAAATATCACTATATTCAAGGGTACCAACTTAGATCTAGGAAATCTTTGATCGATGAATCTAGTATAGCACAAGAGATAATCGTTATCAAATAAATACTATATACAGCTATATAGTGTAATACTTTTTTTAAAAAAATATATCTATTATTTAGAAAGTGAGTTAGTAATCACAACTGTGAATCTCTATCATAACAATTTAGTAAATAGTTAATAAAATAAAATTTAAAAAAAAAAGAAAGAAAAACAATTAGTAATTTTACACAAAACAGTCGATTTAATATACATGAAAACATCACGTATTACTCATACTAAGTAAAATAGCTTTTCGCAACATTGCCCTATCATCATCATCATTGACATTATCATTTGATAAACTCAACATTAATGCTCGCTGTATTTCCTCATCATCTGAGGATGAGGATGCACCACCACTATCATTATCATCACCAGGCGGCTCTTGACTCAAACTCAATTTCAAAGCCTTCTGTAATTCCACTTCCTCATCATCATCGTTATCATCTACTGTAGCATTTTCAATTTCATCTTGTCTCAAACTCAATTCTAAAGCTCTCTGTAAATCACTGTCGCTATCATTCTGTTGTTGCTTTAAATTACTTGTAGATGGTGGCTTGTCATCATAATCTTGACTTAAACTCAATTGTAATGCTGCTTGTAGTTCTGGATCATCATCATACGATTCGTTGGTTTGTAATTGTTTGGGTTTTACAGAACAACGTTCAGGTACAACTGGATTGGAACGTAGCACATCGTCCGCTTTACACGTTGGTAATTTACCAAATACAACAAATATTGAATAGCCTTCATTTTTCAATTGTGCTAAATACAATGCTAGATACGTATCCGATATTAATAACGGTTTTACGAGTAATGAATTCAAATTGAACCATTGATTGCCGATTTTACGTATTGTAAACCAATGATTTTGATAATTGCAAATAAATGCCTGTTGTTTGGTTAAATCACAACATTTAACACGTTCATCTGTACTTGTATAAGGCACCAATTCTAAACCCCATACTTGTAGTGCACTACTTAATACTTGTATTGAAAAATAACCACTATCATCCATATTACCCGATGGTTGTTTCACAAAATTCTGATAATCCTCACTGTCTATACCGTTCTCGGCCATACGTTCACGCTCCTCATCATCCAACTTTTTCGCTATAATACTCAAATCAACGGCTGTATAATACGGACCTTGCAAGAGAGAATTTAAACAGTGTTGGGCACATAGGGAGCCTTCTTGCTGTAAGTTTATAGGTTATGTTCGTTTTCTGGAATTTTCAAGATACTCTTACCTTTTCATGGAAAATCGTCTCCATCGTCACAGCTGTTTTGAGACAATGATCACAAATAATGTTTGGATGTTGATTTCTGGTATTTGTACAAAAATTTCCCACAAAAAGAATTATAAGGAAAAGATCACCACACACGTCAATTTGACTTGAAAACAATTCACGGAAAATTTACAAGTAACTTTGTTGTTTTTTGGGCAATTATCGATATTTTGTTTTCAATTTGATTAAAAATTAACAACGTTTTATTTTTATGTTTATTATAATTATTTGTAATTTTTTTTGTGTTGTATAAAAATAGAGCTGTCAACTTGTACAGAATACTTTTTCTTGACAGTTGCTAATCGACCAATCAAATTTCTCGGATGGTGGCTGTGTTGCCAAAGTTACACGTTCTGGAAATGTCTCACAATCGGTAGATATACAGCATGTCCCAAAAATGTCAATTATACAATTTTCTTTCAACAATAGGGCGTCTGTTGAGATATTTACCATAGAATAACTGAGACTTGGAAAATCGTTCGATTTTTTACTCGATTTTTACTACAGATTGTCTCATATAACTTCAACTTTTGAAGGCATTGCCCATGAAGCTTAGAGGCTTCTGTTAACCAGTTATATCGCAGTTTTCAGAGGTTTATCATCAAAGGCACTAAAATAATTGTATAGGATACTATACAACAAAAGAAGAAGTGAAGCAAATCAAGAAAAAAAACAAGCAGTAGCTAACATTATTTTGCGGGGGGCCTTAGAGGAAACTAGAAGCTATCAAACTAAACAATTGTCTTAGACAATCACTAGAATTATCCTTAATTTTATTAGTAATCCAACCTACAAGGCTAGAGGTGGAAAAACTAAACAAAACCTTGTAGGCGCAGGGATGTCCAAACTATTGAAAAGTATGTGCTCAATTGTTAACCATCATAACTAAAAAATTAATTTATCGAGTACAGAAGTAAACAGTATTGAATTTCCTATCTTAAGAAGATAATTACAAAGTTTAAAGGATAATTTTTATTATCTCAGAGTACTTCTTCCAGAGACAATTCCTTTGAAAGGATTCCCCTCGTGTTCGATTTGACAACGTTGCAATTTCGTTAAATTTGTTTTCTTTCGATTCCTGTTGACATTCAACATGGCGGCATGTCGTCAGTGCTGTGCTGTGTCGTGGTGAGTTGAAATTTAACTAAATTTTTCATATTAAATAACATCAAAGCCTTTATAAAATGTACGTAAATTAATTATTTAACATTTATACTATCGAATTCGTATATTATTATAGTAAATACAGTGTAATTTATGTAAGAAATTTTATAGGTAAAGATTTCACTTGTCCAAAAAAAAAAACGTACATATATCTTTTCTGTAGTAGTCGAGTTCTAACCCTCCGTGTTTTGTGTATGTGTGTGAATGAAAAGACAGGTCGGTTTTCAACCGTTCGTTTCTACGCAGTAAAATATATTCCCCAAATCAATGTGGCTCTTTGGGGACGATATTTATTTGTATCCCTAATTTCTTTTCTATTGAATACATTTTGTATACCAACGAATTTCATAATAATCGAATCATAAATCAATAACGAATTAATCAAAATTCAGATCCTTGATAATGTTTTTTTTCTGTTTGTATTATTTTGTTGATGTTTAATATTTTAGTATTGTTTACTGTTTGTATAATATTACATATGAGAATGACAAACCTTTTTTTTTGTTTCAATTCTATAACGAATCAATAATTCGGAGGTTGTTGTTTTACCCCTTGCCCTAAATGCACATGTTTCTAAATTTGGAACAAATCCTGTTTTTGTTTTTATCCGGCTTTAACTTTAAAGCTCTCTTATAATTGAGTTGATTTACAAAACTGTATTACTGTAATTAAAAGTAACTGCTAATTGAAAAAGTTTCGTCAATAAATGAAATCGTCTAAAATAGTTAGACTAAGAAGGTCCTATCGAAAGTTGAAGTAAACCTAAAGCTCCCTAAGTTATTGGACTGTATTCCCGGAGTTAACTTTGTTCTACAATTGACAAGCCTTGATCGTCGTCGACCTCCTGGAAATGTGCGAACTTTGAAGGTTTTTCGTGTGAGCAAAAGTCATCTGAATTGTTGTACAATCGAGCACTTATTAAAGGGGTCACTTTGTTAAGTTTGAGTCCAGGTCAGATCAGATTCGACTTGGTCTCGATTTTATCTCAAATCAACTTTGTGCAATTTGCTTTGTTGTACTTTAAAATCTTGTTAGACGCAATAAGTTGATATACTCTCAAGATCGGCCTTAAGTTGATATTGTGTACTTAATTTGAATTAGAATTAGAATCTATAACTAATAACGTCTATAACCCTCCAAAGGCGTGGTTTGTGGACGTTTGTAAAGTGTATGAGGAAGGATAGAGATAGAGAAGGAGGCAGATGTCCAGAGTGCTCTCTTCTCCTGCAACTTCCGGAGATTTGTTATGAAACGGTCTATAATTTACAAATTTTACATACTCAAAACATTTTATTTAGAAGTAGATTGTTGATAAAAACGGTTCTATCAAACAATCGTTAAGCTGTTGTTTATAAGCGTTAGAATTGCCTTGGTTTTGAAGAAAATACGATGATCCAATCGTAAATGTTAGCCAGTTTTATCTTAAAATTATAGTAGTTAATGATTGTTGCTTTGTTTGATCGTAAAACTGCTTCCATTATTGAATGAATTTACGGATAAAAAAGTTAGGGATCCAGAAGGCAATAATTTAAGGAAAAAAAACAATAATTCACTTGTAGTTTTTGCAAAATTAGATATTTAACTGCGAGACCTTTTGTTTCTCGTTGTCTCACTTTTGCTTCATTTTTTTTAAGAATAACTACTGTATGAACAAAGGCAAAGTCAGAAAAGTTTATTCTGGTCTTTAAATAAATGCTTTATCATAATATGTAAAGAAGCAATCTATCATCTTTCCCAATCGATCTATTTAGTAGGAATAAGGATGAATATAAAGGTGGATTTACACGGGGACAGTAACTTAAGCAAATAACTAAATTTAACCATTTGCATTGTGTAAAAGTTTGATTTAATAATAATAATAAAAGACAGTAAAAACTTTAGTGCTTTAGTACTAAATCAAACGTTTACACAATCCAGGTGGCTAAATTTAGTTACTTCCTTAAGTTACTTGCTTTAGTTACTGTCCTCGTGTAAATTGACTTAAGATAAAAGGCTTAATACATTTGGTGATAAAAGGTAGAAACATGATATAAAACATACATTGAACAAATGCTCTTAAGATGCTGTTAGCACCACTTAATTGGTAATCGTATTCCAATATAAACAGTATATGATTAGCACACATTCTAAATACACAGCAAAATTTCATAATCGATATTGTACGAGTTAAAAATTTGTTAAAAATAATACTGTTTTGTTTATAATAAAAAAAATTATATATAGGTAGTTTGTTTGCCAAATTATCAATAAATCCTAGAATTTAAATTAATTTGTAAATAATATTTTTCTATTTTCCTTATTATATAAAACTAAAAAAACTAATAAATCTGTTCTATTTTCTATATACATAATGTTGTCTAATACAAATTAAATATTAACAAAAGATAGAAGATCTATTTAATATGGAACAGGTGATTATAATAATTATCTATATTTTCTCTCTTATATCTTAACGATTTTCAATTGTGTGTCCATCAGTTTTTGTTCTCTCTTCTATACATTACATTAATTAAGTTTCAATTATTATAAACATAAAGAATACAGTTTTTACCTTCTATACGATGAAACGTTTGAAAGAAGTCAAGGTTTTTTATTCAAGGCCTCAAAATTTATACACTGTTTTGTTCTTTTTTTGTTCCTAGAGGTGTTTTTATAGAATTTTTCTGTAAAAAATATACGCTTCAAAGATATTAATTAGTTATGAATCCTGTCTTTTTCACTGTAACATCATATTTCCTTATTTGTTTGTTTGTATGTTTTCAATTATAACATTTACAATTATCACTTTCGCGGTTTCTGGGATTAGATATACTGTTATTCATGTTTCTCCTTATCCTTCTTTAATATGTATTTGTTTTTATTATAAACAACATAATTATTATTTATTTGAATTGATGCTATTCTGATAAATCGAGAGACAGAGGATCAAATAAAATAGTTGCAAAAAATCAAGAGTGGACGCATGTTGGCGGATTTTTTACCGGGTCTGGCTCGTGTTTTAAGAATATCAAATATCTCAGATCTAAACGAATTGATATGCTATACTTAGATTCTTGGATTTTGTAGTTTATTCAGTCTTTATTGCATTAAACCAGTGGCATCAATTGTTCTCTGTTAAATTTTAGTTTAGATCCGTTGGAATTAATCTTCTGGAACGTCCGTAAGACTTTTCGTTTTTCAAAGAATTTCTTACATATACCAAATTTTGAGAAGCGCCGTTTAAAGGTTTTGTATGGAAAGCGGTTGTTTGTTCAGGTTGCTGTCGAAATTTTGATAATTTGACTTGTTCAATAACTTGTTGTAAATACTACTTTACACAATTTTTCAAGTTGTGTCGCATATTTTTTTTTTGTTATTGATTTTTAACTTATCTTTGTTTCTACAAAAGTTCATAAGTTTATTTTTTACTTGTTTTCGATATTAACCGTAAATTGTCACTGTTGATAACGAACTATCATTGATTATTTTGTTTATATTAAATTGACGATAAGTTCGGGGGGGAAACTATTCGTTAAAATTATAAATTATTTGTAATTTCCTCTGAAATTCTATCTCCATTTTAACCTTAATTTCTATTGTTATTTTTGTTTGTTACCTGTAACAAAAAGAGTGTCAATTTATTTATAATTGTTAAAATTAATTGCTGGCATTTTGTTTTTGTCAAATTGTGAAACTTGCCGCATTATTGTGTAAATTTCAATGAACAAGACCAAGATTTTATTTGTGCACGACCTGTTTTTCTTTCGATCCTCAATTGTGGGAAGCAAAACCAAAAACTATGGAAGAATTTAAAAAGTTTCTATTCGATTTCCAACTGAAAGTTAAGGGCTTTAACTCCTTTAAACTTGCCACCAAAAGAAACTTATTGCTAGATCTAAAGCAAAATAGGTCTAATATTCAAGAGAATTGATTTGAGTAGTTTTTCGTTAACGTATCTAAATCTTTGGAAGAAGAAGGTCTCCTTTTTGAACGAAAAAAAAATAGAAAATTATTCAAATTTATTATAAGTGATACTTGATCTACATTTGAATAATACAAGGACTGTCCGTTGTTAATTAAAAAATGCTAACAACCAACACCAGATTTACATAATATCGATTAAAAGAAGATATTCATTTGGTTTGTAAAGCAATAAAAACACGCATAATTAATGATTTTTAACTAAAATTTTCAACGTAGAATGATTTTCCGGGTCAGTGAATTAGTCGATATACACACAAATTCACGTCTTTTTTATAAATGTCAGTCGATATTTCTTATTATTTTCAACATAAAATATTCCTTAATATTCATCAATGTAGGGAATTATTTGAAAGATAGGCTCAAAAATATCTCTCTTCGCCAAATTAAAACTTCAAACAAGAACTTCAACAATGTCAGCAGGCCATGGTTTTTCGTAACTTCTGAAATATAGACAGGGGACTTTTGATACATATAACAGATAGAAATGAGTATTTGTCACTAAAATGTGTCCTCTGTCTGTAGGTTTCCTATTATTATAGGACAATTCATGCTAAATCTCTAGGAGTCGTGGGAGAAGAGAGCACCTTCGCTTTATAGATATCTCTTATTTTTATGGTCATCTATCTTCTTTTCTCTCGCAATCCTCCACAAGCCACAGACCTTCGAACTGTTGGAAGTTATATGAAATGGATAGTCACGATTAATGCTTGGCCAATCAGGCATAATCTTCATTTGTACTTACTTATTGTTAGGCGTTCCAGGATCGACTTTTGAAAACGGATAAACCGTATGCAAAATGGCAGGTTTTTCTATTTGGGCACTATTAAAAATTTGTATGAAAACTGGTTACGTCTTTGATTACAACAGTTTAAAATTCTATGACTTATATGTTTACGGTGGTTTTTAGGGGCAAATTTATCATCAAACTAATGAAACTTAAGTATCAGGCTGCCGCTCCCCCCAATTTTGTTCAAATATTCAGTTTCAGCGACTACTTCCTTTCGATGTAGCCATTTGAATATTGTTTAATAATATTCATCGTCTTGCTACAAAGATTATTGCAAGGGGTTGTGCAGAGGGTGAAATGCACCCGTGCCGCTTTGTAGAGAAGACCGATCCTGTCTTGCTATTACAGAAGTTGATATTATCAATACTAAAAGATCGTTAAATGTTAATGTGGTTTGATTATTGTCATATTTTTCCATTAATAAAGTTCAGTATGGAAAGTTTTTCGATTATTAATTATTTGTAGATGTTGTTTTCTTTCTATTTCATAAGTCTTTGTATACATATATTAATCTAATTATACTATAAACAGATAGTATATTAAAATGGCATAACTATAATAATAAACATAATATGTGGATAAAGTTAATGTTCTACAAAATAAACACATTTTTTTTTAAATAAATTGTTCCGCGTAGGCATCGGTTTTTTTTTCTCGAAAATTGTCTTAGGTCAAAATATAAACGTTATTAGAAAAAAATTTATAAAAACAGTTTTCACTTGTTTTTCTCAATAATTTCCTTGAACCCAACAGTTTATTAATACTTTAATTTTTCTCTCTCTACTTTCAGCTTGTGTAACTAAGAAAAGAAACTTTTGAAAAATTTAGTCTAGAAAGAAAATTACAAGTAAAGGAAACAACAAAACTAAAGAAGAACTGTATCAGCGCAACCACTGGCCTTTTTGATAAAATTTTTATTAAGAGTATTAAACAAAAAAAATAAATAAATAAATAAATACGAGAAAAAAGACAGAGCACAATACGCACCCAGCACGCATTGAAGACATCTGAGGATTTTTTTTAAAATTATTTACTATTCTTTATTTCTTCAAAATTTAGATAAAAACAAAACATAACAAACAAATATAACAAGGAGAGAATTTCCGAGTGACTGTGGATTAGAAATTTTTATACCTATCGGGTTTGTTTTCTAGTAAAATTGTAATACTAATAATAAATAATAATAGGAGTAATAATT
The DNA here is from genome assembly GCA_021725515.1 of Epicauta chinensis. NCBI lineage: Eukaryota > Metazoa > Arthropoda > Insecta > Coleoptera > Meloidae > Epicauta > Epicauta chinensis. The sequence goes on from JAEDXX010000032.1 coordinate 234,186, forward strand.
AATTGAACATAACAAAAAAGAAAAAAGAATATATTGTGAAGTTTGTTGATTAATATTGTACATTTTTTGTGACTTTTTTTCTTCTTAAATTTATATTAAACAAACAAAAAAAAACAAAGTTTAGGCAAAATTTAACAACAAAAAATAATATTAATATTATTAATAATAATAATAATTTGTATAAGTGATAAATTTTATTAATTACGGTCTCGGCTGCCATAATACTAATATTTAAATAATTGACTTTTTTTGTGGGGTATTTTATAAAACGAAAATACCACTAACCATTCTGTGATATTCACTACACTTAAGAAACGATAAGAAGTGACAAAAGAATTTTAAAGAAGAATAAGAATAAATTTACAAAATATTAATAATCAAGAAAAATACAAAAGAAATAAATCATTGCACTGATAGAAGACTATGTCCACCAATCCTCAGTGGAAATCCTTCCAGCCGCCCGACACCATGAACCAGGACTCTGCCATCATCGATTACAAACCAATGACCAGCAGCAACGGTGAGCATCATTATTTTTCATGTTTTTTTTCCGTTCTTTTTATATAAAAACAGAGATTGTTTACGGCTCAATATATCGGTCACATTTTTATTCATGCGTCGACAGCGTCGATGTTTTTTTTTTGTTGTTCTACATTATGTATTATTTTCAAATTAGCTACTAGAGTTACAATATTTAAAGAATAGTATTTCACAAAAATAGATTTAATATATGAAATTATTTGATATGATAAATTCGGAGTAACATCTTAGGTTTCTATCTCGTGTAAGCACTCGTGAGAGCTTTAATACTAATTTAGTCTCATTGTTGATCTGTAAAGCAGGAGTAATTGGAGTCAATAGGGCAAGAGCAATCGTTTGTTTTATAACAATCATTAATAGTTTACAGGTTATTTCCATTATTAAAGTTATAAATAACTATTTAATTTTTAATTGATGAAAAGTGATTGAAATCTTTATTATTATTATTTAATTGTTAATTATTGTTGTTTGTAGGAAAATCATCTCAAGTATTTAATTTTACAAGTCGTTCAACATCAAATTCACGGTTCGGGCCAGCAGACTTTTCTTCTATGCTACAAGACAAATCACCAACATTTGGTAGTAATGGCCTTTATGGTTCATCTAGTACAACAACATCAACAACACAACAACAACAACAAACAAATGCACGTTTCCCTATTGGTACATTTTCACTTGATACAAATAATATGTTTAATAATAGTAGTAGCAGCGGAGATAATGCATTAAGTAATAATATATTCTCAAATGGTAATAATAGTAGTTATAATGATTCAAATTCATCGAATCTTGGTACAAGAGAAACTGGAATAATTGAAAAACTTTTGGTATAATAAAATTATTGATTTATCTTTTAAATTTCGATTATAAATTAAATAATTTTTTTTGTTTGTTGTAGCATTCTTATGGTTTTATACAATGTTGTGAGAGACAGGCACGTCTATTTTTCCATTTCAGTCAATTTAGTGGTAATATTGAACATTTAAAGATTGGTGATCCAGTTGAATTCGAGATGACATACGATCGTCGTACTGGTAAACCCATCGCTAGTGCCGTCACAAAAATTGCACCAGAAGTTGTATGATTTTTCAACAATTTTGTTTGTTGTCAAATTCATTTCTTATTTAATTCGAAATCGTATTAATTCCTCTACAGGTAATGAGTGAAGAACGTGTAACTGGTACGGTGACAACTGAAGTACGTGGTGAAGGTTCCGGTGGTGATACGACCGGTCGTATTAGTTATGAGAATCGTGGTGAATGTTTCTTTCTACCATATACCAAAGATGATGTTGAAGGAAATGTTACGTTACGTTCTGGTGATAAAGTCAGTTTTCAAATTGCTACAAATAATAGGTGAATTTTTTTTTTGGTGTTTATGTGGTTTTTCCTAATAATTAATTTTAATTTGATCTAATTTATTTCATTAGGGGTAATCTGGGAGCATGTCATGTTCGTTTAGAAAATCCAGCACATCCAGTCAAATATCAAGGTGTGGTTTGTTCAATGAAAGAAAGTTTTGGATTCATTGAACGAGCTGATGTTGTTAAAGAGATATTCTTCCATTTTTCTGAAGCTAAAACCAAAGAAGAATTGCGATTGGGGGATGATGTTGAATTTACCATTCAAACACGTAATGTAAGTATTTTTAAGCGATCAAAAAAATTAAAATTGGGGTTAAAAAACGTTTTCTTAAAACGATCTCTGTGAATTGATGCCATTTAACCGTATGCAACGACCAACATTTTAGTGTTTTATTATACAAAATTCATCGACCAAAGGGTTCCTAGATATAAATTGGTAGCCTTGAATATAGTGATTTTTATAAATTTATTTGTTTCCGTCCGTATCCCCACGTACAATCCTGGGACTACGTATTTTGTTTAACACGAGACGCATCTGTCAAATCTAGTAACCGCTTACTCGATGAATTAACTATATCAAATATTTCAAAAGTGTGATTTTGTTTTAATTCAAAAAAATACATACATACAAAACTTTCGTACGCTGGGCTGAAAAAAAGGTCTTTCAATGTTTTAGGATCGCTGATTAGTCAAATTTTAATTGTTTATAGAATCAAGGCCTGCATTTCGAAAATTCGAAGCTTTTTCTTGAGACGAGGAATTTTTAGCACTTAAATTACGACTTTGTAGGCATTTTGGATGTTATTAATTTCAATAATTTCTAGATCTTATCGCATCAATTTATACACATTTGCCGACTCTGTTTATTGTTGTTTAGTTGGAATTGTTTATTTTGCAATAATAAATAGAAAACATTTCCTGTAATAACAAAAACAAATGAATGTATCAAGTGGTGTGATAAAAGATTTAGACATAACAAATGGCGTGTTGATGGAATCTTTTATTGAATTTGCTGAAGTTTCATTTTAAACTAAATAGCAAAACTTGGACAAAACCGTTTCATTCAGTTTCATTGTTGGAGGTGTTCAGTTTAGTTCAGTTTAATTAAATCTTCGTTGCTAAGAGAATAATTACATTATTTTTGTTTTTGTCGTTCCAATTGTCAACTGATTGTCACCGAATGGCTTTGTTTCAGGGCAAAGAAGTGGCATGTAATATAACACGCCTACCACCCGGCACTGTAATCTTTGAAGATCTAAAACCGGAAATCTTAAAGGGTCAAGTATTGAAACCATTAGATCGTGGTCCGAATGCCCGTCATCAAACTGATGCATTACCAGGACGTATACGTTATCGGGCACCTGCTGATCATTCAGAAGTTGAAATCTCATTTGGTGATAAAGATCAACGTGGTGATTTTACATTAAGACATGGTGATTGGGTACAATTCAAAATAGCAACAGATCGACGTGATGGTTTAAATCGTGCAACAAATATCTCCTTATTGGATGAGAGTTTTTTAGTTAGTGGTGAGAAACGTGAACGTGGTATTGTGGCATCATTAAAAGAGGGTTTTGGATTTTTGAAATGTGTTGAACGTGAACCAAGATTATTTTTTCATTTCAATGAAATCTTAGATTTAGATCGTGAAATACAAGTTGGTGATGAATATGAATTTACTGTTGTACAAGATCAGACAAGTACATTTGCAAATAATCGACAAAGTGCCATTAGAATGAAATGGTTACCACATGGTAGTGTACAATTTGAGATGAGAATTGAAAATGATTTAACTGGTATTGTTACAAAAGATATACCATTGAATAATTGGTTGAATCGTAGTCCAACAAAACAACAGAACGGTGGTGATTATATACCAGAAGCTGGTTTAATAACTTATCAAGTTAATGGTGTTAAAAAAACAATACAATTTTATACAAAAGATTGTGATATGAAACATTATCCAAGATTAGGTGATAAAGTTGATTTTAATATAAATCAAATTAAACGTAATAAAGAATTGATTGCTGTTGATATTCAAACTGTTCAATCATCATCTACACAAACTACAAACGGTCTCAAACATAGAAATAGTAATAATAATATTAATAACAACAATAATAATACTAATAATAACAATAACAATAATTGTCAAGTGTATCAAGGATTTATAGCTGCATTAAAGGAAGGTTTCGGTTTTATTGAAACTATCCAACATGATAAAGAAGTTTTCTTTCATTTCAGGTATGTTCTTTATTCCAATCATATCAAAATTAATTATCCATTAATATGTTTTGATGTTGTTATTGTTTAGTAACTTTGAGGGAGACCCAAATACGCTAGAATTAGGGCAGGAAGTTGAGTACAATTTAGGTAGTCGTGGTGGTGGTGCTGGTGGTATGTGTTCATCAGCCGAAAATGTTAAAATCATACCAAAAGGTACAATAAATCTACCACCTGTATTGGGTGATGTCTTGGATGGTATTGTTGTACGTCCATTACGTTCTGCAAATCCTGAACAAAAGGAATATAGTGGTTTAATACGTTTAATAAAAAATACAGATGATCTATTATTAGAACATAATAATGATAAACCATTAATTGAATTAGAATTTGGTATAATGGGTTTAATTAATAAACGTGAATTATTACAAATCGACGATCATGTACAATTACAAATCGATCAACAAGGACGTGCTGCAAATATTGTTGCTGTACGTAAGAAATTACGTGCCACCGTTGATTCAATTAAAGGTAATTTTGGATTTTTGGCATATGAAGTGGAAGAAGGCAAAAAATTGTTTTTCCATATGACTGAAGTTAAAGATAATGTTAATTTACAAGTTGGTGATACTGTTGAATTTGTACTTGTTAATAATCATCGAAGTGGTAAATCGTCAGCTTGCAGTGTTGTTAAAGTCAGGTAATTAATGTAATTTTTTTTTCAATTTGTTTGCAAATCAACGTTACACCACATTAAAAGTATTTTACTGCATTAGAAGCGCGTCCTCTTTTTTACCATTAAATAGATAAAATTCATCCTGGAGAGGATAGATTAAATCGATAGAAATTGAACTTGATTTGTGCAAAAGATCTAATTTTCTTTGATGTACGAAGTCACTTCCTGGCTTATCGGTTCTGTAAAAAAGTGTGTTTCTGGGGCTATGTGTACCTAGCCTGAATCAATTGGAAGCTATCGCTATCGAACATAATCAATCTAATTTAACCAGTTAGTATAGTTTCGGTACAATATAAATATTTACAGGGTATTTTCTTTAAATATGATTAATTAATTAAGGAAAAACATCCCAAAAACTGTACACGTTCTATAACTTTATAATAGTTAATTAAGGGAAATCGTGGAAATTTATACAACAAAGAAACTTGAAGGTTTGACAAAGCTCAGAATTGAAAAAAATTAACCAAAACCATTGTGCGAAGTGACCGTGTCGCCCCTAAAATTTCGCTTAAATTCCAAAAATTTTTCACCTTAAAGTGTACCGTCATTAGGTTTAGGTCTTATGGGCCTGGACGTATACCCTCAAGTGGTTTTAGACCCAACTTACTTTTTCTTCTAATCATTTCTCCCATCTTTTACCTTTTACATATTAAGTTCTATTTCGCTCTCTTATTATTTTCAATATATATGGTCTTTTATGATTATTTTCATCAATTCCACTACATTCGTTTGATGATTTTACTGTTTCAAAACTTATTACTATAATCCGTTTTAGCAGTGTTTTGTTTTATTTTCGAATAGAATAAACTTCTTCAAACTCCTTTTTTGTTTGCATTTGTGACCCTTTTTAGTAGCTCTATTTGTTAATGCAATTGTGAGAATTACATATGCACATTTGGGGCTTGAATTAAGTTTTCTTCTTGTGTTGGCCTAAACGAATAATTAATTGTTTATGTAACACTTGAACGTAATCTTATACTTTACTTTTTTTTTACTAATTGTGTAATCTGTTTATTCTGTTCCAGTGATGTTCAAGCAAGACCAGAACGTCTAATAAGTCGATTACGTACAGTATCATTGGACGATACCGGTCCAAAATTAACAACAATTCGTCAACCAAAAGGCCCTGATGGTTCAAAAGGATTTTCATCTGAGACACGTATGACTCGTTTACCGGGTATCATTGTCGAATAAAAAAAAAGAAACAACACAAAAAATATTTATAGTCATTTGGTTTAAGTCATTCTATATCTCTATCTATATCTCTGTCTGATTCATGTCACAAACAAAGCAAACAAAAACAAACTATACACACACACAAGTATTGTAGTAAAAACTAAACTTACTCTTGTCTTAGCAGTGGAGTCGTTGGCTATATTGTATTTAAATAAGTCCTATTGGTATAACAATATTTATTGAATTATTTTGACAAAATTTGTTATGGTAACAAAAGTTTAAAACTAAACAAAAAATAAAAACTAGGACAAGATGGAAAAAAAACCGTTTTGGTTGTAATTTACACACCAATATTAGTTGTAGCTAATGTTCGTACATGTTGAATTGAACAAAAATGATATATAACAAAAAAAAATCGTTCGCAGTTTTACTGTGCTTATATATAAACAAATTAAATAAATAAATTTAACAAAAAAAAACACTGCTTACAAAACCAAAAAAATTAAAAACAATTAAAAAAACTACAAAAAAAATTGATAATCCATTGACAAATATGAATACAATGAATTTATTATTAGGATACAGAGTTAAGGTATTAGATTATTGATCTAGAGAAGACTGCATCGATAAGTAAACTCTATTACTACTACTACTACTATTACTACATTATAATGAAACCTTTTGTAACTTTTATTTAGACTCCATTTAGGTGTAATGTTAGGTTGTGCAGTCTATGCAGTACCCGCAACATCTAATAGATCCAAAATAATAATAATAAGAGGAATTATCTCTCGCTCAATTTTTGTTTAATTTATTTGTCATTAATATCTTTTACTTCTGTGATAATTTCAACCAGTTTTTGCGCTATTGACCAAAGTAGATGTTTCCTTCTTCCATTGCGGTGCCTAAATTTTTGCCTTTATTGTATTTGTTATTTTCAATTAATTTTTCGGCTGTTTTTAGCATTTTCGTTTAATTTAAATAATTATTTAATGGGTAGATAATTGGGTGTTTTTTCTATTCGTTTTATTTTTTTTTCTAATTTTTACTAATGTTGATGTGGGTACTGTGATGCAGTTTTTCAAAGTAACTACAATATTAAATGTGGATTATCTTCTATTTGTAAATTGTTTTAATTTCAAAGGAAAATATACTAAGAAAATACTATTTAAAAAAAGATGGTTTTATTTCTAATAATAATAATAATAATAAAAATAACGTAAAATATGTTGAAATACGGGGGTGGTTCAGACAACAGAACACTGGTCTGGTGGTAGATTCGATAAAATCATATCACTATACATTCATAAGGAAAAATATCGCCGATGCTTCCGCCAGCTCCTCCTACCACCGGACAAGCTAGAAGAAATCGATAAAATTTTTTAATTTAGTACACAATCGAAAAATCGAATAAATTTATAGAATTGTTGAATCGAGTCATTCGTTCTTATCAAATTTTATTTCTAAAGACTAATCAATGATTGTTTTACTGTTGTAATGTTAAAAGGTTATCGAAAATCTCGTTTTAAATATGGATATATGCAAAGATATCTTTACCTCTATTACAACGTAGACCAAAATATCCAGTTCCTTCGCACAAACATTTATATTTCGGTGATTGTGACGTTTGTATACAAGAACCACCATGTAGACAAGGATTCGGTTTGCAAATATCCCGTTTCCGACCTACAAACAATTCGATTAAATATTAAAACAAATCGCAACCAGTTTGTTGCGCAATTTTGAGAATATTAGAAGAACCTCTTAGAGCGTTCTGGCATTCGGCCAATGTATCGTAACGATATTCAGATGCACAGCCGAAACCACAGGAGCACGATTTGTGCGATATACGACAACCTTGGCGAGTTTGGTCCATATCGCAGGCGGCACACAATTCCAGCCCTACAATCCGACAATTTCAACCAAAATGTAACGATTTTCATGCACACACACATTACCAAAGATGAAGATTACGATGAATTTAATTGGCATGTTGATTTAGTCGGTTCATCAGAGTGTAGAACGAACCCGCCGCCAAGACACCAGAAATCACACTACTAAAACTTCCTCCAAGCCGGCAAGATGCGTTTACTGCGTTATTTGATAACGAAGTCGTTGGCCTCCGGCTCTACCCACTCTACTATCGTTCTCTCTCTGTCTAATTGTTTAAATTGTAATTGTTGATAATTATTTTAAGGACACACACATTTATTATACAGAGAAAAGATGAAAAAAAAGCCAACAATAATAAGAGAATTTTTCAATTTATTATCTAGAAAACTTATTTTAGGAAATAAATAATAATGTACATTATTTCTGTGTGATTTTTATAAACGGAAATGCGATCTGTAGTCTCTTCCGCTAGGGATATTACCCTGTAAGCGTAATCGTCTTACTGCTTCCCGCAGGTGCTTCGGTTGCAAAGGTCCGGTGTCGTTCTGTTCTTCCATTACATCCAAAGCTGTTTATACAACAGAAAAATTATCAGTAATCCAATATAACGCCGAATGTTGTATTAATTAACGGAATTGGAAAAAAATTGTACAAAAATGCAGTGGTGTCACTAAATGGATTATGACACCTTTACTTAATTGGAAAGTGAATAATTGGCTACATTTTTGTTGTTTGGAAACTAGCAAATAAGTCACGGAAATTTTTTAGGATCGTTCATTAACTCTCTTCATTTTGCCCGTTTCTTGCCCAACAATTTTCCCGTGTCAATTGCCAAAAAAGTGCATGTTTATAAGGTAGACGATTACTTAAGCCGATTTGATCTGGCTTAAATTCTTACGGATTTCTAAGTTGTAGTAGTAGATTCAACTAGGTTCGCAGATTTTTCACAGGATCCTCAGGATCTCGATCAGTAGTGCTTTAGATCTGTAGGAATGAGCTAAACTCGTTTCTTTTAAGTTTGTCCGTCCGAAGATGGACAGAGAAATGTTTGTAAGCGCATGTTGCCAGATTAATCGGAATCGGTCCGACCGGATCCGCGTCGACTTCAGTGGTGGACCCTAGAAAAGTCTGTTCGAGGGCTACACGAACTCCACTGCAATTCTATTAATAAAACACCCAGTTTTTAAGGAATTGTACTCTGACATAATCATTTCCGCATTAGACAAACACGATTTATTATTAGAAATTGCCCCCAGTGTCAATGATCGAATAATAGCGGTTGTGTGTGATTTTAGAATTCTTTAAATTATCAGTCAATTGTTGTGTTTACCTTCTTCAACCACTTCACCGACAAATACTTTAGCAATACCAGCCATTGCGATGACAACATTCTGTGAGACAGAACAACCAGTAATTGTTTGCATTAAACGTTTAATTGCAGCTTTCGGGAAAGCCGACCGTCTATACATCTCGTAACGATCCAATTGGTCCTCAGTGAAATTCGATACTAGGACTCTAAAAATACATAAATTCAACAATTAATTGTAATCATAATAATAATGAAGGTAATAATCGTGAGTTACTGCATCTTTTCGCGTTCCTCCTCCTCCAATTCTTTGCGACTCTTCACTTCCCTCTTCTTCACCGGTTGTGTAATAAGGCTCGTATTTTGTGCAGCTTCCGGTAGGATAATATCAGTATCTAGTAGTAAATTAACGTTCTTATCATCAGTATTATCTTCTTTCTTTAGCAAATTCATATCACATTGATCAACTTTAATACCATTCTGCATATTATTCGATAAATCTTTCATATCTGTATCATCATTGTCGTCATCGATATCATCATCATCATCATCTAAATTATCAGAATCGGTATTATCATGTAAATCGTATTTCAATTGTTCTAATGCTTGATTGTCTAAATTTGTATCTTTATCGAACACATCCATTCTATTCAAATTTGCCGCCCTTATAATTGAGGTTATGTACGGTTGTCAAAAACAAAAAAAAACAATTGAACGAAAACGACAATACTAAACAATATTATAATTAATTAGCAACACTAAAATTTGAATAATAAATTAAACTAGATTTTTTTCTAATAATTTAATCGATTTTTAACAATTCTATAAAGAATAATTGGCGAATTTGTACTATACTGCACGGACTGCACTCTATTAGTCGAAATCGCAATTGGCCATGACTGGGGATTAGTTTGCTTCTTTGCCGTCCGGTGCGTTCCAATCGAATTCCAGTCAATATATCACGTTCATATTTGACAATAATTTTTGTTTATTTCTAAGTGGTATTTTCTAAATAAAATTAACGTAAAATAGCGTTCAATTCATATAATCGAATCCATAAAATACCCATTATTATTGTCGTCTTCTGTGAATTGTGATAAATTTCTTGTGCAAATATCACGGGCAGACGTTAACAAAAACAAAAAAAGTACAAGTGTGTTAGTTCAGTGTCTTTGTGTATGTGTGTGTGGATTAGTCTTTTTTTTTTGAAAAATTTCTCTAATCTCGAATTTGTGTGTATCATCATATTTAGTGTTTGTTAATTGTGTACGGAATTCGTTTGTTTTAATGGATTAAATCAACATTGTGAAACCATCTAGTTGGCAGGTAAAGTTCTGTACTCAGTTGGTGGTCTTTTGTTTTTTTTTTGTATATCGTGTGTCTTTTGTTATTTTTCCAATGGTCATTTGATAAAAATCACCATTTTAATTTTTAACAATTCATAAAGAAAATATAGATATTTATAGTCTATTGTTAACATAAAAATCCATTTATTTTCTATGATTTTTTTTGTCGTTATTGCTGCTATTAATCTATAGAAAGAATAGAGATTTCGCAATTGTAAATTAAAATGTTCCACTGTTGTACACCTACATTGTGCGACTAACTGGAAAATCCGTTACACAGTGTGAATGGTCCTAGAACAAAAACAAAAAAAAAGTAGTCATATTTTTATATATAAAAACTACTTTTTTTCTTCAATTGTAATTTCCTTTCTATTCGTATAAAGATGTCATTTTTTATACTGAAAAATGGGTGCTCTTCAGTGGGGCTTCCTGTATAATTGTAGCCATTTCAGTATAACTAGTAGGCGGAGGAGTAATCATTGATATTATTACAATAGAACGGCACATTAATCTTCTACATAACTAATGCCAGTTAATTGTCCTGTTTATTATCAATAATCGTTTGAACTATTTCTATAGCGGGTGCCAGACGCTGCTATGAATGATTCGTCGAATGTTGGAGTCAATGATTCGCTAGTTCCTTTGGAACAATGCTTCGGCTACACGGTGTGGCAAATGTTTTGATTCCACAGTTGGTACAAATATTTGTCAAGTAGTTTTTGTGTATTATTAAATACACTATCAAAATGAAACATTCGACCAAATCATGTGGCAATGCATCCAACAAGGAATGTTTTCCTTCCAACGTTGGACGAATTCCTTTGATTCGCGGCAAAAATACCGACAACAGCTCGAACATGTTCCAACACGAATGTTGGACGTTCGACATTGGTAGCTCGTAGGTGCGACCGTCGGCCACACGATGCGACGAACCATCAAGCGTCCAACGTTGAATCATGTTCGTAGCATCGTCTGGCGCCGGCTTTACATATACCGGGTGTTTTCGCCACTATGAGTGGTTGACCCACTTGTGGTTATTTTTTTCTTTTATAGGAGTAAAGACAGTGTATTAGAGATATGTTATATGGGGCGCTTTAACTCTTATTTATGAAGGAGAAAAAATCATCCATACTTAGAAAAAAGCACCGTGTTTGTAGAATCGCTCCGCGGCCAGGAAATTTGGAAAAGTAGCCGTTCAAAAAATGATGATTCTTGAAGCAGAATGATCTTAAAGCCGATATTCAGCTCCTTCTTCCGTCACTTGGCACTGTTAATTTGAAGAAGAGTACAAAAAAAATTGCTCTGCATTGAGATGGGATAGGTTAGACCAATACCATCCGAATTAGGTTTTGGTGCTGACAGCAATCTCTTATGCAATGATCTTTTATTATTTATAGCTCTCCCTTACATCTCTGAATTAAGGACTTACGTAATGTCAATGCCCACTTACTTTTAGTGTAAATTTCTGTACTCAATTGGTCCACTAATTATTGTCATATTTCAATTCATATCTAAATGCTTATTTAATTATAATGAACTGATTTTATCAATTTCCAGATTAACCACCAATCATTTAGGGGGTTATTTTATTATTGGATGGGGCTTGTTTTGCCCCAATTTTCTTGCACTGGCTCCCACTTCAACCACCACCATTACCCCGCTAAATCAAGAAGGTAAGTCCGAAAAAATTATGTACGTTTTTTTTTCGTATTGTTTTTGAACAGTAGAACACAATATGTATCGTGTTATTTGTCAAGGTTTCATTTAATGATAGTCGTTTTATAATGACAGAAGACGACAAAGTAGGACTTGTTTGTAAATTAAAAACACAATGAACGCCAAATAATCTAGCCATTGTCTTATTTTGTTTAAAATTATGAAATCATTGAATCTTTACGTGGAATTCACTTCACGGAAACGTCTTCTATTTAAAGTGACAGAGAGCGATTATAGTAATTAATGTATCAAGGGCGTTATGAGGCAAATAACGCCTGAATGTCGACAGTATACATCAACCGAGGGCATTATACCGATAACGCCCGTGGTGCATTCATAAGTTTATGCCATAAGGAAAAGACGCAATTTAACTTTGTTTGTTCTTTTTTAAAAAATTTTCTTTGACACCAGAAAATTTGAGGTTATAATTACATTTTTTAATGACTGCAAAAAAAATTGTTTCTCATAGCAACGGGATATTATTTTGCATAACGCCATCGCAACGTCATAATGGCCCGTCGACAAGTAAACAATTATTATTTGCTTATTAATGCAATCGTTTGGACATCTATTAATGCTCCCATAATAAATTCCTATGACATAAACACATTTACAATTATCTTTTGTCGCAAAATATTTATATAGACGTGTGTTCTTGATATTATTTTGAAGAAATATTGATTTTCCACCAATTTAGTTGCCTACTAGATTGACTGCTTTTATATTCCATTTTAAGCTCATTTTAAAGAGCTTTAAACATTACCCAGCAACTGGAGCGACATATGTCGGCTTACCCTTAAACATATAATGATCCCCCTTTTTTTCTAGTCCATTGGTCATCGCTACTAACCCTTGTTGATAACTAACCACTGTCATGTCTTTATGAACTACCTATTCTGTAATTATTCTGGCATATATCTTTATAAAGACATATGTAAGATAGAGCACAGCGGGTAGTGATGGAGGGTTGTTTTTGTTTAACTTTCTATAAACGTTTCTTTATTTTTCTCAATTTGTTTCAAGTGTTACGAAAGAGACACCTTTTTTTGATTGATTTTATAATTTTATTTTTGTAGAATTGTCGTATAATTTTGGCTTAATATCGAATTGATCGCATTAAATGACGACAACTGTATATAATTTATTCATAGTCAAGAATATTAACATAAAAATAGCTATAATTAAGTAATTATTTATTAGAAACAAACAAAGGAAAAAGCATAAAACTACAACAAAAATAAACGATATAACTCTGCCTTATATTTATTAACCTTTTTTTTTGTATTAATTGAATGCGTAATTTTTATATTTAGATTTAGAATTACATAATTATTTGATGAACACAGTTCAACGTGTTTACATACGAGTTTTAATTGCTTTACAACCTACTTTAACAATTATTGATTTAGGAAACAGGTGCACTAGAAATTTATATTACTTAGGTGGTATTAAGCGTAATCCTTTTTATATTTACGAAAATATTTATTTATTTATTTCCATTTATTAATCTTCTGTTGTGTTTTATGTTGTTTTTGATTATTTAAAAAAAAAGACAAACATTGTTTCTATAGATGCCTTGAACTTTGTGTCACGAGCATCGATTACTTGTCTTCATTTCAACATTATCCAGATTTTCCTATTTTTTTTTGCTGCTTTATTATGATAATGATTTTTCAACTATTATCAGTTATAATTGATTTCATCACCTTCTATGCATTGTTGTTTATTATTGAATGTGTCACTCAATCATATTGAGGTCATATGTTATACTATATGATGAAATGTGAAACTTATACCACACATGTCCATCCGGGTTTTGTGTGATACAAAAATTGGAATAAAATTTGCAAATATAACAACAACAAAAAAAAAATAGAAAGCTTTTTAAAGATAATCCGGATTTGGAATCATATCTGAATTCATAAATGTGAATCGCGAAATTGATGATGGGATGCAGCATCTAAACACTAAAGTAGTGTTACAAGACGTGAAACATGCTGTTTTTAGGCTGGCGATTTTTAACTTGGACTCCTTAAAGAGGTAGTTTTGAAAAGCGGAGAGATTCAAAGAAGGTTGTGCAACACCAAATGTTAAAAAGCCCACTTTTAGGCCATTATTCAAATGTGGATATTTAGTTTCGTCCCACTTAATTAATACTAATTAGTAAACTTATTTGCTTAAGTCATTAAATTAATGATTGCAATTATTTGTTAGATACAAACATCATTTTGAGCGACAATTAATTTTCTTAATTCCTTCCTGAAGATAATGATGATTCTCTTTTCAGTCTTCTCTGTTAGATATTTTCCTAATTTTATACGCTTTTCTTGGAAAACTTTTCTACATTGATCCTATTCTCTTCTTTTCTTTGCTATATTGTAGCCATTCTCTTTTATAGTATTTCAGTACTTTCATACCCCAACTTCCCTATCTAAACGTCTTAAAAGATTTCATCTTATGCCAATTCTATTCGAATGACAGCAGGTTTAGTTTAGCTTTCGAATTTTTTATATTTTGTTGTTTTTCACATAAATTTTCAGCATTAATTTTAGTCTATAACATCTATAAATAGTGGTAGTGTAGAAAATTACACGCATTAGAAAAAATAGTGGCACTACCTTCAGTCATTTGTTTTTTTTTTGTATTTCAAAAAGAAAAAGTCGTCACAATCATATCAAACAGATGTTTGTTATGTATTTATTTACGTTTTTCACCAAATAAGTTACAAAGTATTCGACAAAAAGTTGAAATATTAATTATTTGATTTGTCTGTTTTCCCTACCTCTTCTGCTTCTCTACTGCTTCAGGTGATTCTCGAGACCTTTATTTTGTTGAAGATTTATTTGCTTTGGTGAACTTTTAACAGTTTGGCTCTTTATCATTATCAAACCTTACATGTTCATCTTTTGTTTCAACTATATATTATGTTCTATAACTAATAGGATTGGGAATCTTTTATGTGTTTTATTTGTTCTCTTTTATGATCTGCAACGTGATGAACTCTCCATAAGATGTTTAGGTCGTTGGAAAAAAGATCCAAGATTTATTTATAGTTAATATTTCTTTGATAATTTTATAAAGTCATCTTCTTAGAACAGGATGAATTGCAGCAATAGGTCCTGAAAAATTGCACAGTTCAAGTGAAAAATTAAAGCAACTGGAACTAATGGTAGCTCTTTTTCTGTAATGTTGTATTATTGAGATTAATTCTCTATAATCTTTCTTTCATACTACAATTCGCCTCAATGTTAATAACAATACGAACAATAGTATATCGAACAATCATTTTTATGTCGCATTTTTGTTCCAATTCTACTGTTATTTTTCTATAATTATAGTTCGTTTTTCTTGTTTTCATTAACAAAAATATGTTAAAAAAAAACAGATCACATTACTTTCACTATATGTAGGTAGACTGTAAATTTATTATTACTATTATTAAATGTTGTTTATTATTTGTATCTGAAATGAAATAATGTACAGTGCTTAAATGTTTTGCTGGTTGTGTTATTGTCATCTCTTATTATCATTTCAAAGAAAACATATATTTTCAAAGAGAAGGCGTACCTTTTCTTCTTCAGTCCGTTGTCACTAGCTTCTTTATATGCCTGATTCTACCATTTTATTGTCAGTTGGGTAGTTCTATATACAAAGGTTTCGAATAAATGTCAATCCATTTGAAATACTGTGGCTAACAGACGGTCAGTCTTAAGATACTTTGTTTTTTTTTTGTTAAGGATGGATTTTATAGTTTCTTATAAAACTGTGGATGCTGAAAAGGATAATAAACCAAACATTGCTAATAAAACAGACAAAACTGATGAATTTCCATCTCTCGCTCAACGATATTTATAAAGAAAAATCCTCCATTCGATGGGTGTATTTTCTTTTTCAAATGTTTTATAAACGTACCAAATGATGTAATGATTTCGGCCCACATTAAAGTTGGTTATTTTATCATATCTGAAATTTGGGACACGGAAACGAGCAGTTAAAATCCTCGACAGTTTCGACACCTTTACGAGAAACCGTTGCATAGCCCCAAGATTGCCATTTGGTGCTTGATGGGAAAATTCAGTGTTAGTGGTCCTTATATTTTTTGTTTTGGAACTGCCAGAGTAAAAATTACGTTACAGGACGTTTCTTTCGCAATCCTGTACGACTTGAAAGATACCATCCGTCAGCCAGTTACCCAAATCAATAGAAACCTACTGGAAAAAATGTAGACAAAATTTTCTACATCGCCTTAAACCTGTATAATATTTTAATTTAAACTGTCTTTACATGTAGGTATGTTTTGTGTTGACGACTTTTTTAATTATCGTTTTATTCGAAAGTAATGTTAAAGAACCAAGCAGCAAAAAGACGTCACAGTCGTCACTTAATTATTTTTTAATTAGTCTATTTCTTTTCAAGATTCCAAGGAAGTATTTATATTTAACATAGGTGTCTCTACATATAAATTATATTTAAATGAAAATTGTTTATGTGTATGTGAAATATATACAATTACATTTTAGCCACAATCCACATAAAACCGTTAGTTATACGCTTTTTTGTCTTTAGTTTTCTTCTTTTTCATTCATCAGGTCATCAGGGATAGTATTGTTTATTTGGATATAATTTTCTATTTATTCATGAGAATTTTAATATAAGAAAGATGAATCGTTTTATTTTTGTGGTGGCTTTTTTATTCCATTTTTTTCCATCTCTTGGTAGACTTAAAACGACAAGACAAGACAAGAAAACTTTGTTGTATGTAACTATTTACATATGAAAAGATGATGAAATTTATTTATTATTCTTATCAAGCAAACACTGATACAGTAGAACAAATATCTAATTGTTCCACACTGTATTTGTAGGTAAAACGGCTCTTTATTATAGTTGACTTGCGTGCGTACATTGTAAAGTTGTTACGTTTTATAATACCTTCCAGTGCCAGTCCGAGACCGGAAAATGTGTCTTTTTCCTGTCAATCGTATCTGTAAAATCATAAGAATCGTCCTCATGCGTCTCTTTGTAATTAAGGGTTGTTGCGTTGTGTGTATATGTGTGCACTGTTGACTTTTTATTTGTCTTTTATAAACAATTGAATATTTTAAGGATGTAAGTACTGTAAATGTCTATAAATATCATAAAAAGCCATATTAAATTTATCGACAAAAGGCTTCCTAGATTTAAGTTGGTACGCTTGAATATAGTGATATTTCTAGGGATTTAGTTATTTATGTCCATATCCTCGCTTGCAAATCTAGGATTACGTACTTTATTTAACCGTTTGGTCTGTAAATTTAGTATACTTTTAAGTAACTTTAGCAAAGTTTATTGTCACTGTTTAAATTCTCGACGTTTCCAGATTAATCTATAAACTCAGTATTTTATTAATAGTTGTTTTGAAACAATACCGATTTTAACTTGCAACTTTAGTTCAATTTCTGATGGAATTGATATTGAGTCGCGTGGTCTTGAGTGAGGAATTGGGACAATTCCATTTTGCCCCTTGAGGAAATGCTATCTATATCTTCTTATCTAAGGATAGATATATGGACGTTAAGCAAGATTAGAACTATTTATAATTGGATCATCTTAGTTCCTGCGTCTAATACTAGTCATCGTTATGTGTGGAATCTTATTGTAACAAAGCCCTTTTATCCTATAGGTCTCGTAGTGTATTTATTTGTCAATAGAATCTTTATTACTAGCTTTCTTTCGTTTATCCTGTTTGTTGATTTTCTGTTATTTATCGTTGATTGAAATCTATAAAGAATTATGAATTTATTTCTATACTTGAGACGATATTAAATTTGCTATTTTTTTGTTTTGTTTTTACAAATAAGGAAATCATGACATCTTAAGCGACAGTTTTTTAAATATTTCTTTCCTCCTGTATTATTTATTTATGTTTTGTGTATGTATTGTTTGTGTTGATTTCATATTTGACAGATACACAAAAATACACATAGATTTTTAGGTCAAAGTCGAATTAAACTGGCTGAGAAAAACAGTTTTGAAAATATATTAATTTTTAGTATACATTCAGTTGATGTGATTATAACTGTTGTTGTTTGCATTACCAAATTTTTGTGTAAATTATAAGTGAGTTTTACATCAAAATTTTTCTCTTATCTTTCGATTGATGTGTCTACCGTACTGTCTACACACAATTGTTTATTGTGAAATTAATTGTATTTTTTTCTACCTCTCTTCATCTTACCTTTATTTGCAAGTTGATTTAAATAAGTATGCATTTACAAAACGCCCATTGTTTGAACGTTTAATAATAGTTGTAATTTTTCCATATTAGATTCAATTGTCTTAAAGGTTAATCGATGGCAATTATTCATTTTCTAACTAATTAAAAAAATACTTACAATTTATTGACAATAATGGAAAAAATTTAACAGATTTATACGTTTAGAATGCAAGTTGCAACTATTTTTTGTATCTTTTAAATTGATGATAATTGATAATTGACACCATCTGTATAAGATATTTGATTGGTTGTTCGATTTGAAAATAAGCTGTACGAACATCGTTTACAGATAGTAAGTTTCTGATCACAGGAATACATACATTTTGGGCCACACTTGTATATAATTTTGTGTGCCCCAACCCCCATTATTTGTAAATTGACAATATGGTTTGGAGGTGATAGTTCAACATCATTGCAAAGGAGCACAGGTGGCTTTTAGATGAAATTAATTCAAGTGCATTAACTGGAAAAGGCTTTTTGTAATTTATTGTTATTATATGTTATTTGTCAATAATATAATTTTTAAAGGATACAAATTCTAATCAAGACTGAAAAGTAATTAAGCAAAAAAAAACCGGAAAATGTACTTTAATATGACAACTTATATCTCGATGCATTTGTTTCTTCTGTCTTCAAAATAATTATTGGGCTAATATTGATTTACTGACAGCAATCGGTACTTTTCTAAGTTAAAAAAAGCTGTTTTATCAGAACAGTAGTTGCTGTTTTTTTTTGCTTTTTGTCATTGGAGCTTTAAGGCTCTAAATTTCGATATTCTTCAGTCTCTTGGCTGAAAATTGACTCTTATTATTATTCTCAAATTAATTAGAATTAAGGGTATTTATTAATAAAACAGTTACTTTTGGAATATATTTGCTGTTAGATTAAGAAATGGAGAAATACGTCAAAAACAGCCTGTATCTTTGATGAAGTAGTTTATTATTTAAATGATAACCACATGAACATATTTCATGCATATATTAGAGAGGTCATTTATTCGAAAGCATATCAAATTGGAAAATTTTATAATACATATTTCAAATTATAATGATAACATTTTTGATAATATTAAAAGTTACACATATACATAATGGCAATGTAAATAACAGCCTTATCGTATCTAGAGATATTGACAAGATTTGTTCGATATTTTTTACGATCTTTCCTGATAATTTCCTGGTAATAAGCAATGTTAATTGCGTCAATATTGATTTTTCTTTTAGATACACCACACTTTAATATTTGTGAGTGTTTATAATCGTTTTTTTGATTCTTTTTAACTTTAAAATGGCAACTTGAGAGATGAGAGCTTGAATCTAATATCTTGGATAATTTGTCCTATTATAATAGGAGATATTATTACCCATGTTGCGTAACGGGGGGAAAACAACACCATAAAATTCATAAGGAACTTTGGGGATTATTCCAATTTAACAAATGTACTCGCCTAATCTCAAATTTTGATGATTTTCAATAGGTGTATCGATTGAAATTTTTATTTGCATCATTTGACGGAGTAATTCTCAAACAAATGCTCTGACTAAGGCTAAAAGGACTTCTAATCCCTATGCATCAAAACTGTTTTCTAATATGTGTTAGAAAAGCGGGAACGTATCGGCAAGATGAGGTCGTCAATCTTTTCTTTTGTTTCATATTTTCCCATAATCGTCAAAAATTGCATCTGAGCAGTTCAGCTCCTGTAATTTTGTCGCGTCTTGTTGTGTCGTGACGTACAATGATGGACAAGTGTGGGATATGCTTAATACCCAATAATTTCATTGAAATATTGTTTGAAAGTTCAAATTTGCTCCAGTTTTAATAAAAGTAAATAACCTTCGATAGCTCAGTTGGTAGAGCGGTGGACTGTAGTTGGAATATGAATAACGTAGACATCCATAGGTCGCTGGTTCAAATCCGGCTCGAAGGAAAACTTTTTTGTTTAACGAAAAAGAAAATTAAATTGTCCACAAAAAACTGTGATTATTACAGAGGCACAATTTCAATTTTGTGACTTAGTTTGACTTTAATAGAGTTAATAATGGCCTTGCCAGCTATTATATCAACCCGAAGCACAATAGCGTGATTATTATTTTACATGACTAAATTATTAAATCAAAAATAATTTGATGAACTATGAACCTGGATTATATTGAACAAAATAATTAATAGTCTAAATTTTTTATTTGTGGCCTTGTTTCAATTATTTTGTAATGATATTGTTAATAATAAAACGCGTAATAAAGGTTGCTTTATACATTGACAACCAAAAACAAAAAAAAAAGCAATTATTCTGGACTTTGTGTAATAGGATGAAGAATTTACAAACAAAAACAATACATTATTGTTTTGTTGTTGAAATACGCAGGTATTGTAGTCAATGACAAGTAGGTATGTGAAATGTTTTGACACTACATTCGACCCTTTACGAACGGATATTAATCGAATTATTCTCCAAAAAAAAAACAAAACAGGAAATTACTCGACTAGAAAATAGCAACAACGAACTTGATAATTGTTAATTAAACAAGTAAATTTTCCAATTAATTAATCCAACTGTGCAAGCACAGGAAATTAAAAGGGAAAAATCAGTGCATCTTTCGAAAATAAATATTAGTTTCAACACAATTGAGTTGTTCTCAAAGCTATTAACATAAATGACTGTCATGGTCGAAGTCTAACTTTGCCCAATGAAAAACTGCTGGAAAATTCATTTAAAATTAAGCCTTTTGAAACAATTGACATGACTTCTATGCTTCTGTACAATCTGGCACATTTGGTTGATTTAATTCATTGATAATATGACGATATTAGAGAAATTGTAAATTTCACGTAAAGGTGTGGAAATACAGACAAAATCAAAATAACAACAGGAACGGTACTATTTCGAAACGTGATTGAAGTAATAGTAACAACAACAACAACAAGGATTTCCTCACTAAGAAATTCTATTCAAACATACCTATATGTCTGTGTGTATATAGAAAAGTCTTGTCGTCAACGACGCAGGGTTTTCAAATTTATCCACCCGTAAACAAAGTGTTTGCGGTTTCTTTTCCGTTATAGTTAAAAAAACAACACACATTTTGATAAGTGAACTTCCTGCTAATTTATTTGTTTTTGTTTTGATTTGTGATTTCATTATTTTTATCAATTTTATTAGAAATCTTATGTTGAAATCGTCTTGTTATAATTACAACATTTTGTTGGTCTTCTTGTGGTATGAAATTATTTACAGTTTAATTACATGTTGTAATCCAAATAGGCTAAATATGAAATTGTCGATAATTTACCAAAAAGTAGTCTGTGTATTGTAACAACTTTCTTTTTATGAAGTAAAAACGCTTTATTTTTATTATTTATTATCAATCAAGTAGTCTAGTTGTTAAAAAAAAACCTCTTAATTGATTAATTACAAGGTTAGGAGTGTTGCAAAATTGATAGTAGTGTAAGTTATGATTATTAATTATTACATAAAAATTATTATTTTTTAAAACTGTAAATGAGTTGTTATTACTGATAACTACTTTCGTAAGTTATGATTTATTAGAGACTTAATAATCAATTCAATAGAAAGTTGAGCTTTCTATTTGTTTATTTTATACCAAATTAATAATTAATCTATAATTAATGTATAATTATCTACGTATTGATTAATTTTGCATATAGAAGTACGTATACAAATTATTTTATCAGTTTAAGTTCTTAATAATTATTAAACGACTTAAGTGCGGGTTCTCGTATTTACAGTCGTTCGACCATATTGTGTATCTGCTTAGAAAGCCGAAATGTTTCGGCGTCAAAAATGAAGTTTCATATTTTGAGAAGAGTAGAAATAAAATTAATCGGCTTTCATTGTTCAATATTGTGGCGCTTTTACAAAATAATAAATATCAATTCTTGTATAACTCTTCATAACATGACTTAAATTGTTTTTATATTTTTTATATCTGTCTTTCAGAAAATTCTCATTGTAATTGCTGTAAAAACAATACAGTTCGCAATAATTTATTCCAAATTGCAGAAAAACTAAATTTTCCAATTATCCTTTATATTCCAAGTATCCTCAGTCACTACTGAATTATTGAATTTTTATCTAAAAAAAAGGATAAAATAAAAAAAACTTACCATCGACTGTGCTGTATCAAATTATTTATTTAGAATCGTCCAAATTACTATTTGATGATGGCTTGTGTCTGATTACTGGCACAGTTATTTTAAATGGAAATTATTGATTTATTTCCAAACGGTACTTATAAACTCATTTTCCAAATTTGAATATTCTCACTGTTATTTCGGTTTGTGCTTATAAAAGATTGATTTAAATTAAAAACAATTATCAAAAAAGGGATCGGAAACATTTCAGTTAAAATGTTTAAAAAAAATTGGCTGAGGAAATTTCGATTTATATCATGAAATTTAGATTTCAAAGAAAATCATAATAGATTACAAGTTTCATGAACTAATTTTAAAGTTCCGATATTATTCTTTTTCCACATAAGTCAAATTTATTATGAAAAGATAAGAAAAGGGGGGCTTTTTTATTGCTTTAGAAATCTAGGATCTAAAAAGAACCGAAAGTAGCCTTCAAGTCGACAATACGTCCAGGAGAATAATGCATTTTACTCAAATAAAAGTCTGTTCTACACGTCAATGAAACAAGTTGCAAAAAATCTACTGAATTTTGAAAACTTTTCATACTTAGAAATCATTGTTTGTTTTTTTTGTTGGAAAATGGATACCAGTTCTGGAAAAACAAATCCATACCAACAGTAAGCACACTAAATGACATAAATTTCATTCAAGTCTGTTAAAAAACATACGAGATGGACGTGAAAATTGATTTAAATTACAGTCACGTCTTACGGGAAAATTAAATAAGTTTTCTAAAAAATTTTCATTTGAGATTAAAACTCTATTGGAAACGAATACAAAACATTTGATTTCTTAGTATGTTCAATGCTTTGTAAAAAAAGGACTGCAAAATGGTAAGTTTGATTCACAAAAGAGTGAATTTGTAGCCCAAACTCTCTCAGATATTGCTAATAATGGAGGGAGCGGGATATTTTTCCGAATATTTTAATAATCTATAAGCCAGCCATTTAGAATCCTTTAGGCTGTAGTAATACTGCTACAGCCTACGTTTGGACAAAATCTTGCCTTTCAATTGTTGAGATAAACACTTTTGTTTAGTTGCACCAACAAATAGCGGGATTTACACATAAATGGAACACACAGTTGATATTCAAGTCTTCTTCAATGAATTTCCAAGTAATTGGAATGTCTTTGTTCCTCGTTTCCTGGTAATAGCTCTTCAATTTTATTTTCAATTCTTATCTTGGAAAAACTAGGACTTTCACTTAAAATGTTCAAAGGAAATTTTATTGTTCTTTTAGTATGATGCCTTTTTTCCTTCTATCTTAAGAATGAGGCAATTAAAATTGCGTTAAGATACCTGAATGTGAACCGGAACAAATTTAATTATATAGATCCATATTATCACTAATGGATTCTTTATGTTTTACAATAACAATTAATATGGTATAATTAGGAATAAATGGTAATTGTTTTGATAGTTTCCATAATCTGATAGTGTAGGACCGCATTGACGTATTCTGCCTAATAAACAAAACACCTCTCTGATATTTTTAATAATATAATGCGATAGATTTTTTTTGTGAAAGTATATAATATATCTTGACGCTTGCGCTCGACAAAACTCTTTCCGTGTGTTTGTTGTTTGTAATAAATTGTGGGCATGTGGAAAGAGAATGGATCACGATACCGCTAGTCTAGGAGAGAAACTTTAGTTCACTAGGTGCTGCCTGCTGCAGTCGTTGTTTTGTCGTGTTCGGGTAATGTTCATGTGGACTGATGCAACAGGTGCGCCCGACATGTGTCCAATTCGAATATAAAAAGGATCTATTTGCAAAAAAAAATTGTTTGTGTTATTGTTATTAATTGTGATTATTAATAGTGATTATGTGTGTGATGGTTGATTGAATATTTTCATGTCACCATATAGTCGATACCGGCCATTGCCGGGCTCTGATAGTATTACTGTTTTGCAAACGACATCACCAGGATGTCGATCGCCACCACCGACTGCATGTCGATTCCTTAGGTGGATATCTAAATTTAGTCCGCAACCTGTCAATAAGCAAACTTTAGGTGAGCAGTGAATTTTTTAATTAAAATTCTTTGCACCAAGAAAAACAAAATATATTTTTTTAATCGGGAAAAAAAAATGAGATCGTAATTTTCTATTTTAAAAATGGAATTTGTTGTTGTGTTTGAGAATCGAGAGAGTTTTGCCAGGTTTTTTTGCGTTCGCTAGAAAGGTATGTGTGCAATTGTGAAGTTACAACATTGCGTCAATAATGTCTTTAAAATATTGATTGTTTGAAAATAATAGCAAATTTGGAACGTTTTCGAGAACATCAGATGAGTTAATTTCGTAATCACAATTACGCACGTAATTGTGACAGTACCATCATTATTTCGTTGTTATCATTGTTACACAATAGTCAGAGTTTATGTTCTCTTTTTTTTTGTTGTTGTAATTTTGAGTTTTAATTGTTTTTCGTAAATAATTAACGTGAGAACTTATCTAATTGTGCCTTGACATCATTCCGCGGATTTTCTGCGATTTTTTTCAATTAACCATTGTTGTAAATCAAGGGTAAATAACCTTATTATTTAGGTTTGTTGTTCTTTAGTTACTCGAGATTTTCTTTGAAATTCTCCCATCTCCAGGAATCGATGTGTTGTTGTTGTTGATGATGCCGCACCGTTGTCATTATTGGTAATAATGTAAAGTAACGTTAGTTTTTGTTTTTATCCACATTTCTACAAGTCTTTTTATTATTTTTCCTATCCAGAATGTGCAATAAACAGTTAACTACAAATTGGATAAATGTCATCTGTAAAGGTTGATTTCCAGTTATTAATTTAACAATATTTGAATAAATGTTACTATCAAAGTTTCGAGTTGCACATTCTATAAATAGCGTGCAAAATATGACTTTTTTTTGACAACAATAAAAAAAGTCGTAGGATATTACAAAAGTTGTTTGGTTTATTTTCTTGAAATCCAAATAAATTCAATTCGTAATGGCGCAAATGCTTAATTATTTAATTTGAAAATTAACGACATTAGAAGAAATCTATATTGACATTAATAAAAATTGAGGCCTTACGAGGTAAATGTCTCCAATTTGGTAATTAAATTGTTTACACTTTTTCAGTTAAGCGATGGTGTGACTTTCGAAAAACAAGGATCTAAAAATCTTGTTGATGCGTCACCAAATCTAATAATTATCGATACACGTGTTTTATGTTTTCTTTTTGTGGTAGTATTTAGATTCGCCAACTATAAAGACGTCAGTTTAAAAGACACGTGTCTAATAAAAAAGTGGACAATTCTACTTGTTTGAAAATAATGATGGATAAAAAAAAACGAAAAAAAAAACAAGAAATTAATTAAATGGTCAGTGAATTTATTATTCATTCACAAAGCTTTTGGATAATGGAGATTTTTTCTTTCACTTTTGATTTCCCTCTAATTAAAAACAGTTCGCGCTCATTTGCTCAGTATTAATGAAAATTAGGGTTACGAAATTAACTTATACCTACATCTGTTTACTGTTAGGTTCTTAGGGACAGTTTAGATTTACATTGCAGCAAAACATGCTGATCCGTATGTCGTATAACTGTGTTGAAATTATTGAAAATGAGGGCTGAATTGTGGGGTATTTTCACGTCTCTAAGCCCACTTTTTTTTCAAATAATAGCATGCTCTTACGGTTTTTTACTTTTATGGATATTCGCATGTATTGATTAATAAAATATTAATACGCTTCATTATAATAACATATAATCATCGTAATTTCTGTAGGAAAGATTAATTTAAATTGTGTACTAAGCATATAACGACTTCTGTTTCAGAATATTGAAGGCCACACTAATGTTGGTTTTCATGTTTGTACTATAAATAGGAAAAAAAGATTGTAATTTCTGTTTTTGTGAGCTTCACTGATTCACCTTGATCCAAACAATTTCCTTATTTCCTTATTTTTATAACAGAATTCGTCGTTTTTTGTTTCCTTTATAATCCAAGGTCCGGATACAAGTTAATTTCCTTTCAGTCAACCAAATAAACAAATTTATATACGATTTCAATGCGAAATTTTATTGATTGTGTTGCCATTTAATACAATTAAACAATTAAGTTTTGATCGGTGATTGTATTTTATAAATAAATCATTTTCATTTTATTGACAGAAACAAGTTTTGTAGATAAAAGAAATTTCTTTATAGAAGCCTCTATTGTTATTTCGATTCGAAATAAGTTTAATTGATGTCAACTGAAGAGAATTATAGCCGTTTTTAAATTGCATCAACTACATATGCCTTTAATTATTGTTTATTTGCATATAATACACCATTATTGAGGTATAATTAATATTTTACTATTTTTATTCTATTTGTTGTGTTGTTGGTAGTTTTCCTTGAACTTCTCTATTTTATGTCTTTTATAATTTCTTATATCATCAAATTTTAATTTTAACCTAGGACTCTCTACCCTTTATTATTGTTATTATTATTCATGAGTCATATAATCCATTATATGATTGTTAAATAGTTGTTTTAATAAACTATTAAAATATGGGGTATATACAATGTTATTAAAACTTTCAAATACATGACTAATCCATTTCAATTATTTTTATAACAATTTGTTCATTTCAATTTAAATATTGATTGTACAGGCTGTCCGGTTACACAATTGCTTCAGATTCGATCGTAAAAATCCAACACCAAATGTGATATGAAAATGTTGGAAAAGTTTGAGAAAGTTTTTCAAAGAGAACAAGTTTTGCCAAAACTATTTGATTGCATTTATTACTAAGAAAGTAATTAACTGTTGTAGTAAAAACTGCATAATTTCGAAATCTATAAAAATCAACGTTGAAAGTGAAAATAGCCCTATGGTTGCGCTATAAAAACACGCAGAGTTTTCTATAAAATGCGTGCGATCAGAATAGGACAATTTCCGGTGATTCGCATGAATATTTTTTGCATAAAATTCACAATTAAATTGAAGGTTAGAACAAAGATTTAAGGTGATCAATTGAATTTTAATTCATTTGGAGATAACATTTAGAATTCGTTCTATAGATGATCGAATATAGTGAAGCTCGTCGAGATAAGAGATTAGTAAAAAAACAGACTCTTTTTGCTTGACAATTGCTGAAATCTAAAATGACGAGCTTTAGATGTAGTAAGTTAATAATAATTTAAATTGAAGAGCAAACACGAAAGAAGGAAAATAAACAATTAAAAAAGAGGCATTGTTAAGTGTATTGACTATTCTGGGATCTGTTAATGCATCTTAATTCAATTCAAACGTCTTCATCAATACACTTTCTTAAAGCAATTGCATAGAACATAACTTTGCATAGGTCCAGAAATAATTGGCTAGTTTATAAATTATCCATAGTAAAGTTTACACTTTAGTCGTAGCATATGTAATTTGGTAAATAATACGACATAAGAGACTAAACGAGAGGACCCCTTTCTCTCGACAAGCAATCTCTCGTCATCACTATGATTGAATTCACATTTGACACGCCCTATAATTAGGAAATTTCCTCATGTTAAACATAAATATTCGATTATTTTATGTATTTTGTAGATATAAGAAAGTAGATAGATAGATAAATCAATTTTTTTTTTTTGTGTTGACTGTCTAGAAATTTCTATGTGGATACAATTTAAGTGATTTTTGTGTGGATCATGAATGACCCAGTTGTTTTAAAAACTAGAATCGATCAAACTTTTAATGGAAAACATATTGGATTATTTATTAAATTTCTATATATCAATCAACTATTTTATTTAATAGATCAACATCATTATGCAAATATTCATAATGATGTTGTTGTGTAATCTTACTGCAATTGCTCCAGGCACCTGGTGACAGTATTTTATACAGTATTCCATTATAGTCGTCCTTAAATAGATCGTTCGTAAAGTAATATACATATTAAGCCAACAACAACAACAACAAATAGAACTATTGAACCAATTTCTTAGACGACGCAATTGATCTGTTTTTTGTTTCGTTGTTTTGATACTTGCAGTATTCAAGGTCTATTAATTCAAGGTGTTTAGCAAAATAGTTATAGACATTGTTTTTTTTTCTTGATTGTTAATTATACAAGAAATATCTTGTGGCGTTAGGAATGTGTGTGTGAAAAAATGACTTGTAACTTTTCACTTTCACTTCTATTCGAGATTACAAACGAAAATATCGTGAAGCTTTCACAAGTTTTCTTCTATCATCCATCTATTAGCTTTTAATTGAACGTGAAAAAGAAAACACCGACATTGATACCTGTCTGTAATCCAAGTTATAATAGTTTTTGTAAAAAAAAAAAATCATACTCTATTCTCCCACACACGATTCTTTTCCGAATTGTTTGAACCTGGCACAAATGTCACGTTCCATCGCGTATTTTTCAGCTTGTAATTAATTTCTGTTGTGTCAATATTGTAGTGTAATTACGTTTTCCTTGTTCTCCCCACAGTGTTTTATTAATTTTTGGGCGATATTCTATTATCATCGTTCAAACATATAACAGTTTTATATGATTGCCATGGATTATTATATCATGCAAAATAGGTGAAACACGAACGGAAACTTCAACAACAATAACATCATCATCATCATCATCATCAACCGAAATCTGAGTCATTAACCTTGTTTTCCGCCCGCACTAAATGACCTGAAAAAAAAAGTATAATATTCTTTACCGAATATCAAAAGTATACATAGATTAAGATTAACATCTGTTCATCCGAAAAACCGCTATGGGAAAACTGGGGCACGTGGTGGCGTGTTTATCGAAATAAAGCCACAAAAAAACTGTTGATAAAGTAGTAAATAAATATTACAGATTAGATATTTCACGAAAAATTCTTATAATTGAATTCTTGATTTGTTCAAGCGCGACTCACACACGCGCGGTTATTTAATAATTTTTTGTAATTTTTTTATGATTTACATTTGTGAAATGTTACAAAATTGTTTCAATTTCATTTCCTCTTGAATAAGAGGAAATTATGTTATCATCATCACTATTATTATTATTCCATTGGTTTTATTCTATTTGCTTTCGTTTCTAACATAGATTAAAATCTTGATTTAACAGTTGTTCTAATAATTACCGTCTTGACGATTTCCACTTATCATGTGCTGATGGCAATCTTGTGCAGTGGCGAATTTAACTGCAATGCCACCCTAGACCTAGTCTGATTTGCTGCCCTTTTCGTAATACCAGAGAATTTATAGATAAAACTGTAAATTGAATAAATGAGGTGGTACTTTATTTGTGAATGAATCTTTAAAAAAAATCAAAAAATTTAATTTATCGACTTCACTTGGTTAGTAAAAACCTTTACGAAGTCAAAACGTAAGAGCTATTCTACTTACTTTCAAAATTTTGCCACCTTTCAAATCGTACCGCCTTTATAGGCTCGGGCTTCATGGGTTTTGTGAGCCTAAGCCTAAATCCACCGTTGCTCTTATGACTTTTAATGTTAATCTTTCAATTGTGTTCGAGTTTTCAAATAAGCAACACCTTTAACCGTAAAACTTTCAAATTTATAACAATTCGTATTGGTTTGATGTGAAACTAGATTCAACCTTGATGTTAGTTACAAAATCACCACAATTACAACCATATTTGTTGATTTTTATTTGTTTTGTTTTGTAAGAGTGAATGAAATTCGTTTCGATTATTTATTCAGTGCATTTGTTTGTATACTCGGTACTTTAGTGTAATATAAAGTGTGACATTTTAAATATTTCAAATTTTATGCAATTTAGTAGTCTGAAGGTCCCTAACTATGGAGATTTAATTTAACCCTAATGCCATATGATAATTTTCCCATAAAAATCTCACTATCGAAATCAAACTGTGATAAACTAAGAAAGAAAATAAAACTTCAACATCTTTTAAAAATAATGTAAACAAAGGGTTTACGATTTTTATCATCTCAGGCATCCGAGAATCTAGGGACTTCTAGAACATAAGTTGCATAAGTTTTGACATTTTGTCTGTCAAAATTTTATATTACAATAATGGACCGAGTCTATTACGGTTACTTAAAAGATTGAGTAAAATGTAGGCATATCAAGTGACTCAATCCCTGCAGATTTCAAATTAATGTTTGTATCTCTACTTCTCATTTATTTTATGAAAAATTTACAAAGAACTATCGTTTGTCAAGGATAAAATGGGAGGAATTTCGTATTTCACTCGCGATTCAACATTAAGATAAAATAAATTAATATGTCTTTGTAATTATTTCACTCAAAAAAGACAATAGGCTATTTACGTAGTAATCACGGGAGCATCAAATTGACTTGAAAGTAACGCTGAAAAGTATATCAGCAAACTTCGCATACAGTAGTGGCATTTTATTTAAACAGAAAACTGTGATTAGAGATGAGCAGAGAAGATTGCTACTACAGAATTAAGAAAACTGTAAACTGTATTCTCGAATCTATTTTGAATTAATTTTTTTGTTACTTTTGTTGATATTTTTAAATTAAATTACTTATGCAATGATTGTGTTGTTGTTTGTTGTATAAGAGGTGTGGCAATAAGCTTAAGACATCAACAATTTTTTTCAATAAAATGTCACTTTATAAAGGTTCTTTTTACTATTGAAGTTCATTACCATACTGTTGAAAAAATGTAGGCGTTTTAACATTGTAGTAATTACATAATAAATTAACCATGCCTTTTTTTCTCTCGACTTAATAATAGTTTAATAATGGAACCTTGGAGTTATTATTACCTAACAACGAATTGCTTTAATTAATAAATTCATATAATTATTTATAATTTTCAGAAAAATTCAAATCAATACATTTCCACCTACTTTTGATGTTGTTGTGGTCATTTCAAACTATGACAGATTGTGTTATACTGTATAATAACGGCACTCAACAAACTGAAACGGATTATGTATAGAATATTCAATTACTTGTAGTACTTTAGTTTCAATAAAGCAAGAATTTTGCATGGGGTCCATCAATAAAATTTTTCACAAAATAATATGTGTGGTAAATCAAAATAACAGGAACTTTATTGAAATATTGTAACCGTAATTCTTCAAACATATATTTGATGTTACGAATTGTAAAAAACCGTTAAATCCTTATAATATTTCCAATAGACAAATAAATAAATATTACTACACATGTATAAAAAAGAAGCAAACTTAACGGTGGATTTCAATTAAATACAATTAAATCAATTGATGATTTTATTATTTTTCTATCTACAATCTCATAACAACCATATGTTATACGAATGTAACAGAATCTGTTAGTTTTTTTTGTTCTTTTTATAGTGATCTAAATTCGATTTGATCGACTTGGCCTTCGAGTCAGACATCTGTCAAGAGATTTTATTGTTAGAAAACCTGTCGTATTAACTAAGATATTATATAGTTGATAATTAAAGCATAAATTAGAGGCAAAAAACAATCAAATAAAATCACACCTTTCGGTCTTTGTTGAAGAGTACAATAACCTACTTTTGTCGATTATACGTTTAATCAGATTTCCGTGAATTCACTACATTACATACTCCATCTGTTATAAATCGGTCGACTTAACTAAGTTGAATAAACAATACACACATCTTGAGCTCGTCTTCAGTTCAAGTTCATGTTTTTGGGTGTTTGCCAAGAGTATGCTACAAAATCGATACTATGCAAATTAGTTGAGATAAACTGAGAAATTAGAGCGAATGCTAGTTTATTTTGCATTGTAACAATCACATCCTGATATGAGAGAGCGAGAGACTTCTGAATTGAACAAAAGATTAGGTCTACGAGTCACAATTTTCATCCCTTTAATTGACTGAATCTTTTTTCGACAAAACAAATTAAAAAATCATGATTATCTATTTCGAGTAACTTTAAAATATTGAACAAGCTTTTAAATAGCGTATCATTTATCAACCCTCTAGAGAGAGAAAGAGTCGTTTCATGAGATTTCAGCTTCCATTTTCTCTCTTAAACTTGACCTAGATATTGAGAATGATGATGAAAATCGTAGTTTCCACGTCGTTTATAGTTAGGTATCAAACAGACAGGGCGCCAAATTATCTCCAAATATCTCCCCCATCAAATCGATATCGATGTATAATTGTCATATAACATTTAATGATTGTTGGACGATCATAATTGAGAATTGTTCTAATAAGGTGATTTGAAATTGAGTTAGAACGTGGTGGTGGTGGTGGTTGTATGTCTCTCTGTTCATATCTAATGAAGTACGAATCAATTGTATTGCAGTTGGCAGTGTTCCCAATCAAATTAAAACCGTCTCTCTATCGATCTTGTTCGCTTGTAAATTATAAAAGAGTCTTCTATAGTAACAGAACGAATTTTTGTCTTCTTCTAATACCTGTCAAATATTTAAAAAATAATTACGGAGAAAGTGACGTACAACTATTTTAATTATAATTTAAATAAATTTAATTGTTGTTAATGAGCTAATAAACACTATCAAAGTTTTCATTAGTTCGATTATAGGAAAAAAAAGAAAGTTTTTAATTGGTATTATGCTAGAGAACTACTACTATTATTGCCAATCAAAAGCTGTTTTCAGTTTTCAATTCAATAATAATTACTATTGTCGATAGAGAGAAATGGAAATGATAAAATCTTTTCCAAATCGAATCGTTCCCATGCACTATTAGTATTCTAGGTGTATGATTAATGATTTCTGTCATCTTAAATACAGATACCACCTGTTTAAAATGAAATAATATTTGAAATATATAGCTTTAATTGTTGTTTATAATTCGGATAGATTTATTGTTATTATTATTATATTTTTATAGTGGCTGAAATTAGGGTAAATTTTTACTTGGTTTGTTTGTTTAGAATGTTTCTTGAATATGCCGATTTTTACAGTTGAAGCTGAATTTTAAGCCAGAGTTTTCTGTATGAACATATGTTCGAGCAAATGCAAAAGTTTGAATAATAATTGCTTTAATAGTAATAATAACATCTTTACACAGTATTTCCTCGTTAATTGATTTGATTTTGTTCTTCATTAGTTCCATTCTAATTGCATATAATAGTTGGAATGGAGCTTTACAGATTTCCGAGATTAAAGCATTATTTTTGCAAAAATTGTTTTTTTAAACACACTTTTACAATTCAAAACAACAAGTGCATTATTTTTATGATTTTTAAATTTTGTTAATTTCACGAAATATTCTAAAAACAATAATAAAACATAGTCGGGGACAGTTGTAGATTTTGATGGCGAAAGTGCCAATGATAGTGTGATATGCTATCTATTGAACATCGTCGGCCTGCGTTCCTTAAATTATCCAATCGCATTTAGAATATTTTGAATTGTTATTAGGTTTATAGGTTTCAAAAACTCATACTACATTGGTCATGCTCAAGTTTGGTTTAGAGATGAGAGGACAGGCTCACGGCATGATTTTTTCCTTGCCACAGTGCATTTATTTTGTAGTTATCATCTGGTTCAAGAAGGGCTTCTGTTCCGAGTAAGCAGTGATATAAGATGACTTAAATCTTTCAAATTTCGCTCATAGCTTAGTCTAAAAGCCACTATTTATGCTAGACATTGTGTATATAGAAACCATATAAATGGTGGTCAAAGACAGTTCATAGATTTTATTGGGTTTTAAGGAAAAACCCAACATTTAATAGACAAAGTTGGGACACAGCAGTTAAAAGAACCTCCTCATTCGTTTCATCGCAGACTATAAGTTTTTTCCATTTGTGCATCACAACATTTCCGCAGTCAATTATTGGGCGCAATTTTTTTATTGTAAAATCACTATACGTATGTAGTATCATCTACTGCTTCAGTTATTTTTGCATTCAATTGAGCTGCCCGCATTTTCTACATACCACAACTTCTATAATCGACTTGGGCAACCCCTGTATGAGTCATGAGAAGATTATGTTACTCTATTTGAAAAAAAAGTGCATTTTTCACTGAAAAAAATAGCCTGTAGTTATCCAACTACGTAGAGAGAGACCTTACAAAGCTTTCCGCAGGATTTAAATATCGGGAAACGAGAGGCGATAAAGAAAATCGATAAATTCTCTCCTATATTATTTTGCACACAAACATTTTCTAATAAACAAATCTATTAAATTTATTATTGATTGATTTTAAATAAAAATGCAACAATTTGATAACTATAACTTTTATTAGTGTGTGTTTGATAAGTGACGTAAATTAATTAAATCAGCAGTTTCCAGTTGGTGTGTAAATTAACGTAAAATTAATTTTGAAGGTTGAAATTTCGTAACACTAAAGTTATTAATAAAACAAACGCCTTTGTGAAATTTACAAATTTTGATAATAATCTAAACAATTCGCCACAATGTTTTTCCGGAAATTACAACAATACTACTAATAATTATGTATTATTGATAAAATTGCACATTTATTTAAACAATAAATAGATAACAGAAACTATCAAATACGCGATCGCTTCGTGTGTATATATATTTTTTTTCAAATAAGGTACGTCTATTAATGTATCATCGATGAATTTATTTCAGTTGTTGTATAGTCGTCGTTCGGACATGAGTTATTCGACATTTTTCTACCGTTATCAAAAACGATCAAAACTGTGACAAGAAAAAGCCAAACAGTGTATCAAATTATGTGATATTTACAATTATCTATTTTTTAATTAATTTTAAAGACCACACAATGTGGTATCCCTGTAAAGTTCTTATACAAAATATAAGCCATAAGGATCAAGGTAATTGTTTTGATGTAGCTATTTTCGTGCTAATTTCACGTGAAATTTTCATCAAAGCGTTAAGTTAAATCGATTTTAATGATATATATATGTGCAAAATGTTTTTGGTTCAAAAATTGATTTTCGTGGATGTGTAATCGTTTTGATAACATTTTTATTTTGTAAACGAGAACGAAATTTAATGAAAAAAGGCGAAATGTCAATGCCAAAATTGAACGGTAAAGCTACTTAAAGATCGTATTTCTTAATTGCATTTTCAACTATTATAAACGAAGGACGTGTCAATTTTTTGATTTTTTTTTGTTAGTTTATCTGTAAAGATTGTGTGTACGCATTACAGCACGTGTATTTCCGACGTAGACTATTAATTTCGTAAATTACTACAATAGCTTATTATATGATGATGATGATGAATACACACACACGGTAAACATCCTGTAATGTATTAATAATAATATTAATCATAATATTATTTATAATTATTTTAAAAATAGAGGGCTGAATAAATTGGATAAGCAATACGCAAGAAAATCAATACTAAATAGATATAGTCTATAAATGATTGATTATTACTTTGTTTACTCACATTCTCATTAACCTTGACTTTGTCTCTAATTTACCCTCAAAAAACCTATAAAATATTCAGTTTATCATATCTCAATGATCTCGATCTATATGTAGGTATAGAAAATAACTATAATTTTTCTCGTATTTTGCTCACATCATAGTACTAGGTAATTGTATCTATTTGGAATAAGGCTAGGTCGTAACTTACCCATACTGCTGCACATATACAGTGGTGGCAAAGCAAACAGGCTAACAGCAATGTTTTTGACTTCTACATTGAAATGAATAAAAATATTTCTCGCTTCCGTTGTCACAGTAAGATTCTTGATAAACTCGGTTCATTATTGTAATTATTGACCGACAATTTCAAAATTTATGCAACTTAAGTTCTGAAAGTCCCAAAATTTTGACATGCTTGAAATGAAAAAATTTTAAGTCTTTTTGAGTGAGATTTTGCTTGTTAGAAGATTATCAAATGGCATTGAGCTTGAATTAAATCCCTCCATAGTTAAGAACTTTCAGAAAACTGAAATACTCGGATACAACTCCAAGATATTTTAGACTATTGTGTCGTTAGTTTTGTTATAACCGAGTAGATACAGGGTATCGGCAGTACTTTTACTATGGGTCGTTATAACAGATTGTACGTTATAATTGATCTTAATGCGTTTACTACTTCTTAGCGTTTGCTATATGGCCGTTATATCCGCGTTGACTGTAACTAACTTGTATAAATTAAAATTACTGCCATTGTAAAACGGTTCGGATACGTTACAAATCCACTCAATGGGATTATTTTCATTTTCAATCCAAAAACGTTTATTATTATTATTATTATCATTATTAGTCTATTAACGTAATCGTTCTGCTCTGGAAAATATGATAATTTTCAAAAAAAAATTGACGCATCGTTGGCCTTATTATTGGCCTACAATTATCATTTTTGTGTGAAAAAAAATCAATTTAAAACTTATCTCTGCTTGATTATTATCGTTAATTGAATATTTTTAC
Source organism: Epicauta chinensis (assembly GCA_021725515.1). Taxonomy (NCBI): domain Eukaryota; kingdom Metazoa; phylum Arthropoda; class Insecta; order Coleoptera; family Meloidae; genus Epicauta; species Epicauta chinensis. The sequence goes on from JAEDXX010000032.1 coordinate 271,166, forward strand.
AATCAATTATTTGTTATATAGTCGCCTATAAAATAATTGTTTTCTATTTCTAAACAATTATTGTTGCTTTATTTTTTTTTTATTTAGTTTTTTTCTTCGAACCTACCTACTATTTAGATATTTTGATTAATTGCCGTGAAATTTAGGTCTTGTTACGGTATTGTTTTAGTATTGTTCCGTTTTCAGTAGGTTTCATACGTTTAGTGAATACGAATCATACGATTTGTCATTTAAAAGGTATTGTTTTATTATTATTATTATTATTATTATTATTATTATTATTATTGTTTGTAGTAAGTAGATTATTAAAGTATAGCAAAAACAAAATCGATAGTTAATTATGGTAAATTGAGGACTAGTCATTTTCGCATGTAATCACCGAATAATGAGGTGTTTAGTGACAGATTCTATTATAAAAGCAACATGTTTCGAAATTATTCGCTATAACGGATTGCACGATTTTCTGTACTATTTATGGTATAATCCCATAAGAATTTAAGCGTGTCTACTAATAATTAAATTGAATTGCGCAGAAATACACAGAATCGTTGTTAATAAGAAAAGGGAATTTTGTGCTTCATAAATAACATTTAAGTCATACGTATATAATATTGAACCATTAATAAATATCAAAACGATCGCATTAATAAGCAAATAATAATTGTTTACTTGTCGACGGGCCATTATGACGTTGCGATGGCGTTAGAAAAAATAATAGCCCGCTGTTAAGGCTGGCTGCTATGATAAATAAGCTCATAACCTCAATTTTTCAGATGTCGAAGGACAATTTTAAAAATTCAAAAATAAAGTTAAATTGCTTCTTTTACTTATGGCTAAAGGGCGGATATCTGCTCCAAGTTGGAGCAAGGCAAATTCTAGTCTCCTGACAAATTCGTATGGAGCGTATCGGCAAAGGCTGTTGTACTTGTATATTCTATCTTTTCTTGTAAAACGTTTCTCTATACAAATAATTTCCGAACTACCCCGAAAGTAGAGAAGCAGTGGACCCGTTAAACTGCTACCGTGTCGTCGCTACGTTACGGCGAAAAACAGGTGCCTAGTTGTACCGTATTTCTTTAAATTTCTGGTCGCTCTCTCTCATTCTTTAAAAAACGGCTCATCAGCGGCAACAAGCTGTTGTTTCTGCCATAGAAAATTTAAAAAAAATAACAATTTTTGACAAAAATAAAAAAAACTTTAAAATTACGAACACATTTTTTTTAATTTGTTCTACGTGAATTAAACTACGCCAATGGTGCATTTCGAGCATTGTAATTCTAATCAGATGACCTTCAATCCGCCCTTTACTTATGGCATAAAATCATGAATACACCACGGGCGTTATGGGCCGTACACTGTCGACTCTCAGGCGTTATATGCCTCATAACGCCCTTGATACATTAATTACTATTAAACTTTATATTGTTTAGCTTTTAAATTATGTTCAGTTTAAATACGTTTAATTTAATATTCTGTTGAGCTTCTTTGCACTCTCGTTTACAATAAGTATTTTTGTTATTTAGAAAAGACAGAAGAAGAAAACAAAATGTAAAGGTCATAGAGTGAAATCGCGGGATAACCTTGTAAGAGCGAAAATATTGATCAATTATTAAAACACTCGATACCTAAAATCCTGTATTATTTATAACTTGATAAATATCAAATTATAAACAGATCTCAAACTTGAGATTGTTTAGTAAAGTTACGTGAAGTCAACAAGGGCGGAAATACAGTTGAACCTTTGTAAAGTTATTATAACAGTATTCAACCATGACACAATTTCACAACTTTTTTCTGTTTTCGTGCGTTAAATTTGTTTTTATTTGTTGTGAGTATGGCAGTCCCTAGGGAGATTTCCTAGTTTATATTAGTTATAATTCAAAATTTCATATCAATGTGATTTGATTGATTGATTCTCGAGTCGGCTAAGAAAACTCATAATTTTAGTAGAAAAGTTTTCTCAAAACACAAAATATTAGAAAACTACCTAGCCCGGTTTTTTTTTGGAGATTAGAGAACATTACAAAACAGTAGGCGAAAAGTATGGACAGTTTTTCTCATTTAAACATTTTCCTATATTTTTTAAATTGTACTTAAACAAAAAAATAATCAACTTTTAACTGAAAAACTAATGAAAATTTTCAAATGGAAACATTTTTCAACTTTTGGCATATTGTTCTCTATCGATCGTAAACGTTTCATTCAGTAGGAAAGTTTTGGAGGTTTTTAATTTCGTTTTATTTTCGTTCGGAAAATAGAAAGACATTTGCGCTATAGGAACGCCTTGGTTTTAACGCAAATAAGTCGAACTTGACCTATATAGAGCAAGAGCAACAGCGCAAAAGACCAAACAAGATCAAAAGATTTCTGATAATGTTCTATTTAATTGAATTGTGGCTAAACCCATGTTAATGAAAATACTGTTTTTTTTAGAAAAAATTAATAGAAAGAATCACGAATCAAATCGAATAGCTACTGTGGATTAACTGCCATATAATAATGAAAAGGTTGAGGAGATCCCCAAATTTCCATTATTTTTATGAAGAAAACAGGTCTAGACTGCAAGGTGTTAAAACTAATTATACTTTAACTTTAGTACCGTGTTAGAGCCGTGTTCAAGTGCAGCCAGAGCTACACTTGAAATTCCACATAAAAATAAAGAAAGTCTTTGTTCTTCTGAAGGAATCTCTATGAAGATCGCTCGTGTGTGAACATCGCTTTACAATTTTAACATCATTAGTTGTTACTTGTTACTTTAACAGAGTTTCGAGGTTTTTTTACAGAAAAAAAAAACAGGCCAACTTCTCTAAAGTAAATAAAAACTGTTAAAGCAAACATTAAGCTATACTTCAAGTTTTTATTACGAAAAAGCTAAATATTAAACGAGTTTCACGTTGACACTTAATAAATTATACAATTTTAAATGTATACTATATAGTGTAAAATAGAACTTTTAAAAGTTCATAGGAATATTTCCCATAGAAAAAAATCTACAGTTACTCTAGATATGCACGTTTTCTAAATGTCCTTTGACCTCTAACATTTTTCTCTTTAATTTTAATCGGTCACGTTTCAATTCGAATTAATTGTTTATATTCTACCGTCTAAAATATTGGATCTGTTTAACTTAACAATAGCTTAATTTTGTTATGAAAGTGACTGGTTGCCATTGTGGCTGCAATTAAGATTAAGGTATTAATTGTGGTAACAAAACCAACCCCCATTAGAATTTAATCTTGACCTATATTCTAGGTCAACAGGCAAACATTGTGTTTTCCATGATAGTGTTAGTTGGTGGTGTGTTATTGGTGGATGGATATAGTTCTATATATAAAAGGAACAACATACACATATATCCATTGATTTATTATGGCAACACTGCATCATGCGCCATTCACAAATACATGGTCACATTGCCGTATGCCAAAACGCCTCCGACGTTCGCCGTCGTTACCGGCGTCGTCGTCGTCATCACCACCACCACTATGACTACTACAACCATCATCACCACCAACGTCGTCACTTTTCAGTAACATTTCAGTTTCACGATCGACAATAATATGTTGTGAAGTGTCACGATTTTTGTTGTTGTTTGTTGTTGTTTTTCCATTATCTATTCAAAAATCTCCATGTGTTCTCCAATCAGCTGCTGTTTCAAATAGAGATTTTAAACATTTTTGCGAAATTATCAAAACGTAAACGTAAAGGTAATCTTGTCGAAATAATTATATAATCATCGTTAATTTTGGCATACAACATTATTTATTTGGACAGTGTTTTATGTTCAATTTTTATGTGAAAAATCATTAAAGAGATATTTTTAACTATTTTATCATTGATTAATTGGATTTTTATAATCTGAAAATTTCCAACAATACTGGAAACAAATCTGATTGAATAGTTTAACGTATTTGGAATAGTAAATAGTTCAACTCATAAATAATTCAATAATAATAATAATGTGGCAATCTAAAATAAAACTATTTCTGTTTAACTTCCGGGATATATTAAAAGTTTAGGACAGTTTACCAAAAATAATTCTAGATCCGTTGATATTTTTAAAATCAAAAGGACTATTATTTCAACATCAAAGATTTTGCCCAATAAAATTAAGTATTTTTAGTTGTTGTGAATTTATGCAAAACTATCGTAAAATCTATCTAAGATTTTAAGAATCTTAAATCTTTGTTCTAATGATAGTTTTTTAATATTATTTTCTTTTATAGTTGCAAGTTTACATAAAAACTTACTTTTGTTTCCTCTTCTCAGTTTCTTGCTACAGACAAGCATGTGGAAAAACAGTTTGAATCGCCAGTCAAATCAAACTATAATCATCTCGGACATGACATTTATTCTTCCATTAAATATTATCTTTATAGCAAACATTTCTGTGATAAAATTGGATATTCCTATATTTATAAGTTTTAAAGTGGCGCATCCACCATTTTCTTCCATACCATAAAAAGCCAGCCTTTCAAAATAATTGACAAAGGAACCATATCACTTTCGCCTATGGGTTTTTTTTCGTAATTATTTTATTCCTTTCACTATATGCACAATTATCTGTTATTATTAACTTTTAACGTTGATTATAGAGAATACAGAACGAAAATATATACACAAGTGATTTCACGCTAGTTGAATTTATGTAAAATATAATAGAAATTTTCGTTGCGGCTTTCATAAAAACCATTTCTTGTATGAATATTTATATTCATTTTAATGTATTGAAGTTATTAATTCAATAGCGGATAGCACTGCATCTTTTACGGTCACAAAAAGAAAGAGCAGTAATACGCAACTGTCGATTTCAATAAAAGAAAAGAGGCTTGGAAATTGTGGACTTTGCATAGAATAACAGTTCAAGCTTCAATTTCTATTTATGTGATTTACAAAATATTGGGGGCATTTGGGCAGTAATCAGGATATCACCCAAAATGGTGGGACTCCTGGCATCAAAATAGGAAGTCAGCAACAAACTCTCTGACGATTTCGGAGTTGTTTCAAATACGAATCATATGTATGTTTTGGGGACACCCCGTATTTTATGTGGGTTCCTGTTTTGAATTTTATAAATAAAAGATATGTTGCAACTAAGAAAAGCTCAACCTCAATTCTTTATCAAGTGAGCAAAAATTGTCAAAATCGTTCATATGTTCTCTTATAAGCTAATAGTTTCCTGTTCCACAAAAGTCCATTGTTATCGCATACGGATAAAGTTTTTATCAATTAGAACTACTGCAGCATACCGAAACTAGTTCAAGGTTCTATTTCGTCAATTTTTGTCTTCTTCGTTGTTTCAATGAAAATATCTATTGTTTTAATAATATATTTGATTTTTGCTGCTTTATCTTTTCAAGATTTGCAGTTATTGTAATGTAATTTTTGAGTAAAAAAAAATGTGAAAGCTCACATATTTTGTTGGATAGATTTCTGTATCCGGGTGTGTAGCTTTCACGCCCTATTACCTTTTATTATTATCATACATGGTCTTTTTCACTTAAAATTGATATTCACCTGTCAATAATGATATTGTCAGAAGTTTATTCACTCATATCTAATTTTATTGGAACTACATCATAGTTTATTTTGAAATTTTGTGTTAAAATATTTGTCATATTAATTAGTAAAAGTTGATGAAATAAACAAAACAAAATTTCTATATAATGTAAAATCGAAAACAACGTTTATTTAAAGTACTGATTAAAATACTTAGTAAAGGTAAAAACTTTTAGCACTATTACAAATTTTCCTCTCTATTTATAAAATTCATTTTCAAGAAAATTACGTATGCCTGCTGAAACCCAAACCTAGACAAAGAGAATTTCAATGGTATGACGCATAAATTTCACGTCATCATAGTAAAACAGCTGTTATTATTACAATAACACTAAATAGGTAATTCTAAAAAGCAATTTGGTTCTATATATCTACAACCAAAAGTTCTGATTTTTTCTATATTGAGACATACTTCTTTTATGATAGTATTTTTGAACTGTTTTTAGATTCGTCATCGGGGTCATTAAAAGAAAAAAGAATTAGACTATAGGCTCATTCTACAGGATTATTCATAAGTTTTTTATATGCAAATTGTCACCAATCATTTTTTTTTTTAAATTCAAGCAGTTGTAATAAAACCCTTTTGAGAGAGTATCGCTTTAGAAAGAAAAATCGCATTGAAAACAAAAATTGTTATAAAGTTTGCTAGAGTAGAAAACTTTTTCTACGTATTTATGTACCAACGTGTATATTTCACCAGACTAAATAAAGACGAATTTTTTCAAATTAACTTTATAGTGTTTTTTGCTCGAATAAAAAAAACAAATACTGCAGCGCCCGCCGCCAATTCTTCAAAGGCGCGCATCAATTGAGAATGTTTTGATTAGAATTAGGTCGTATTATTTCAAGATTATAGAGTGCTTAAAAGTTGCTCTCGTCGATGAAAGAGAACAGTACAGAGTGGTTGACCGACAAAAAATGAATACTTTAAAATATAACGTTTTTATCTAACTACAGGATGTACATACATGGGAAAATCGACTCTTATCGGAATTTTTTTGCTGTTAAGAAACCGTAAATCGAAAGTACAATTATGATTGAAAATAACGACAAAACGAATGTAAATCTTTTCATACCATAAGTTTTCTTTTTTGACTGTCAAGCGACCTTTGTAGCGAATTCTTGCGATTATTGATAATCATCGTATAGTTGATGATAAATACTCATGAGACCAATATTATAAGTCTTACGATTTATAGAGATAAAAGGAAAATTATCCTGTGTTGAGGATAAAAACTATGGGAAACTCGCTGGCGAATTCAATGCCAAAAAGTTATGAAATTCTAATATCTTTGTTCACTTTTGATGACGCCTCGAGCACACGTGCTTTCTAATATAAAGTAATGCAAAAAATCAAATGATCAAATAAACTATTTCTAATGATAATTTAATTGTTGACTTGCATTCTAATTATTTTTTTTGTAGTTCAAACAATTAACTACTAACGATTTGATTTTTTGTGTTGCCACACGTGTTTTTCCAAATTAAAACATTTAAAGACAATAGAATTTTATTTATAAAGTATGTTAACGACCCACAATCTATTTTTCTTTATTGATAGTAGTCAAATTTTAATACACATACACAGTTATCGTGTATAAAGCAATAGGTGTACTTGTTATGATTACTAAATTATCTTTATTTTTGTTTCAAAGTCATTGCTCTTTTATTTTTTATCATTTTTAGATGTTTTTCAAAATTTTATTCAGCTTTATATAAAATGACTAGTTCAAAAATGATCAATCACGTATGATTCTTATAAGTGTTATGTTTGTGTGTGAATGTGTGTTTAAGCCAGACACCCTGTATTGATATTTTCGCCAACAAGACTTACAATAGTAATCATAGGTATAATTGCACGTACTCCTTCATAATTCCCAGATATTGTAGGTATACATTAATTCCATTGTGTGGTGGTGTATGTTGTCTCTCTTGAACAACAAAAGATCATTGAGAATTCATGAAATAACATCTTCGTGCGTGCCTTGTATATTTGGTTATTCTAGTTTATATACATCATGTATAAGGGATCTTTGAATCTTCTTGTTAACGTTATGTTTCTTCGACTAATTATTATTCATATCCAAGACAAATTTACTGTAATTCTCTTATCAATCTATGGAAAAATTTACTTTTTTGTTGTTGTTTTAAATAGCGTGTGTGTGTGTGAAACGACCAGTTTAACGTTAGTTAATTTACAAATATTACAAGATAATGGAGATATGGACTCATTTTTTAATTTAACACAAAGTTGGAATGTTACCGAAATTCATCATATAATATGTTATGTATGCAAAGTTGGAAGTTCAAGGTTCACAGGCTTTTAACGAAATTGAAAAAGCAACTTTATTAATAATTCTAAATTTTTGTGATAAAGTGTGGCACTACTTCTATTCCCGGACATTTTGTAAAATTTTATGTGAACAAATATTGCAAAAATAAGTTAGAGAAAGCGAAAATTGGCGAATATCATTTTTTAACTTTCTTCTATCTAATTTTGATTTATTCGAAAGTGAGAGTATTTTTATTCGGTTTATCTCGATGTTGGTAATTTGAAATAACCTTTAAACGATGGGTATTGTTGTAGGACAATAACCACCCTTCGAGGAGAGATCTCGTTGGGCTGGCAATTTTCGTTTACACCTCTTGATTAGAGATGTTGTTGAGACGAGATTCTCTCGTATCTTGTATTGTATCGTCACGTCTCACGTCCAGTCCTAAGATCATAAAGCATTTATCGTAAAATCCATACGAGATGAGAGAATCACACACACCACTATATAAATATTATTGCTGCTATTTAGGAACTAATATGAGGTAAGACGAGAGAAACCGAGACGATTTAGTAATTTTCTTTCGAAATTTAAGACAAAACGAGAGAAACCCTTTTCTCTAGCGGTATCATTACAATTGTGATCAAAGACCAAACGGATTTGATGAACTGGTTTGTGGATATAAAAAGTAAATCTTATGGTAACATCTTTTGCTTTTGGAAAATATAAAATTTTAAATGTTTGCAAATGCTTGGTTTTTAAAATAGTTTGCCTATTTTGTGGACCTGAATCCAGAGATGGATTTTGTGAAATTTCACCGATACATGCTTGATAATATTTGAAAAAACGTATAATTTTATATAAATTAAAAGCAAATAGAGCAAATATTTTTTTACCCTAGATTTTGTAGTTTTCTACGATAATACGGCCAATTAAGTTTCCAATAGAACATCTTTGTTTTATGTAATTTTCTTTGCACGCATCACACAATCTTAAATAGGGGAGAATTTCCTGAAATGAATTGTTTTAAAACTCTACAAAAGTCTGTTAGCATCTACACAAATAATGCTTGCAATGAAGTTGAATGTTGTTAACATTAAGCGCACAACTGCGCTTTTATGTGGCCTTTTATAGTGGACCTCAAAGTTTTTGTAAGGCTATTGCACAACACCACCCCCAATACGGTTTAAAATTAGCGATAAATTTTCTCTGCGACTCTCTGTAATTGTCCCAGTTAAGTGTGTGCCAATAGCATTTAATTTTATTTTGTATTTAAAAAAAATAAAGTTCATTGGTCTTTTGAATGTTTGAAATTTCATGAAAATCACACAAATATTATTTCAAATCAAATATAACTTTCAAGATTTTTCATACAAGTTCAGGTTTATTATACCATCTTATAACAAACATTATAAAAGAAAAAACAAAGGAACTGAAGAAAAACTATTAGAACAGACATTAGAACGTGACAAATGTTTGCTTCATGGGAGCATTTAATTTGTCGACATTTTGCGGAAATAAGTGTATGTCGGTGACACTGGTGCAATAATTTACTAAGCATTGTGTTTATATCATCATTGTTCTGTTCACAGTTATTGTTACCAAAATTGCTACAATTTTTTGTTCTAAGTGTATTTGTTATGGAAATCTGTGTATGTGTAAACGGGCAAAAATCAAACAAAATCATCCAACCATTTCTAGATAAAATAACGCATTTAATTAAAATTTCTAAAAAAACATGAGTTTTTTTGTTAATGCTTTTCACATTGACAAAATTGTAAAAGAGAATCGTTACGTAGATGTATAATAAATCTAATATGCAAATGTTCATAAATTATTTTAAAGAATACACTTTCTCCAAAATTACATTTCATCTGACAGTTTATATAATGAGTTGCCAGCAAAAAAAACAACAAAGAATTGAACGAGGATCCACTCTCAATCAGATTTTGAACAATTTCAATTATTCAGAGTACATTTTAATCAATTTTTCAAAAGCAGTGTAGCTCCAATTCCATTTTTCTTTTCCTATTAAAAATAGACTTGTTGGAAATTTATTTTATATCTAGGTACGTAAAGTGTATCTATTTACATTAAAAATGTCGTAAATAACGGTTTGGAAAAAGGTTCTGTTGATTGCAATATGATGTTTCATAAATTCTCGCTAGTTAAAAGGTTTTAATTGATTTTTTTCTCCAATCAGTTTCAATATTAGTAATGAATTAATGAAAACTGGGAATTGTAAAATTTAATCTGCTATATTAATTTTCAAAATTACATACAAACTGTTCCATTTAAAAATGTTAATTGGAAATATTCTTTCAATTTGTCTTGGATTCGTGGAATGGTTTCAATTTCCTGAGAGCTCTCTGTCGTTGTACGTTACTCATTTTAAGGTGTAGCAGTACACAATTTAATTACTACACACACACACACCTTGAAGCTCTACTTTATGTTAAAATTGTTCTTCACCACCTCTATTTCTCAATTAGTGTCCGGTAATTTAAAGTGTACGTACGCTTGTATAATTTGTCTCCAATGAGTCAAAACAAAATAAATAAGACACCGAAGAAGACTTACTGCATCAACAAATTTATTGATTTGTATTCCATCTGTTTTAGATTCAAGATAAGAATTGAGATAACAACTCACAAGTGTGAGCTTTCAACAAACAGACTTGTAACTTGTAACTTTGTTATTTATTGGTTTAGAATTTGAAGAAAAAAAAATGATAATAAATCACAGGCGGGGATTCGTAGATACTGTTGTCCAGAACTAGCACTGGTCAAGTTTTAACAAGAGCTTAATTTATAGAAAAAGTCTCAGTGCATGCCACACAAAGAGATTTGTACTAGTAGATGTCTGTACCTTTCTTTCATTTTCCGATAAAAAGTCCTTTTCTTTCAAGTGTGACTTACTCTGAATGCACGGCAAAATTATACTAAATCCACTGCCTAAAGGGTTACTAGATTTGACAGATATCTGGTTAAACGAAGTACGTAATCTCAGGACTGTAAGCGGAGATATGGACACAAACAAATAAATCCCTAGAAATATAACTATATTCAAGGGTACCAAATTAAGTCTAGGAACCGTTTGGTCGATGAATTTAGTACACTAATTTGTGTTTTGAGTAATGACACGTAGATATTGCAGAACACTGCTTATTTATATTGTTTTCTATAAATACTAATTAATTTCTAGTACTTGTGCAATCAGTTTAAGTAACTTGCCTCCTGGACCCCTTCATTCTTTTCTTTATTGATTTTACATAAAATAAAGTTCTAAAAAGGTTCTACTACTGTAAATATTTTCTCAATTTTCGTTATGTTTCACAAACGAATAAAATTGTTGTGTTGTATCAGTATCGATCTCATCTTTTTTTGTAAGACAACAGACAATCGAGACGTTTCAAAAAAATGAAAACAATTTTCCTTTATGTAAAAGAGAAAGTTCATATGTGTTCAAAGGGAAAACTCTTCAATTGATATAATTTTCAAACATTACAAAATTAAATTATAACACTTTTTATTTCATTGCATTACTCGCCTAACAAACACACATAAAAACTACATCATATTGAATATAATTAAAATTTGTAATACACACACTTAATAAAACTTTGATTATTTATGTTGAAATCTAGCGTGATTAAATATAGAAAATATAATTCGAATAAAAGGTTATTACCTTATTACCGGAAGTATGTTTTTTTCCTTTATTTTTTTTGCAATAATTACTGTAATTTGCGGTAAAAGTAAAAATTCTAAAGTTTTAATTAAATTAAATAAATCAACGTCAATAAAGTATGATTCATCGGTTGTTACAATACAACATATACTTGTAGAGTTTAATAATAATAATAATAGATAATAATATAAACATTCACTTGTCTGTTTATAAAAATATCAAACAATAATATTTAGAAACAAAAAAAGTGGAACTATTTTTAAATGTGAAATTGAACATTTTATATGACGCAAATAGTAAAGAAAAGTCGACCTATTTATTCATTATCTTTCCAATTATGGCAGTTGATGCAATTAAGATCGTTTTCACTCTGCAATTATTGTAAATTTTTCGTCATCTACAAGATCTTATGTAAATATCAATAATACGCCCATTTATTAGATTAACTAAAAATCGTGAGTGCATCGAGGATATCGAATCTGGGAAAACTTTAAAAACGGATTTCATATTAATCGTTCTGAATATATTTGCTAAATTGCCTCGCCATTCTAAGCTTGGGAAAAAAAGGGAAAAATTAGAAGTCAATTTAACCCTCTGAAAGTGTGGCTCGTTGTGCTGTAGTTTATAGATAGATAAATGAAGCAGGTAATTCTGAAGATATGAGAGACGTCTATAAACCCAAGTTTCTCCCTTCTTCCGCGACTCCCGGAGATTTATCATAAAACGATGCGATGGGCACCGAATGTAAGTTTGCTTGGAGTAGTATCAGGAGAGCTTAAACCCATCCAGTGGTGGTAGTAGACCTCTGTGAAGTCCTTTTACCTTGTGGCACAGCAGACCTAAAAACATCATAAATTGAATTCCGAATTGTTTTTATTGATGATACTTACTATTTAAACGTAGCTACAACCTCGAATAATTGAATGACACCTGGATGTCGGCTGTTTTACGGATTAGGAAGTTGCCATTAAAAATGTAATGTTTCTTAATCTTCATTTGTATGCTGATTGAAAGACCTTTGATGCAGAAACTTAATAAAGCGCGTTTTTAAATACCGAGGATTTTTTTCTCATTCGCAGTAAGAAAAAGACGTCTTCATACAGGAGCTTCCTAGGAAAACATGAAATTTTCACTCTACTTGTAGAAAATTCCTCCACTGTTCAATTATCTCGTAAAGAAATATCTCGATATTTCTTGTAAAGTTTTCAAGTTTTTATTTAATGAAATAATAACTTGTCTGAATCTCTCTACCTACGTACATATATGTATTTTGCATAATTGGTAGTGTAAACATGATTAATTTTCAACTTGTTTTAAATCGTTGTTTCTATGTTAAATTTTGTTTATACATTATTTTTTATTTGTATTTATTGCAGGGGTCCTGGACATGACTGCCACGGAGAATACAATCCGTTTCAGTGTCCACACCCTGGACAAAGCAACCAAAGCAAAAGTAACATTAGAGAATTATTATTCTAATCTTATAGCCCAACATGTGGAACGGAAACAAAGGTATAATAATTGGTTATTTGTTTTGTTTCAAATAATAATAATAATACTGATAATGATTTTTTTTTAATAGATTAGCAAAATTAGAAGAATCCTTAAAAGACGACAGTCTCTCCGAAGAGCAGAAACATGAGAAACGTTTACAGCACGCCCAGAAAGAAACCGAATTTTTACGTTTGAAACGATCTCGTTTAGGTGTTGAAGATTTTGAACCATTAAAAGTAATAGGACGTGGTGCATTCGGTGAGGTGCGACTTGTACAGAAAAAAGATACCGGTCATGTGTATGCAATGAAAATCTTGAGGAAGGCGGATATGTTGGAAAAGGAACAAGTCGCCCATGTACGTGCCGAACGTGATATATTAGTTGAAGCCGACCATCAATGGGTTGTTAAAATGTATTATAGTTTTCAAGATCCAATTAATTTGTATTTAATTATGGAATTCTTGCCTGGTGGTGATATGATGACATTATTAATGAAAAAAGATACATTATCAGAAGAATGTACACAATTTTATATTGCCGAAACAGCATTAGCAATAGATTCAATACATAAACTCGGTTTCATCCATCGTGATATCAAACCTGATAATTTACTATTAGATGCCAAAGGTCATTTGAAATTGTCCGATTTTGGTTTGTGTACGGGCTTAAAGAAATCGCATCGAACAGACTTTTATCGTGACTTAAGTCAAGCAAAACCCTCAGATTTCAGTAAGTGTTGTTTTTATCCACAATTATAATTAATAATAGTTATTTACTACTGTACAAGGTGGTAAAGTTGTACTTTATCCACGAGCGGAATTATGGCCGGAGAACGAGCGAGCCCAATCCGCGAGTGGATAAAGGGACTTTACCACCGTGTGCATTACAAGATTTTTTCAATACTTGCCCTTAAAACTATTTATTTTGTTTTTGTTTTATTTTCTAATAAGTTATGAAATTAATTATTCATACAGTTGTCAATGTTTTTTGGTTGTTATTGGATCTCTGTAAACAACTAGCAATTGTTGTTATTTATTTAGTCGTCAAAAATAACACTTTCTTTGTCCTCGATGGTAAAGTAGCACTTTACCGTTGAGGTGGGTGAAGTGCTACTTTACTGTCGAGTTATTAATCGATAAAGTAGGACTTTAACAGCAAGTATTGAAAAATCACATTATAGTCTATTTAATTATTATTGTGATTATTAGTAATAACGTCAAGTCCAATGGATAGTAAACGTAGGGCAGAAAGCTGGAAAAAGAATCGAAGAGCATTAGCATACAGTACAGTTGGTACACCGGATTATATAGCACCTGAAGTATTCCTACAGACCGGTTATGGACCAGCTTGTGATTGGTGGTCGTTAGGTGTAATCATGTACGAAATGTTGATCGGTTATCCACCGTTTTGTTCCGAGAATCCACAGGACACTTATCGTAAAGTAATGAATTGGCGGGAAACGTTAGTGTTTCCTGCTGAAGTTCCGATCTCTGAAGAGGCCAAAGATACTATTGTTAAGTAAGTAATTTTGAAATTATTCTCGATTTGATTGATGATAATTTTCACATATATACATACAGGTTTTGTTGTGAAGCTGAACGACGATTGGGTTCACAGAAAGGTTTAGAAGATTTAAAAATAATTCCATTCTTTAAAGGGGTTGATTGGGAACATATAAGGGAACGGCCGGCGGCAATACCTGTTGAAGTACGATCAATAGATGACACATCGAATTTCGATGATTTTCCAGATGTTAAACTTGAAATACGTAAGTGAACACACACATACGAATAGATGAAATTATCTTATCTATTGTAGTTGATAATAAAATATAAAGCACAATTTTAAATATTACTTACATTATCTTTCTATGTGTGTAATTATTTTGATTTTATAAAATTACAGCCTCTGCACCGATGCCTCAAGATGGTGATGTTAATTATAAAGACTGGGTGTTTATCAACTATACATTTAAAAGATTTGAAGGTTTAACACAAAGAGGGACACCAACAAAAAAATAAACAACAGCAACAAACAAAATTAGCACTATTTGTTTTGTCGATTTTTAATAGCTTGTTATATTGAAATTATGCAGCAGCCAGCATCAGCAGCAGCAACAACAATTTAATTGCTAATTATCAAGCACTTATTTTTAGGAAATAAACCCACATAAGATACACACACTCTCACACACATACATTAATTGATTGAACACATACAAACACATCAAATTAAAAGTGGCAAAAAAAACCGTATATTATATCAAATTTATTTTATTATCATTATTATAATTATTATTGGTAATTAATTATTATTTCGTATATTTTGACGTGATCAATTAGTAATAATTTATAATAATCAATAGTGCTCTCATATTTTCGTTCTGTATATACCTATATTTACCTTCTTTTTGCTAGTTGTTTTCTAAAAATAAGTAATATTTGTGTATAAAAATAGGTCTGAAACTGAAATTTTCTTCTTATTTGTTGAAACACACACAAAAAATAAAACAACTGTTTGCTTATATGAGCTGTGAGAAGCTGTTTAGGTCTTGTGTTGTATTTATGGTGATATTTTCGGCAGAAATTCGTTTTCCGATTTGAACAAAATTAAAAAATAAAAACTACTGTGTAAATAATTATGGATTTATTTGTATGTATGGAGGCTTCAATTGCCAATCATGAAATGTGCTTTTTTTTGATAATTTAAACAAGCGCTATTTACGAGAGAGAGAAAAGAACAATTAAAAAAAAATAGATTATTGGAGAAGTATTTTTATATAAGCCACAGTGTCATTTTAAATACAACATAATGTCTTTGTGTAAATGTTATTTTTATTATTATTTTTGGTTATTGTTATTATAAAGTGATACTTTTATTATTTACATTGTTTTTATAACTTATAAACTATTTCGTTTAGGTAACTGTTTTTTTTTAATTTGAATATGATGAGGATTTACGACGTGAATCGCAAATCCTTCTATATTCTGTCAGTGAGATCATACTTATTTTGTTCGCTAAATTTCTGTTAAAATAAGTACAAGTTTTTATTTTAATTTTCGATATAAAAATGAATTAAATTAATTAATTAATATAAATAAGAAGCGTATAATGAACATAGTAATTTTATGTAGAATTTGAACATTTTCGGCAATTGTTGCATGTTCGTTGGGGACAACGTAGATTTAAAAATGTTTACACATAGATTTTTGTGCAGGTGTATGTGGAAGCAGTTTTAATTATTATTTTTGTTGTTTCTGTTCGATTGCTGAACATATCAATTTGTTGGAATATGGATATGTGAATGTGTTGTGATTGTTTCTTTCTTTTCTTTGGATAATATGAAAAATGCAAAAATTTTATATAATATAAATGAGAATTCTAATAATGTTAAGGCTATTTGTAGCTCTCTATAAATAATGCACACATACACACGTGGATTTTCTAATTAGTTTTCTAATTTCTTTCGGTTCGAAATGCGGTGCAGACATATTTTTTAGATTATAGATTTTATTTATCTTTTGATTCGTTAATTTATTTAAAAAAAAATTGTATTTTATAGTTGGTCTCGCTAACAGGACTATTTGTAAATATATAATTTACTTCCAAGCAAACAAAACGAGGAAAAGAGAAATGTGTATAACTCAAAAGTTTATTAAACTTATGTGCTTTAAATGATTTGTATATAATTTTCTTATTTGCGTATCCACAACATTCCACATTGAAGCAAAAACGATCAGTGGCAAGCTTACTGCTAGTAGAAAACAAACTCCTTGCTGTTGCACTATTTATCTATTACAGGGCCGATCCTAACGGGTGTTCATTTTGTTCCCAGAACAAAGGCGGCCATATGCAGGGGCGGCTAAACACAATCACTTGACAAACAAATCTTTAATAATCTACCCCTTTTAATTTGAATCTATAAATATGATGAGGCAACTATTAAGACAGGCAAAGAAAATTACGTGGATCTTTTAGTAAGTTCTTAAAAATGACTACAACTCCTCAAACATCGCGTACTATAGAAGAAACTGATGATGTGGTAATCTCTAAATGGTTTTTCTGTTTGGCAATATTTATCCCATATTTCAACAAAACTCGAACAAGAAATCGCGGTGAATTTAAACCTTTAAGATATTATTAAACACTTTTCTGCTAAAAAAGCAAGACGAATCGCGTTTCTATAATGATTAAACTATAGATAAGTAGTAAAACATTAAAAATAAACATTTGTGCTATAAACCTTATTGATGTTGAAGAGGTTACTAATTTTTTTCTCAATACTAACAGTTGAAAGTAGACTTTACTAATATCTTAATGGTAAAGTGACACTTTTCTTCACTAGTGAGGAAAAGTGTCTTTTCTTTTAGTTTCTATTAAAAATGATATTCAACAAGTTTTTTTGTGGGACAAAGTCGACGCAATTTTTTTTCTCAATATCACATATTTTTAACAATTCAAAAATACACAGATTAAATTTTGGAATATGAGATGAAAAACAAAAAACTGAGAATTAAATTATATATTAATTATTCCCAGTGATTCAATTTCGGTTAATTTGAATTTAAATTTCGATTAAAAACAATTGCGTCTACCACAGATCGTCTACTTTAATGAAACCCAACTGAACTCGTCAAACACCAAATCGCAAGTATCTCTGATCGGCCTCGAAGATGTTTCTTTGAAGAACGAGAATTTCTATATACAGTCGAACCTGGATAAGTGAGAGTTCAAGGGACCGCGATCTATTTTTCGCTTATAGAGGTTTCTCAGTAACCCGAGTTTTTAGCTTACAGAGGTTCAGGAGAGGTTTATCTCTTTTAAAGAGGTCTAGAAAAATACAGCCAATAAATATCGATAAACATGCATGTATTGTATGGGTATTATTTATTAGAATAATACATGTTTGCAGATAAATGCTTACAAAAAAATACTAAAGATCTAACATTAAATTTACTTGAAAAAATCCGTTAATTTTTTCTGCGTTTCAGTGTTTACATTTTGTGTGTATTTTTCTATTTCATATATGCAAATTCAGGCATTCCAATAAACTAAGAGTTCTTTGAAATTTAAGAATGAGTTATAAATACGTTTAACTCTCGCTTATAGAGGTACAGGCAATTAACAATCTCACTTACAGAGGTCCATGAGCGAAAAACGACTCTCACTTATACAGGTTTTTGTCTCTCACTCATAGAGGTTTTAGAGGGGTAAAATTACGGGACCTGACAATTACTCTCACTTATGAGTCTTCTCGCTTATCCAGTTCTCCCGTACACAGGTTTGACTGTATATAGATATAGAAAATATGTATATAGAAATAGATGTAAGGTCAAACGTCTAGTAAACAATATGTTTAATTTGTTAAACAATAATACTATATGTATATTTATATATAGGTATATGCAATAATTAATACCTGTAAAAAAAATAGATTAAATCGTAGTTAGTATTGAAAAAAATGTTGTACTTTACACGGTGGGAAGTGTCTTTTCACACTCGCGGATTTGGATCTATCCGCTCTTGTGAAAAGTGTCACTTTCCCACCTTGTAAAGTAAATAACTAATGTTGTGTATTTTTGTTTTTCAAAGGGTGGCATTTTATTGCTTGAACAAAAGCGGCCTAATATTTAGGATCGGCCCTGTTCTATTGCCACCATTTTCATATCTGAGAAGTAAAGCCTGTGGTACAAGGGGCTGATAAGGCCTGTGGTGGATTACAAATGGATCGATATCGTTATCGGCGAAAAAGTAGATCAAGCATATAGTGAAACTTGTCCGCGTAGTATTTATCACTAGATGGACGGCAAAAACTCAACGCGAAATGACTTATCACTAAAATTACTATTAGCGTTTTAACAAAGAGTATTGTTAAGTATTAGGAAATATACAACTAACTGTAAATCGTATTGCTCCGAAAACGATCGATAGCCAGAACATTTGCTCAAATTTTCAATTTTTATTATGGCAGTAACAAATGCAACAATAGAAATTTTAACCATTGGCTGTTTCCAATGCAAGTTTCAGTTAATTGTATATTTTTCTGATAGCAGGAAATTGAGAATCAACAGCAAGCAGGATTCAGATTTCCCGCTTTTACACACAGAGAGGGCTACAAATAACTGCGCTACCATAACCTAATTTGATTTTATAGCCATAACCTCAAAGTACTTTTACAACTTTCCAAACAATTTTTAACCGATTTTTATGAAATTTTGACCGCAAAAAAACACGAAAACATCATGGAATTGTGTAGATTGTGCCATTCAAGTACCCCACCAGGTTCCTACAGGAGTTTATTCTTGAACAAAATGACCGAACAGATTTTGATGATTGTTGAGAAACTGACAGAGATTAAGGTAAACAACGGCTACATCCATATCTTTTACTTTATCTGATTATGACTTGTGTGGTTTTTTTCTATTTTTAGATATCCGAAGATGATCCGTTCCCGAAAATTGTCTGTTTCAATTGTTATGATAAACTGATCAGTTTCCATACGTTCCGCAATCTGGTGTTGCAAACCAATACAATTTTCCATCAGGAATTTTACGGTAACAATGCCGAAATTATGATACCCGAACAGTCGATAACTGTTGAAGAAGATCCACTCAAAATTAATCAGCAACCATTCAATGAGATTATGGAGGATGTTCAACCAGAGTCGGACGATGATGATTGTATTTTGATTGAAGCCAATGAGGATCTGAATGTTGATCTAATGGAAATCTCCAAGATCCAATATCTTTCACATAATGGTAAGTTATGGAGAATTCACAATGAAATAAACGACAAATAAACGATTTTTTATTTGTTAGATTTAAATGATGAGAATGAGAAGCCTGACAGAAAAGTGCCTGATAAATTCAAGAGATTCAAATGTATAATTTGCAATAAACGATTTATGACACGCGCCAAACTAGATATACATCTACGAATGCATAACGGCGCACGGCCGTACAGTTGTGTTATCTGCACTAAGAGCTTCTCACAGAAAGCGACATTAACAGCACATGCCAGGATACATACTGGTGAACGGCCGTATACGTGTGAGATTTGTCATCGAGCATTTTCACGTAGTGGCACATTGAAAATACATATGCGAATACACACGGGCGAAAAACCATACAATTGTCATATCTGCGGTAGGAGTTTTACAGTGAAAATCACATTGACGCGACATTTAGAGACGCACATCAAACCGAAACGTCGGCGACGAAGAAGACACAAGAACTAACGGTGAATCGACTGTCCTGGTGATTGTTCTTTGATTGCGAATACTTGATATTGAAGAACACTCAACCTGGTCACAAGTACTCATCCAAAATGTTTTTTATCGAAAAATAATTGCGATTGTATCCAATTACAATGGTAGCTCTAAAAAAAATACGCTTTTTTACACGCTACCGTATTGTCTTCTCCCAATTATTGAGAAAGAATATTTTGCTTTGTTTCGGAATTTTTCAGTTACCATTGCAATTTATAGTTCAATAGCAATTACTTTTATATTTTTACATATTCTTTAAGACGGCTACACACGAAACTATAAACATTTAATGAGACAAAATATTTCTCATGCCATTGCTAACATTTTTTCACTTCAATCGTGTCAAAGCGCCTTGAAGGATAAAAATGGAGTCCGATTTATTTTAAAGTGTGCGGCCGTCTTTGAGCCTCAACAAACAATAATCCCAAAGCCATTGGAGGGGACAGTTTTAGGATTCGAAGAATCTCGCTGAATAGATCTAGATTAAGTTATTATTATTATTATTGTTAATACATCTTTATTTTCTGCCACGGAATCAAATTACATAGCGAGAATACACAATATTACATTGTGCAACTAGTGCGGGGAGTTGTCAATTGCACACGAGAGCTTGAGTGGGGAATTGACAACCCGCACGAGTTGCACATACTATTTTTTATTACCAATGCAGCAGGCAAAACCACAAAGAAAAAATCAGAACTGAAATTTAATCGTTACCGTAAACAAAATGCGTAGCTGGTTGCACAATAACAATATATGATTTGCGAACTGCAAACATTTTGCAGCACGCATATCATATATTGTTACATAGCGTGTGCAATCACGTACGAAATTGTGAGCGAAAAGTTAGCATTTTCGCCGCATGAGTAATAAAAAAAATATTTTTGCAAATATTGTCAATTATTAAAAAAAAAAGACAAAACAAACAAATTATCGCATTTTTGTTTAAAAATAATTCTAATTAAAAATAAAAGAGAGAAAAAAACGAGGTAGCTACTTAATGGACTCTTAAAAAATCTTTTTAAAAAAAATAAGCCTTAGTTTTTTTTAAGTACTGTAATATTAACGTTGTTATTATTAAGTACCTAATGCATGATAATATTTATTAAAATCCTAAAGGCTAACTCTATATTAAAAAAATAAAAATAATCATTAAAAATTACGATTTTAAAAAGAAAACTGATGATAAAAGAACAGTTACAAAACTATAATCTAAACAATTAGTTTTTTTATTGGAAAAGAAAGTATCTTCTTAAATTATATGTATATCAATTGAATGATTGCAAAATTCTTTTATTTATGGAATTGCTCAATGCAAAGCTTGCAAGACCATGATCCCTCCGGCGGATCAGTTAATGGTGGTGTTAAACAATACATATGGTATCCACGATCGCAGTCATCACAAAATAGCAATTGATCCTTGAACGGAAATAAACAAAATTTTAACATATTTCAAACAACAGCCAAAATCTATGACCAATCTGGAGCGTACACATCAAACATTATCGCTTGATTTATGTGTGTATGCATCGCATTAGTCACGACCCCGAATCCGGGGGAAAACTTACATCATTGTCTGAATTACCACAAACTGAACAACATTTGCATTCGATACATTGCCAACTGTACTTCTTCACGGATATTTTCATATTCTCGGTAAATAAAAGACAAGACGGATGACCTGTAAAATATTACCAAATCGAACACTAAAATTACCATAAATCTTGTAGAGATTGAGAAATTTTTTGCAAATTATTTCCTAGCCGACTTACCTTTACTTAATTCAATATTGGGAGAAAAGGAGAGGGTGTGTGACTCGAGTGCCGAAGAACAGTGACTTTCCAAGTTACGTAATTTTTCTCTATGATTATTTTGAATGCATCAAAATATTTAATAGTTTCTCTATTTGTTCTAATTCTAAATTTTAATGCATTAAAATAACTGAGCAAAATTTTCATTTAACAGAAAAATGTACATAATTTGAAGTGCACCAATCCTCAGCACTGAAAAATGAACAACATTATGTTGTATTGGCATTATCTTTATTGCACGATTCTTCACGATACATTTTTTTCTTTTTTTTTTGTAATTATCTCTTGGAAAATAACTGTTCTCACACAACTCGTTTTTGTTTTTTTTTTGAATTTTCTTTCTGTTTAACTTGGATGGTTTTTACAATAACTAATTTCGAATTTTAGAAATAAATCGAGAATAATATGTAAAAATCATCCAAAGTCTACACTCTCTCTCTTTTACACCACATATATAAACTTAACTATTCGATTTGACTATAATGTTTGGCAATACTAACAAAAAAAAATGTGCAACAATAAGCAATAATCTACCAACTTTCCTTAATATTAAAGGGTATAGCATTAAAAGATTTATAGAAAATTTGTACACAAATAGTCAAAACTTTTGATTGTACACCCTTTCGAAAAAAAAATACAATTACTTAAATATAAATAAAGTTGTCCCCTCCCAAGTATTGCCAATTGGAAAATAAGAAATATTTTGACTAAAACAGAAAATAAATAAATAGCGTAAATTTGGAAGACAATCCAATATGGATTTTTTCTTTCTTTAATATTTAGTTAATAATAAAAATAAATTTTAACTAAACCAAAATAGAATAAATAAAATTTTTGGTTATCCAGTCTATCTGGCAAATTATGCTTTTTGTATGTTTGTTTTTTACCTAATTTTTGTCTACAAGTTAAAGCATAACGCAGTCGATTATGCCTCTGTTATCTAAATTTATCATCAATGTTAGGATCCGGAATTATTGCACAACAAACTCAATAATTTACACTTCAAATTCACCCTTTGCCGAACAAATTCTAAGCTTGTGATCAGATTTTTTTGTTGATTTCCTATTTGTTGTACAGGCTATGCTTTAAAATTGCACTCGGAGTGTCATACTTGAATTATTTTATTTACAAAAAAAAAACTAATTATTTGAATTATATCGGGGTGAATTTAATTTGCAAATCTAATGCAAACCATTCCGAATTCAACAACATAAACAATTAAAATAAATCATAAAAAATATAAGCTATATTAGAATGTGATGGTTTGTTTGTTTTTTATAAGATATTCGACCCTTCGAGTTGAAGTTTGATTCTAATAAAGGAACTTTTAAAATAAAGAATACTGGACATTTACGCTTAAAATCGATTAAAGTCTTTTTAATGAGTCAACAAAAGATAATAATAAACAAAAAAAAAAGAATTACTGGCCCTTTTTTTAGTTTTCTACCGAACAAAAATATTGATCTATCACAGATAATAAAAAATTTTCTAAATTAGAAAAGTGGAATTTTAAATTTTGTACATTTTTTTTGGCAGCTCTTTACACATACAATCAAAATAAAACTTAACTCTATCAATAAATAAATAAATTGAAAACAAATATCGAAATGTCCAGTATTGGTCCTTGTTTTTGGCTCTATCGTAAAAAAATCCCTTTTTTGTTTGTTTGTTTCAAAACAACATTTATAAACGATTTCAAAAAAATTATACTACAATTCCCCTAAATTTTATTATAATTATGTATATTTTTTTTGATAGAATGGTGTTGTTTGATATTTATAATAAAACTATTCAATTAATAAAAACACTACTAATTTCCCTTTTTAACAAAAAAAAAAACTGTTTTCATATATGTATTAAAATTGAACTAATTTTTTGTAAACTCTGCTTTACTTTAAATTTTCTTTTTCCGTCCCCCTTTCTTAGTGACTTTCTCCTCAGATCTATTCGCATTCTTACCTGAACGACCACAATCCGAACACGAAACTAGCTCCTCCATAACACCAGTCTTTTTATTTTCTCTGGAATCACCTAAACAAAAATCACAATAAGGACTCGGTGTCGCCTTTTCTTTCCCACCCATCGGTTGGGGTTGTTGCGGTTGTGTTGGTGGTGGCGGTGGTGGTGGTAAATGTTGTTGGTGCAATTGTTGTGGATGCTGCGGCGGTGGTGGTGGTGGTGGTGTTGGTTGAAGATGATGATGATGATGATGGTGGTGTTGTTGTTGCTCCATCATTGCAGATGTAGATGGTGGTGGATCGATTTTCTCCGGTACTAAAATCGGCATAGGAGGATCATCGATGGGTGGGGACGGTTGTGTTGGTAGATTTGGTGGTAATGTTGGTGGTGTATTTGAGACTTGTTGTTGTTGTTGTGGCGGTAGTGGTATTGGTAGTGGGTGTTGTTGCATAGGTGGTGGTTGCATTAATTGCGGTTGTGATACAACAGGTGGTGGTGGTATTGGTGGTGGTGGTGGTGGTTGTTGTGGATTATTTGGTTGACGACCACGACGACTTGGCGTACCTGTAGGGGGATTACAGTGCTCAGTTAGCTCCATACCGTTATGTTTCTTCTAAAAAGGACATAATATAAAAAAGTTATAAAAACAGATCACCTCAATCAAACTTTTAAGCCAACAACCAATATGTAAGAGATAAGGTTGAGAAGAGGCCTTTCTTCTATACTTATCATAATGCGTTTATAATTACAATTTATATAATCTCTTGATATTAGTTGTTCAACTGCAAAGAAAATTACATTCATGCTCAAATCACACATTTTTTTGGTTTAGTGAAGGAGAAAGAGCGAAATAATTGTGGGGATGATGAAGACGATTGAGAAAGAATTTAACAAAAAAAAATTAAATAATAAGAAGAAGAAGGATATTATTAAGAATCATGGAAAATCTTAAGAGGCTAGGAGTTAGAGTTGTTTTAGAAAGAGAAAAAAAATATAATATCTGATCTAATAGAGCTCATCATTCCAAACTACTCATGCATGCAAAAAACACTCAAAAATGAATTAAAAAAAAATAAAAAATAAAATAATTTAATAAAAAAGAGATTATAAAGGCAGTACCGGGTGTCTGGTTCAAAAAGGAAACATAACTATCTTGATACACATGTCCTTGGATGGCGGGCCCTTGAGTCATGGCAGTAGGGGCCTCATCCCCCATCCCCCCCAGCATGGGTGGCTGATTTAATAATATAGGTCCTTGTATTAATCCTCCACCGCCCATTAGGGACGTATTTAGAGGTAGTACACCACCACTATTATTACCACCATTATTTAAACCATGAAGTGGTGGACCTTGTTGCATCAGCGCAGCACCAAGCTGCGAGGAGGAAGGGGTGGGGGCATTACTGTCGCGCGAATTTTCATCACTAGCGCCCTCTTTGTGTGAATGGCCATAGTGGTATGTCAACCCGGGCCGTGTCTTGTAACGCGCTCCGCACACTGAAATTTTTGAAATTAAAAAAAAACAAACAAAAATCTCCGAATTTTTAACTTTTACCAAAATTCTATAGCACGATTAAAAAGATTATTATTATTACTATTATTATTACCATTTTTATTATTATTATTATTATGATTATTATTAAAAATAGAAAACATATAAACAAATAATTAAAAAAAAAATCAAACGATGATGTTATTGACGAAAAATTGTTATATATTTAAACGATAATCTTCTGAAAGAAAGCCGAATTATTGGTTTTACATAAAAAGCGACTAATCCGCAATTTTCTTTGGAGTAATGCGAATTTTCCCCTCAATTTTAATACGCCCGTTAAATGATAAATTATTATAGGTACCTATATGAAACGGTCTAATAAAACGTGAGAAGGGTCCCGCCAGATTAGCATAATTTTTAAACAAAACAAAAACATGTATCTTGGGAATGATGTGTGGTAAATAAAAATGATTTAAAAAACAAAAACAGATGATTATAGAAGCAACGATAACTAAAATATGCAAAAGGTCTAATCGATTAAATAGAGATAAAGCTACCTATTAACTAAGTATTTGCTAATTTTATCAAAAACAAAAAAAAAATAGGCGCTAATTTCAATTCAATACCAAAATCTACGGATTATTTGGTTGTATTAAAATATAAGGGAAATTATCAAGCGTTTTTAAATTGTTTTATTTTTAGTATAAAATGTTAGTACTATAATAATATAACAAAAGCTAATTATACTGTAATTAAATCTCTAGAAGCCGATTATACCACCACTTTAAGTGAAGACGCACGATATACTTACAAATTCAGAAGATCATCATTTTAATATAAATACAATAGTATATATATTTTTTTTAATTCTTAAAGAAACAAAAAACAAAATTGTCAATTGTTTGAGAGTTAATCTACCATATAGGGACTGGAACCGAACAAATTTCGAAAGATTTGTGACGAATTAGCAAACCAATACGCCCCTGTTTTAATTTGAATTTCACTCTATTTAATTAATTATATAGTGATAGATAAAAAAAAGTGGTAGCCTTGAGAACCCAAGCGCCAGGTAAGCGAACCCGAACCGAAATTTAGATTCGTTTATTTTATTTAAAAAACAAAAAAAAAATACAAATATAAATTCATTTTATAAATTATTAGAAAGTAGGGGTCGCTTTTGATGTGTTTTCTTTTTTTTAAATGGATTTGGTTAATCTTTCGGTTCGAGTCCCTGCCTAAACAATAAGAAGAAGCTGTACTAAGCATCAAGCATTCAAAAAAAAACATTGTTATCGCTAATAGAACTACAATTCATGTTCCAACATAGTTTTTCAAAAAAGATATTAATATTGTAAATGTTGTTGCATGCTCAAGCACAGAGTTCTTTCTTTTTTTTCGTTCGTAAATTGAAATAAAAATAAATAAATAAATAATTATAAATAATTGAAACTTAAAAAGAAAGAAAAGACTAAAATTAATTGGAATATGTACATTACGATTGATTTAAAAATTTTGTACATATTTCAAATAATTATTCGACTAATAATTTAATATTATTTTAAAATAATTTCAATTGTTTTCTTTTGTTGATATTTGATTTGTTTCAATTAGAAAATGTTTTTTTTGTAATAAAAACTCACGTTCACAAGCAAATGGCTTATCAGGATCACCAGGTGTTGGTTCAAAACTATGTGCAGCCTTTTTCCTACCTCTACCGCCACCTTTCTTCCGTCCTGGCGTACTGGGTGAATCGGTGCCACGGCCCTAGAGACAATTTTACATATTATTTTATTATTATGATTTTATAATTAATAACTCTGCATTTTCTATTGGTTGATGGCAAAATGTGATACTATACTATTTTTACTAAGTCACGAATGTAAATCAAAACATGCAGCAATCGATCGAGACGGGGATTTATCATGAGACTAATGAAATGTTTGTTTTTTTTTCTTCTAGATCCGCCTCTCATAATTGATTATTAGTAGGCCTTGTCCCTTTGCTTTGTTTTTCTATTAATTGTGACTTAAGCTTAAGTTGCTTCCTTTAGCTACTGCCCCCGTGTAAATTATGCTTTAGAGAAATCTTGACAGAAAGTGTAAACATTTTTCTACTAGACTGTAAAGTTGAGGGCAATCTCTACGAGCTTGTTACAGAAATGGCTGGATCAATTGAGGATTAATGACTTGTTAAATCAATAAAATCTCAAGTTGGTTTTGTTTTCTAGAAAATGCGCAAGTTATTGTGATTTTAGTACAGTTATTCCACCTACTCTGGCATTATTCTTTCGCCGTTTATTTCGCTTACTATACGTCTCCTCATAATCTAAGTCAGAATCTGGATCCGGTTCTTCATAATTGTCCATCTCTAAAATATCTTGATCGTCATAGAACCAATCCTAATAATAAAACAACATCAATCAAATTTAAGTTACATTCAAAAACAAATTTAAATTAAATACTTTAGAGACTTCATCCTTCAATAACAATTGACTATCTTTACTATCCTGATCTTGTAATACTGGATTCTCTAATTGTGAAATATTATGTATATCACCATCCCCATCCAATGCGGAATCTGCCGCCCTGGCAAATGTTCTTGAATTCATTATCAAATACTGACGACGTTTCTTTCGCCATCGTGGCCGTGGATACGAGTAGATTTGGCCGGGTGTTAGGCCCGGTATACGTTGTCGTTTATGCATAAACAATGAGGAATGGTTCTGTGCAACGCCCGTTTGGGTATCAATGAATGGTAAACGCATCCGACGTTCAATACATAATCGTGTATTGTAATTTACTGAACTCTCGATGCTTTCCAAATACAGTGGGTCATTTAAGAAACTACAACAAACAGATAAGAAGGGAACAGCAAATATAATATTATATTGATCTGTCTCTTATGGGAAAACGCCTTGTATTATTGATTATCATGACAATTTAAATGGTTTCTAAATTGGAAATAATCACACAATTTACCTTTCTACTTTATCCAGAGTGGATTGATTAACTAACTGAGCAACTGCCGTTGTCATTTTTATTAAATTAATCACATTAGAATGCCAATAAAAACTGTTAAAGGGAAAATGGCGGTTCACTACATCGGCAAACTCATCTACCGTGTGGCGATTGGCGATAACTGGCGATAATTTTACCGACCTGTGTCTAGAGTTACAACAAATGTAGAGTGTGCGCAATACCTTAATTAAGCCGCGCTGACACTGGTCGTGAATCACGCTCGTAAGCCACGTTCGAAACGTTTCGTATTTCAGTCGTGTCGTGAAGTGAAACAGTTCGTGAAAATTGTGTCTTTTTCATTCATTTTTAAAATCAAAGATTTTAAGACACATGTTATTTTTTTTTGTTTATAAACTCATACATTTGCGATAAAAAATTTTGGACGTCAAGGACATCTAATTGTCAATTGGTGTAGACAAGCCTTTAATATTTTATATTCAATTTTACATTAAAGGCTGTCCTACACCAACTGACAATTAGATGTCCTTGACGTCCAAAATTTTTTGATCGCAAATGTATATCAATACTTAAATATATAAAAGCGATTTACCACTCACTCACTCATCACGATATTTCCGAAACTATCCGTCCGATAGATCTTAAATTTGGCACATAGGTATATTCCTTTTGTAACTAACAATAAGAAAAGTCTTTTGAAAAATCACCCTCTAACGAGGTTAAAATAGTAATTAATGTTATGGGGCGTTATAACCATAACGCCAATTTTTTAATGATTACAAACCAAGATTGTTTATCATAGCAACGGACCTTAACAGTGGGCTATTATCTTTCATAACTACATCGCAACGCCGTAATGGTCCGTCTTCAAGTAAACAATTATTATTTGCAATCGTTTTGACATCTATAAATGGTCCAATAATATAACGTATGACATATAAGTCATTAAAGTTTAAACAAGTTGAAATCTAGGAACTTTTAGAAATAAGTTTTGACAATTTAGCTGTCAGCACGGGTCGACTAGAAGAAAGTTTTGAGAATTTAGCGGTACATTCAAAACAGTATTAAACATTTTGTTTATATTCTATCTCTGGGTTCAACAATCAAATATCGTGTGATCCGCGAAGCGGGTCCTTATCAGCTAGTGAAATAAAGAAAAAAAGTTCTTGCATCGGCCGGGAATCGAACCCGGGCCGCCCGCGTGGCAGGCGAGCATTCTACCACTGAACCACCGATGCTTGTTATACTAAGTTCACCGAATAAAGTGTTACTAGGTTTGACGAATATGAGGTTAAACAAAGTACCTACTATCAGAACTGTAAGCAGAAATATGGTCACAAAAATAAATAAATCGCTAGAAATATCACTATATTCAAGGGTACCAACTTAAATCTATGTCGATGAATTCAGTATACCATACTTGTAATTTTTTTACTACTTATTCGGCGGAAGTGCCACTTTTTGTCAATTTAAAAAATGGGCTGGTATATCGAAAAAATCAAAAAGAAAAAAAAATATCAATGGATTATAAAAAGTATACCATAATATGAACTAATATTATAGGTCGCGTATTTTACGATGACGAGAGCTCTGAATGCGTAGTGAATCAACTGTTGACGTTTATTTGAATTTTCCAGTAGCGTAGTCATTGCGTAGTCATTATAAAATAATTACGTGGATTAATTACTGAAAAAAAATCAGTAATTTATTAAATATACTTTTCGCATGATTTTATTTATTTATCTATCTTTTATTGTCTAACATTTTCTACGTTGCGCCACTGAACTGCGAATCTGTCTGTCAGTTGTCTGTGTTCAGCTTGCGCCGGGATTCGCCATGCTAAAACGCGCGACTAGTACCTAGATAAATACGTAGGGTATATCTGGTTGCCTGTAATTTAAATGGATAATTTTCATACACAGGAATTGCATTGAGCAATTGGCAACAATGTAATTTTTCCAGCGCCATCTTTTGTAGAAATTGCAAAGCAGGCCGGCTGGACGCAAAAATCGAAAGTGAGGTTAAAATCGACTTACAAACAGATTTGTTTATTTTGGTGTATTTTAATCAAATGAAAAATAATCAGACATGAATAAAGGCAAAATCACATTTGGCAAGATTAGTGCCAATTTCGGTGAGAATTCGAAAAATATCCAAGCAACAGGTAGTATTAGTGTTGGTACGAAATTTGGACCACCTAAAGAAATGGAACTGGTCGAAGATGATAAAGAACAAGAGAAATTGAAAGAGGTGATAGGTATATCATCGTTTGGTAGGAAAGCAAAGACGTTTGATATTAAAGAAATGATCGACCAAGTGAAAGCTACAGCTAGAGAGATTACAAAGAACAATCCGGCAGTAGAACAGAAAGAGGACAAAAATGATAGTACCGAAGAAGACGATGATGACGATGATGACTTGATTGGTCCTCCAATTCCTGTAGACTTAAGTATGCTTATGTCGCGATTACCAAGTGATTGCCTACAATACTGTTAAATGTTTTAGATAAAGATGAGAAGACGAAAGAAAAATCAGCTGATGACGACGATGACGATGATGGTGATGTTGAAGAAGATGAAATGCAATCGATCGAGGATCAGAGATTATTTATTCCGAATTCCCATGAGGCCACAATGGTGCATGGTACGAAAGCTGTGACGGCTATCTGTGTTGATCCGAG
Source organism: Epicauta chinensis (assembly GCA_021725515.1). Taxonomy (NCBI): domain Eukaryota; kingdom Metazoa; phylum Arthropoda; class Insecta; order Coleoptera; family Meloidae; genus Epicauta; species Epicauta chinensis. Next base: position 302,369 of record JAEDXX010000032.1, read on the forward strand.
TGGCGCCCGTTTAGCGTCCGGTTCTGTTGATTATGATGTGAGTTTTTGGGATTTTGCCGGTATGGATTCAAATATGCGCAGTTTTCGTACATTACAACCAGCCGAGAATCATCCAATACGCGGCTTGAACTATTCAGGCACTGGTGATTTATTATTGGCGATAAGTGGTGCAAGTCAAGCAAAAATCTTGGACCGTGACGGTTTCGAACGTTTAGAAACTGTAAAAGGTGATATGTATATAACGGATCAAGCACGTACCAAAGGCCATACGGCTGGTCTATTAGCCGGTTGCTGGAATCCGATTATCAAAGAGGAATTTGTTACAACTAGTGCTGATGGTACGATACGTACATGGGATTTTTACGATCATGGTAAGAACCATAAGAATATTGTAAAGTGTCGGGCACAGAATGGTTTGAAAGTATCACCGACCTGTGTCAATTATAGTCGTGATGGCCGTTTAATTGGTTGTGGTTGTGCTGATGGTACATTGCAATTGTGGGATTTTCGAAAAAGTCAAGTAGCACCGGCTAATCAAATACGTAAAGCCCATCAACAAAGTGAAATTACAAGTATACAATTCTCGCATATTGGTGATTTGTTGTTGACGAGAAGTTGTGATGAAACAATGAAATTATGGGATGTTAGAAATTTCAAAAAAGCACTGAAAGAAGTTGGCGATTTATATACCAGATACGATATGACTGATGCAATCTTCAGTCCAAATGATGCACTTGTAGCGACTGGTATTTCGTTACGAAAGAACGACACAGAGGGGTCGGTCTTATTTTACGACACCGCCAATTTTCAATTAGTCGAAAAGATGTCAATTACAACATCGCACATAATCAAACTGTGTTGGCATCCGAAATTGAATCAAATCTTCGTTGGTACTGGCAATGGTTTGATAAAATGTTACTACGATGAACGTAGAAGTTTACGTGGTGCAACACTGTGTGCAACCAAAGTACATCGTAAAACACAACAATCGGAAATTGTTAGTACACAATTACAAATCATAACACCGCACGCATTACCATTATTCCGACAAGAGCGCCGTAAAACCAGTAAGAAACAAATGGAAAAGGACCGTTTAGATCCGGTCAAATCACGTCGACCGGATCTGCCAATAACATCCGGACAAGGTGGACGTGTCGTCACCAGTGGTGGTACATTAAGTAGTTATGTTATTCGAAATTTGGGTTTAAGTAAACGTGTCGATGATGATCAGGATCCCAGGGAGGCTATATTGAAGTATGCTAAGGAAGCGGCTGAGAATCCCTATTGGATTACACCGGCTTACACGAAAACACAACCGGATGTGGTGGCCAAAGGTAGGGCACCAATTAATGAACCACCTCCTGCCAAGAAGGCGAAACAAGAATGAAATTACCAATAAGAGAATGTCAGAACAAGTCTAAAGATAGAAACAATACTAATCCAAACAGTGCACTATATGAAGAGTGTTATTAGAGTATCGTTTTATAAATGAGTTGACTGTATAATAATTGAATGTTTTTTGTTCATCGATTGTCACTCAATACCTATTAACTTTTTGAAGAAATTATGCAATGTAGAAATTACGCGAAATTAAAGGTAACGACCAGGTGCGGATGTACACTTTTAGAGACCTGAGGCTAATTATTTCAGGACTTTTTTTCAAAATAGAAAACTCGAGCCTTATTAGTCTTATACTCAAGCGGTCCCTATCATCAAATCCTTGAAGATAACGGACAGAGTTTATTTACCAATATGATGTTTCTTAGCTTACTTTCAATTCACAAGGAAAGATCACGACCCCGGAAATGAAGTTCGGAACGAGCTTTTGCAGTGTTGCAGTATACCTTTAGATTAACAACATATTAAAAAACTAAAGCGCAATAGCCAGCCAATCTTGAGAAAAAAGTCCTTAGTTTATAGCTCAGTGGTTGCGTTGTTGTATCGCGCCCAAAAGTAGGGGGTTCAATCCTCATGTGGAAAATCGTTGTTTTATTTGTCGAAACAACTTTTTTTTTATTTTATTTTACTTTATAAATTAAAGAAATCAAAATTGTATTGTTTCTTATTTCTTTAACGTGTTTTTTTTTATTATTTTTAATGTAATAGGAAAATTATACTTATAATCTAGAAGTAATATAAATAGTACCTAATACCTATATAGGAGTATTATTTATTAATTTTTGAAATTTTAGATTTAAATATTCTGAAAATACTAGTTATAATTTTATAAAGCCGGATTTTATGTTCGAATACAAGAGAGTTCTTTTCTCGAAGGTGCTATCGGACCACTTGATTCTTGCAATTTGCAGTGGTTGATACGTATTATTCTGTTTTTCAATTTAATTTTCAATTAAAAAATAATAAAAAGAATACGTTAAAGAAATAGAAATCAATAAATTTTTGATTTCTTTAAAATAAAATAAAAAAAGTTGTTTCGACAAATAAAAAAAAAACTCCGCATGAAGATTAAACCAATTAAACCCCATACTTTCTATCTATCTCAAGTTACAATTAAGCAAATAACTTAATAATACTAAATGGACGCAAAAAACTTTAAACGCTTTTTCTGAAATATGTTGTTAACCTAAAGGTATACTACAATGGACCTCCACATCCCACTTGAAGGAATGGAGAGAACACAAAGAACTGCGTCAGTCTAGGATCTTCATAGAAGGGCTTGACGCTAGGCGCAGTAAAGATTTGCTGAGACTTGGTAGAAAAGATCTCAGAACAATTGTGGGACTGCTCACTGGACACTGTCCCATGAATCAACACCTACATACGCTTGGCATCAGTGATGACGAGATGTGTACGGCGTGCTTAGAAGAGGAGGAAACTCCTCATTATATGCTCTGAGTTGTCAAGCACTGGCTAGTCTCAGAGAACCACACCTGGGACGACGATTTTTGGAACCAGAAGACATTCGGAAAGCTGAACACGGCAGGCTACTGAGCTTCATTAGAGGATTGGAACAGCCGTGGTAAGGCTCTGGCAAATAGAGGTGCACACAATGGGCCATATGGCCTCAGTGTGGGTCCCTCCAAAAAAAGCCTGCAAAAGCTCGTTCCGAACTTTATTTCCAAGGTCGTGATCGCTCCTTGTTGGCGACCGTTCCTGACGGATTATTTAAACTAGTCTACCGATGTTTTAGTGTCCTGCTAATAGAATAACCTGAAACTTAAGTCTGTTGTGACTAATTTGAAATTACTCATGGGTATCCATCTGAAGGTTGAGGATATGCAAGACGAGTCTTTAAATTGATTTTATGCGACCTTCGGGATTTTTTCTAAAGAGAAAGCGTACAGGTGAAAAAAATCAAAATGCACAATTGAAATCAGAACATTTTTTTTTCTGGAAACCATAGCACAAGTTCTAATATTGTACAAATATATTGAAATTATTATTCATTAGATTCCCACCAATCTTTGTCATAGCCTTCATGGACGTGATCTAATAACGCTTTACGTCTACCATCACAATAACGATATTTATCTTGAACTTTCTGTTTGATATCAATCAAATTCTCTTGTGTTATATCCCGTTCTAGATATTCACTTAATGTTTCCGTTGCACTCTCTAAATCTTTTTGGTTATCTTCAAATATCACAGATTGGTTATTCTTTTTTAAATAATAAGCAAACACATATGTATACATTAATGTTTGTCGACATTTACATAAGATATCAACGGCTCTCTTTAAAAATTGCACCTCAATCCAACTCATATTGTGCTGTTGCATCTCTTCCATTTTATCTTTAACAGTTGCATACAATTTATTTTCAAATTTCAATGATTGCATATGATTCATATAACGATTGCAATAAAATAGATAACGTTGTAGGGCGGCACGTGATCGTTCCTGGGCATCACGTGCAGCCTTTGCTTCATCTTCATCATAACGATTACAATTGTACCATGAACTACCGTGCGGTTCCCATGGTCCCAAACAGACCCAACAGAAATCAGCTTTACAATTCTGATTCTTACACACCATATGATTACAGCCACCATCTTTTTCAATGGTTGCATTACATTTCGGGCATTCTTTTGTATTTGCCGATATCCAATTTGACGTTTCTGAATCATCATCGCATTTCTTGATCCATTTCTTCAATAATGCACATCTGACCGGATCATGCCAATTCTCACCGCATTGGAAACAAAATGCATGCCCACATATACATTTAACAGCTTTTGCATCAATATAACTCACCTGGAAAATTCAACAAGATTTTTATAACGAATAAATAGAAAGAAATCTAAGATACTTTAATAGCGTGATTACAATCAGGACTGGGACACCATTTCAACAATCGATTGCATTCGACAAAACTATTGGTGATTAAATGTTGGTATTTGGTTTTCACTTTAATATCTTTGACTAATTTGATAACGGTTTCATCATCAACTAGAATCGAGCAATTGTGTGCCGGACAGGCGATCGTCTGTCCAACACCTTCTTCCATGATTTTCGTTGTTAAATACTCGTTCCAACAATTATAGCAGAATTTATGACCACATTCCAAACCGGTCATTTGGGCTTTTATTGTTAAATTGAAACAAATCTCGCATTCCTCATTACCGAATAGTTTACGTGTAAGTGATGATTTCGGATTAATTAAATTCGTAGTTTGTGATTTTGTGAATGGATTAACAACATTCGCCTCTTTAAATAATTGATTCTGATCACTATCGTAGAAACGTTCCAACAATTTCTCTTTATCCCAATTGAAATAATTCAACAATACGCGTGTAGTTTGTAACGGTAATTGTAGAACGTTATTAACATCATTTATAGAATCCGTCATAAATTGCATAATATCATTTGTTGATAATACTTCGTATTGATAATCATCATCGTAACTTTGTAATTCTCTGATTGATGTTGCGGCTGTTTCAATATTAAAATCCACATCATCACCACTAGTTTCATTGCCGGAATCTTCGCACATACTATCATCATCTAAATCCATCGTTTTTTCTGATGATGATTCAAAGCTGGTATCATATACAAAAAAAAGTTTGATAACTAAACGATTTTGACAAACGGAAAAACTCCAAAGCGACAACAAACTAACAACAATACGTCAATAAATTTGAACATTAAGAAAAAACAAAACAATAAACAAACAAGTAAGTTACATTGCGATTAGTTGTTTTATTAATTATTTTGCGTGACTTTTTCTCAAACTACTTCAAACTTGGGTTGATTACCACATAACCTAACATTTTTTTTTACTAGTCGATTATTTACAACAGCGATGAAAATAGATAAATATAATAAACTTTAAACTATTTCGTAGGTATGTGAGATTTGCGTGGAGATTATTCGTGTAATTTGCCGTAATACGTTTTTAATGATTTTTTTGTTTAAGTCATCTTAGGTAATTGCGGATGAAACTAAGGTTACGAAAATGACGTGATAATTGGCACGTCTACTATAGGTGAAAATTTTGCCGAATTGGCAACGTTGCTTAGAGTTGGTTATTTTTGTATGGTTAGTTGCGGGGATTTTAGGGTGAAAATTATTGTCGTGAAGGCAAGTTCACATGAATGCGTATTCAAACCAGGATCAACCAGCTTCGTGCGGCTGTCCTATTGTGGACTAAATGTTTACCAGATTTGAGGTATTTCTCGTTGAATATATTACGTTGTCTCGTTATAATATAGGGATTTACATGTAAACAAATAAATCATTAAAAATATCCCTAGATTTAGTTGTGCCTGAAAATGTAGTAACTTTTTAGTCCCAGAGTAAAGGCAGCTGGAGTCATGCAAATGTTCTTGTTTGTACCTTGTCTTTTTCACAAAGGGATCTTTAGAAAAGAAATGTAACATTTCTAGTAAGTTTCTTTATAACTATTCCTGTTGGTAGAACTAGTGCAGCGCTGGGAAACTTTTAATGCAATTCTTATGCTATTTTAGAGAATTGGTGCATTTTTTAACTAAAACTTCTTTAGGCGCGATAGGATAGTAAATTTGTTCGGAAGCGTAACCCTTCCCCTCTAACAGACAGCTGAGTGGGAAGACTGGGGGCGTTGCCATAGCGTCGCGTCTACTCTTCTTGTCAGTTCTGCCAACTGTATAAAATAAATGCTAGGGTCTAAAGTTGGTATAATTGATCGATCTACAGCGCCCTCTGGAACGAAACTAAAATTTCCTGGCCTACCGTGATTTATGATTTTTGTATTTACAATTTAATTAATGGCTGTAACTTCTCTTGCAGGAATATTCTACAATTATTTGGATTGATACGGCATACAGATATAGTATTTTCGGAGATATTTGGCTCGTCCCAGGCAAGTACTTACTACCGTTGACCGGAACGGGACAGATATTGCTATTTATAATAGGCAGGTTACAAGTAGAATAAGGGACTGCGCTCAAATATTTGAAATCTGTTAGTAGAAAGATTGGTAAGGTAACTGTAAATATATCATATGTTCTCTTATTAAATCACATATATCTTCTTTTTGTTTTAACTATAACTGTTTCTAGAGTCACCAAAAGATTTCACAAAGAATTCATATTTCCAGAGAGATGGAGATATTTCATTCCAATTTTAATTTTTTTGAATAGCCCCCTGACCAAAATGTCACGTACCACCCGAACAGGTATACTTTTTCAACTACAATTTTGAATCTATTTGAAATTTTGTAAATTTCACAAAATCCATCTGATTATTTTCAAACAGGACATTTCTGGATGATTTACAAGAGGCAATATATCACCTCTGTTGTTACCGACTCTATTATTGGGTAATTTTGTGGTTTTACGCATTAAAATCCGGATCTCTTAACTCAAAATTTTCACTATACTTATGTGGCATATAAGTGATATGCCATGCACCCCAATCAAAAAGTTACATGTTCAAGACAAATAATTTTTAAAAATCGAAAATATTTTGATACCGATATATACAGTGTGTCCCAGGATCGAGTTGACAAGAGGAAAAAAATCTTTATTTATGATTTTACGTCGAAAAGTCATTCTTTATAAAAAGTTCTGCTTGTCGAAAAAATGAGATTACCATAAAAAAAGTTTAAATCCAATTACATGATTTCATAAAATTAAGAAAAACCGAAAACTTTTATACCTAAAATAGGTATTTTGTGCAACTATGCAGTATTTAACAACAAAATCAAGGCGGCTGATTTATTAGTTGTTATCGTAACATCTCATTAATATGACGTTTTGGTAATAATTTGAATAAAAAAATGTTGACTAAAGAAGAACGAATTTATTTGATACAATGTTATAGGATTGGGAATGCATCGTTTAAATACGCAGTAGATCTTGTTCATGAAAAATTTCCCTATTCAACTGTTTCAAGTGAATCAGTGAAAAAATTTATATTGAAATTGTCATCACAATGTCAAAATTCTGATATGAATGAGATGTTACCATAACAACTAATGAATCAGCCGTCTTGATTTTATTGTTAAATACTGCATAGTTGCACAAAATACCTATTTTAGATAGAAAAGTTCTTGTTTTTTCTCAATTTATAGTCCATATTTTGAACCTGGACGTGCGATGTGCGGGAGCAGGGAGTCTGTAGGTTGTGGCATTATGCGACCAACGATAACTGTATAGGTGGGGCGTGAGAGCGAGACAATAGTCGTAAATCTTATGCCATAGGCGTCCCGCTAGTGGCAAAAACAAAATACAGTTTATCAATAATGTGCATTTATTCTACGCCACTGCAGGTCTCGATAAACCTGACGCCGCCTTATTGACAGTTGACCTTCCGTGATAGGTGAGCGCCAACATGTTTATATAAATATTTGTATACAGAATTTGTAAACAGACACACCACTATTTGTTGATTACGGCGTGAACGATCTCTAATAAAGATATGTAATCTGATCTGAATTTTTTTTATGGTAATCTCATTTTCTCGACAAGCAGAACTTTTTATAAAGAATGAGTTTTTCTTGCAAAATTGAAAATAAAGATTTTTTTCCTCTTGTCAACTCCCTCCTGGGACACAATGTATATGCTTGAATATAGATATTTCGATAATATGATAATTTGAACATCTATTTATCTATGATTTTATATGTCTAAGATAAGCATTTCCCTAAACGTAGCCAGGTTATTTCCATCAGTTAAAAGAACAGAAAAAACAGTGAAATTACCACAATTTCAGACTAAGGTGAGGTATTTTTAATTTGTTTCTATTTCATGACAAAATACGTTTATACATAATTGGATTGGATTTAATCTAAGACCGGGCTCTTTTTTCAAAACCCACGTGTTTTGCATTGTTTGATATAACAATAGTTGATAGAATCGTTGTATCATTTTTTTTATTATCGCGTTAATGGCAAAACAGAAAAAAGTGTTTGGATTTTCGACTTTTTAAAATACAATTTACTCGTTTATTTTGTGATTTAAAGATGTTACCGCCCTAGACCTGGTCTGCCATTTTTGTCGTACTACCAGGGCCATTTCTAACGAATCGAAGAATAGGGAAAATTCAACCAAATTGTCGCGTAATTGTTTAACACATCAAAGAAAGTACCTTTGCAATAATGTTTTTAATTCAATCTCCATTTCCACTCTGATATTTTTGATTTGATTTTAATATTGTTTTACCTGATTTACTACCTGTAGTAATACGACAAAGTTTAAGTCTAATTACTTAGTTATTAAACTACAAATGAATCGATATGAAGTCTTTTACCGTTGGAGTTGATAGTAAAATCTTTCGATGCTGTTTGTGTTTAGGTTCATGAGGGGTTGAAAGATTTTTGTTTTGGCAATAGGCAGTTAGGCTAAATTTTCGACAAACACATTGCAGGATTTGCCATCAAAAATTTCCCAAGAACTTTCATTATATTGATTTTTTTTCTAATTGTAGTGTTTTGAATTTTCAGAAAATGTTGCTACCACTGGAATGCCTAGAAAAATTGAAATGTTCAATTTGCCACCAATTACTATCTGTATTTCCTGTTTTTATTAACAAAAACGATCAATGATTATCGGTTTGTGGGCGTTGTCAACTGCCACACAAAGATAATTATTTGCGATGTGAAATCTATGAAAATATAGCGAAAAATGTACTATTTCCATGCATTAATAAAGAATATGGTTGTATGCAGAATTTATTACCTGCAAATGTAGAAGAACACGAGGAATTCTGTTCGTATTGCGGTGAATACTGTATTCTTCGTCAACAAACAAATTATGGTTGTAATTTTATAGGAGACTACTTTACTAACTTGCATAGTTGCTTGTATAAACCAGTTGAGTGCCCATTAGATAAAAGTTGCTGTAAATGGAGAGGCATTAAAATGGATGCGGTAAAACATCTGCAAAATAGTCACGGAGACAAAATACTTAAATTAAATGAAATTGTGAGATTGGACATTGACAAGGGACCAACAGAATACTATTTTTACTACGGTGCTTTGTATAAATTAACGATTACTAATTATTTGGAAAAAGTGTCGTTTGCAACGGAATACCTTTTGTCGATTGATTGCATTAGCGATTTTCGTTTTGTAATTGATATATTTGATAATAATGGTAATGAGAGAATCAGAATAGGACTACCTAATTGTTCTTGGGCAGGCTTCAATTACAAATTGCTTCAAAATCAAATTAAGCACATAATATTCAAAAATACTTTAATCTTTAAGCTAAGCGTTTTAAACTCATCTTAGATTATTCCATACTTTTGTAATTTCATGTGTTTCTATTATACAAAGGTTTTTTTGCCAAATATTTCAATACATATTTTAGTACATTTATGTTGTTTTTATTGCTATATTCCACTTTATTTTCCAATCATTGACAAGTAGTTCTTCACTCATCTAATGAATCATTCCCAATAAATTCAATTAACTGAGAAAACTTTCTACTACAACCAGTCTTTTTATCACAACTTAATAATTATTACCCTCTTGTAGCGCTTCAGTTTTAATTGCAAAGATAAAGATGACTTTAAGAGTAAACTACAATAAAAACATGTATTTTGAATATTGACTGATCATAGAATCAAATTAGAATAAATTCAACCCATATGGGACATTTGGTCTTGGGGGAAATAGGCAGTGAAACGATTGTAGGATTTTACTCGATCCGACTGCCTAGTTCGTATTTAAGTTTCCAGTTAGTATTCACAATTTTACTTTACAATAATTATTTGCGATGTGAAATGTATGAAAATATATAGAAAAAATGTTTGACCAAGAAAAATTTTCAAATAAAGTGGTAAACAGATGTAGCTCCTCTTGCAGGAATATTCTAGAATTATTTCGAAAAATAGCAGCGTGACGGGTAGCAAAAGTAACCGAACAAAAGGACCTGCAAAATAAAAACTAGACCCGGTTAAAATGCTGGTCGTAAGGGGTAAGTAACTTGTGCAATAATGAAAATAAAATTTCCTGAAGCTCATTAGACCTTTTTGCAGATATTTACAGATTTTACTTACAAGAACATAAGAAACTACCGGAAAAAAAAGTCAACATTCACGTCAAGGAATACGTCGAATATATTCGGCAAAAAATTGCCGACCTAACACGACCTCCGAAAAAGAGAGCACCGGAAGGTAATTACATTATTTTCCACTATCAATTACACTATATTGCTCTCATATTGCAATATCTTTAACACTAAAAAAGTTTATAAGAGACAATTAACCCCGAAACTGTTCGCTGTGCTCGAGCTTAATATCTTACGACTAATAATTTTATTTTTAATCTGAATTCTAATCTTAAATCTATCAATACTCTCATGTTTTAGAAGCTGGAACAAAGGTTCTTCAAAAGAGGAAACGGAAAACATCAAGCTCCAGTGAGAGTAGTAGCAGCTCAACTGCAGAAAGTGAAGCTTCTGGATGTGAAGAGAATGTTGATTAACTCATAATATTTTGTAAGAAACTAAAATTACTGAGTATTTATATTTTTAAATAAATTTTTCTTGATTCTAAATTTATTCGTAATCACTGCTTCCAAACGGTTTACAAAAGATACAAATTTATCGGGAACAAACCCCATAAAATCAGATTGTATTTTCACTCGGATTATCTGATGAAATGATATTCACTGTCAATATGGAACAAACAATAGAAAACTATATAGGTATTATTAATAAATCCTTTGAGATTCCATTGAGAAATGGTATTCTTGGTTTGGTAAAATACCGATTAATTATAATAAAATCAAATGTCAAATTTATTGGTAATTCCTGTTTCCGAACCATACGCAAAAATTCATATTTATCGGGAACAAACCCCATAAGATTGATTGTATTCTTAATGTGAATGGTCTTATTAAATATTATTTATTTTTAACATGAGAAAATACAATAGAAAACTATGTTCATACCGTTGATAACTTACTGATACAGTCTCATTAGCTCTATCGGCGAAATCCAATTGAATTTCTAAGTGACTTGGAAATACTGATACAATCCAGCTTGTCATACCAGTACCACATACAATCCAATGAAGTTATCATTTTTTTTCGTCAATCGGAAAGTATTGGGAATTCCTGTTTCAAAAGCACAATAGCTTACAATAACTTCCAATTGAACATTGTTTTTTATTTGAATCTATCTGGATTTTTCAGCAGGGATACGCCGTACGGATAAAACGGTAGATAAGTATCTACACAAACGCTGCATGATCATATATATCAGTTGTTAGAAGTACGCAAGAAATCACTGTAACTACCAATATTTTATAAGGGTGAGATGTTTTTAATAAATTTGTAGTAAATAGCAGAATAAATTTAATTATAAATTATTAATAATCACTGATTATCTCTAACGCCCAGACCAGGTTTAGGAAGCAATAAATGAAGACGCAGAAAATACGCGTAGTTTTTATTTCTTACTTCAACTTTTCGAAAATTAAAAAGAAGTGGATTAATATGCCAAAAATTTGCTATCTCTGACTTCTATTTCATTTTCTAATTGATTATGGTAATGATTCAAGTCTTTAGATAAAGATAAAACCTCTGAAAGTAAGACCTGTGTAGACCTGCCTCTTTTTCAGGAAAATCGTAAATATTCGCAAACGTCGTTGTTTTGTTCAACAATAAGTAATAATGATTGGTAGAATTGTTGCATAAGGGTTTGCTGTATCAATTATAGATATGGATATCTTAATAACAATCTAAAAAATACTTTTGAATATCTTTGTTGTTACAAAAGTTGTTATATTATTTATTAAGTTGGGAAATTACGTTTTCTGGGGTGTTTGAATATCTTTGGTGTTATTCAATGGAATTAGATGAAATTAATATCATCAATACAGTACAATATTTTGAGAAACTGTATACAAAGAAACAAAGAAATCACTAGCGTACCAACTGAAATCTAGTAACCCTTTGGACCCTTTGGTCCGTGAATATATTATACCAAGAAAATTTTTAAAAAAGTTATTTGATGCAGCGCCTCCTTCTGGAACATCCTGTAATTCATTGACGGAATCGTTGCATCATTTTTTTTATTGTTATGTTAATGGCACAACAGAAAAGAAGAATTTGGACTTTCGACTTTTTAAAATACAATTTACTCGTTTACTTTGTGATTTAAAGACGTTGCCGCCCTAGACGGGTCTGCCATTTTTGTCGTACCATCAGCGATTCAGGGCCATTTTTAACGAATCGAAGAATAGGGAACGTTCAGCCTAATTGTCTCGTAATTGTTTAACAGATCAAAGAAAGTATCTTTGCGATAATGTTTTTAATTCAATCTCTATTTCCACGCAGTCTGATATTTTTTATTTAACTTTAATTGTTTTACCAGATTAACACTCCTTTTAAACTTTAACCGCCCTTAAAATTACGCTGCCCAAGGCTCTCGCCAATTACTTAGTTATTAAATTACAAATGAATGGATACGATTCGAAGTCTTTTAAAGTTGAAGTTGACAGTAAAATCTGTCGTTGCTGTTTTTCTTTCGGCAATAGGTAGTTAGGCTAAATTTTCGATAAACAAGTTGCAGGATTTGTCATCAAAGATTTCCCAAAAACTTTTATTATTTTGATTTTTTTTTGTAATTGTAGTGTTTTTGATTAAATATAATATAATGAAATTTGAATATTGTTTTCAGATAAGTGAAGTGCAGAAGAAGACAACTGTAGAAAAAAATCGAGCCTTCAGACAACAACAGAAACAAAATGAACCAATAAAAAAATGAACTTCATCTCTAACCTAAGACATTTGACTTCTAACGCGCGGCGTTCCACGTACTTTCAATTTTTTTGTACAGTTACGTTACATGCACTTCACCACCCGGTGTCGTCATTCTTAATTTTTGAACTAATAAAAAATGAAAATATCTATAAATCTGTTCTATTTAATTCGTAAAGAGGACAAGAATACGTATAGGAAACGCCATTTGATTGGTCATTTTATATTGCAGATTGGATATGCAATCAGTTATACTCTGCGCACCTGTGTTAGACTATTATGAACCTTGCATAACGTAGTGCTAATTTATTCCGCGCATGCGTTAAAGTTTTTTCTTCTACGTACTATTAGAGAAGGACGGTAACATTTAACTTGTAATTTTATAGACAAGGATATTTACATTTGTTTGTGGTATAAATTTAATCAAAATAACGTTTTTTTCTATCCGTTCTTGATCACATCTACAATTGTTGGATGTCGATATAATTAATTTGATTTTATTTATATATTTTTTTGTTGAAAAAAGTCCATTTATTTTTATTAATTGAAATGGCATCGTCTTTGGAAAACCTCGAAACTCAGCTTGAAATGTTTATTGAAAATGTCCGTCAAATTCACATAATTGTTAGCGATTTCCAACCACAAAGTCAAAGTGTTCTCAACCAAAAACTGTAAGTTTTCAATTTGTTAAAAATTAAAAATTTAATAATTGTTCTGTACTTATTCCAGACAATCATTGGTACATGGTTTACAAGAAGTTGATAGATTAAAATCCCAAGTACAAGATGTCCATGTGCCGTTAGAAGTTTTCGAGTGAGCTTCTCTACAACTTCAAATATACATTCAATCACTAATTTCAAATTGAATTACAGTTATATTGATCAAGGCAGAAATCCCCAATTGTACACGAAAGACTGTATAGAAAAGGCTTTAGCTAAAAACGAACAAGTCAAAGGCAAAATTGATGCTTATCGAAAATTCAAAGCAAACATGCTACTCGAATTAAGCCGCACATTCCCCAATGAACTCAGTAAATATCGAGCAATTCGAGGTGATGAATAATAAAATACAATTATATATCTGATTTATATTAATATTAAAAACAAAACATCAATTTTCTGCAATCAAATCATCATCGTCCAATTCAGCCATTGTCACTTCAACGGCCGGTTCAATTTTTGACTCCACTGTATTATTATAGATTTGTTCATGTATAAGACCGGATAAATTAACATCAACTTTACGTAAATCCTGCATTATTATAGCAATCCAACCTAATTGTGTACAATCACGCAACATCAAATTGGGATCGTCAATAATCAATGGATTGATTTCAATTAATTTACCAAAAACACCAGAACGTACCGGATAAATATCGGTTTCTGTTTCAATAAAACATAAGATACTATCCGGTTGTAATAACTGTGCACCACGTTTACCTTTACCACTCATTTTATTTTGTAAACGATCAAGATTCGGTGTTATTTGGAAATTTAAACGTTTTATCATTTGTTTCGTATCGAATAGTAAATGTTTCGGTGATAGATAAACTACCGATACTTTATTACTATGTACCCATAATGATGTGTCTAGATTTTTCTTTGGTGTTGAAAAATTCGTACAATAATAACGTTGATATGCATTCTTCCAACTTGGGAGCGATTCAAGACGTTCCGGTGGGAGGCCGATCAGATCATCACCAAGTTCTGGCTAGTAAATTGATAAATAAATAATTTTGTAATAGGAATTTCATTTTATTGTACCTCATTCTCCTCTTTTTTCTCAACTTTCATCTCCATGTCGGGCAGAAACATTTGTTTAATTGTTTATGAAAATTGTGGTTATGGTGGAAAATTGTAAATCAACACTGTTGCCAACAAACCAAAATGAAATCCCTAAATTAACCAATTATAAGTTTAATAAATCGATAAATTAATTGTATTGTTACCTGCCGGTTGTACAAGATTTCAATCGTGAAGTCGAATTTGTTAATTCTTATGTTATAATCTTTGAAATTTTCTATTTAAAGTCCACAATTACTGGGAACGATTTAGGGTTTTAATTGTCCTTCTATTGCCGGTTCTGTTATATACCTTCAACCAATCAGAAGGTGATAATTGAGCGGCAATTTCAATGATTAGACCTCAAATTGAGACGCAATTACACAAAAAGTAGTTAAATAATATTAATTAAGTCAACTTATAGTTTTAAATTGTTTTATAATTGTCGTTAACGACAATTATTATGCGTTTTATTAAATTGATGGCTTATTCCTTTGATATAGTTGATAATTCAATTGTGTAGATTGGCAACACTGCACAGTTTGTTTCTTTCGTCAACAAGTTGTTAATTGTTAATTTGCAAATTAATTAATTAATGAAAATAATGGAGCCCATTAAAGAATCAGCTCAGTTAGTTAATGAGAAAACAAAAATTCCAAATACTACACAAAGTCCTTTAACCGATTCTGGGGATGTAACAAAACGCCGAAGGTATTTTTGAGGTTATGTTCTATCCAATGAAAAATTTCATTTAATAAACAAACATTTCAGCTCAAATCGTTCAATAAAACGTAAAAAGTTCGATGACGAACTCGTAGAATACAGTCTCGGTATACCAGGCGTCTCTAATGTGAAGGTACGTTTTTCGTAAATCTACGACAATTATTGGCAATTCAAAACAATATTTTAGAGTAATCGATCACGAACACAATCACATTCGGATTTTTCGGCAACAAGTCCATCGATCGTAGCATCTTCAGCGCTATCTTCAACGACCACAATACCGTCAGTGGCTGCAACAAGTAGTGCAACACCATCGTCATCATCAGCAACAACAGCAACACCAACAACAACGACGGATTTGAAACGTAAAGCTACATCGAAAACATTAACGAACAGTTCAAGACGTGGTAATAAGCGTGGCCGACAACCGAATCAATTTGCCACCAAAGATTTAGGTCGTTGGAAACCAACGGATGATCTGGCTTTAATTATCGGTGTACAACAAACGAATGATTTACGTGTTGTACATTTAGGCACGAAATTCTCGTGTAAATTTACCGTACAAGAATTACAACAACGTTGGTATGCTCTACTTTACGATAAAGCGGTATCAAGAGTTGCTGTACAAGCTATGAGGAATTTACATCCGGATATGATTGCAGCTGTACAAGATAAAGCGTTATGGAGTCAAAATGAGGAACAAATCTTGAGCACAATTAAATCGGTTTGTATCCTATTCAATTTGATAAATAATTGAGGTATATCCTTGAAAATCTTATAGAGTACGAATCCAACAATTGAAACATTCGCTGAATTACTAGCTCAACATCCGGAAGTTTTCTATCCAACACGTACAGCAAACGCTTTACAACGTCATTGGCAAACATTGAAAATGTACCATTTATTGCCGGATCAAGTGTTGGGACCTTTGCCAACATCTGGACGACCAATAATGACATTTAATGATGCTGAAGATATGATCCACGATTCGGAATTGAGTGAACCTGCCGATGAGGCCGTTGATCGTGAATTAAAGATACAACAACGGAAAAATATCAAACAAATCCGTCAATTGGAGAATGAAGTTGGACGTTGGAATGTATTGGTTGATAGTGTAACAGGATTTTGTCCAGGCGAACTAGATGGACAAACATTGGCTGTATTACGTGGTCGAATGGTTAGGTATTTGATGAGAAGTAAAGAGATAACGATTGGACGTTGTGCTAAAGGTTATAATGTTGATATTGATCTAAGTTTAGAAGGGCCCGCACATAAAGTATCCAGACGACAAGGCACTTTACGGTAAGTACTATTTAAACTTGACGGTTTCTTTAAGTTGTTGAATCTTTTTCGTTTTGGGAAAATTAGACTAAGAAATACTGGAGAATTTTATTTATCATCAGAGGGTAAAAGACCGATATTTGTGGATGGCCGACCGATCACTGCAGGCAATAAAGTACGCTTATACGATAATGCAGTTGTTGAAATATCTTGTTTGCGATTCATATTTTCGGTAAATCATGATTTAATCCGATCAATCCATGATTCACTACGTTATAACGTTTCATCTTAAATTGTTCTATCATTATTTGTATGTTCCATTATTAAGACAAAAAAAAAACAATAAATCTTTATATAAAATGATTTATTTCAAAAAACCGACATCATCATCACTGGTAATCTGTTGAAGAGTATCTATTAGAGATGTATTTAAACGTTGAGCAACCGATAAGCCGATCTTTAAGCATTCCAATAGAGTGGTTGGTTGAAAAGAACCACTGCCTGTTTGAAGAACTGTACTGAATTTGTTGTTTGATACAGCAATAACAACAGCACCAACGGAACATTGTTCTTCGGCTACACTGGGGTCAACAATGCAATGTTCGCCAATTTTACATATCGTTACCTATCAAAATAATCTCTTTAGAGTTGAATAATTTAAAAAAAAAATGAAATATCACGCCAATTACGTGTTAAAAAAAAAACAATATTTGACTCGATTATACTTTTCGTTACTTAAAATTCATATAAATTATGAACTCTAATTTGTTTGTGGTGCTATGAATTTCAAAAAGGAAAAGTTTAGATTAAAATTTGGTAAAATTTTGACTACAATTTGCATGAATTTTTTGCTCTTGCGTTGATTATGAAAGGAGTAGAACAACAAAGTTACGACCAAGCCTCATTTTTACCTTCTTCGGAAAGTTGTATTGTTTAAGTGTTTAAGTTTCAAACCCATTGTACAAAATTCATACAACTTAGAGAAAATAAAGTACTGATCTCCTGTACCTTGACACTAAGAGACTTTTACGCGGATTTTAGGAGACCAGACTTTTACAGAGACAAGTCTCTGTGTGTGAATGCAACGCCACACCTAGAGATTTTCACACAGACTTTTACAAAGACATTTCGAAAATGTTGGAAAGTTTTTTATAGAGACCACGAACTTTTCTCGTATGGATATTATTCTTCACTCTAACACGTTCGTCCTGATCGGTTTTAAATTCATTAATTAAACTTCTAGCGACTGCGATTAAAAAAATATAAAAAGAAATCAATTAATTGTGATAATAATACTGGAACTATTTTTGCCACAATTGTTATTGCTTTTATTTAAACAAAAAGATTAAAACCCTTTACGCTTTTGAGATAGTGTTGGAATGTACTACAGTAAAAATATGTAATAGAAAAACACGTCCCAAAATAGCCTGTAAGAAAAGTTTCAATTTTTTCGCTTAAAAAAATTATTACAAAATTTAATGAAATCTTTTTATAAAGCGTATAAATGAAATGATTAAATGTAAAACATTAATTTTCAAATACAGAAACCTTTATTGTCATTTTTTTAATTTAGATATTTTCGATTTTCGTACTGAATCCTTGCACAATGCTAAACAAATTGTCTCTGTAAAATCTCAGGGATCTTATTTTACGTATAAACGCGTGATTTTAGGAGACATAGCCCTAGACAAAAAGTCTTTGTAAAAATCTCTGCTTTGTATTTAAGACTAGGCGGCGAGAATAAGTGACTTTGATTTGTCTCTGTTTTTTGTAATATAAACGCAAATTGTTGAGTCTCCGGATTTGGTCTGTGTATTGGTCTCTATGAAAGTCTGTATATTTCTCTCTGAAAGATTTGTCTGCGGATAAGTCTCTGTAGTGTAAAGCCCGTTTATGAGTTTCGCTTTCATTAGTGTTTGTATTACTTTAAATTAAGAAATTTACCATAACCGGTGCCTTATCAATTTCTAATCGTCCACAATCGTGCAACTCTTCGGATACATCTAATTCGACATTATTACCATCAATATTGACCGAACGTATTAAAGGTATTCTTGTATCCCATAATGCTGCTTTAACAGCAATTGAAACAGCATCATATAGATTACCACCACATTCTAATAACTGAAATTATCGATGAAATATATTAGAAAAACCGTCAATACTTTTAAATAGAAACTAACCAAAATATCAACGTAGATTTTCCAACATTTCCTCCCTTTTAAAATGCACAATTTACGTAAATTGAAGATCTCTGGTGAGCTATAGGCTGATGATAAACTATTTGCTATTCCTACAGCTAAATCTTCACCGCCTCTACCTTCGAAATCTGGCGTTGCATTTGCTGAACTAGAATTAAATCTCTCATATTAGAATTATTTATTATTATTATTATTATTTTAAATGAATATTTCTACCAATCTACAAAAAATTCTAATTTGCCCTCTTGTAAACGATCCGGATATGGTACATCAATTTCAATTTTAACCGCCACTAAAACATCTGTATTCGCCAAACGTAAACGTGCTGAACCGAATGCATGCGAAATTATTCCTGTTTCTAATTCCATCGGACGGTAGTCTTCACGTTCTCGGCCATCAGCTCGAAAATTTTCCTTAAATTGTATTTTCAAATTAATACAAGAAATTAACGAAATAAATGTGTTACTTGGACACCGTGCAGAATGTACGTCTTTTCAGCTTCACATAAACTCATTTTTTTTATCAATTATTGAAGAAAAAAAACAAGCGTGTGGCTATTTGCACTTTTCCGTGCCGGCACGGGGGCACGGAAAGTTGGCATTCACGCATGCGCACGGGTACATTTACAACCGATCCGCAATCTGACAATCCCGTGCCCCGTGCTTCTGTTCTCTCTTGGGCACGGGTCACCAGTGCCCCGTACTTATATTCTCTCATGGGCACGGGGCACCAGTGCCCCGTACTTATATTCTCTCATGGGCACGGGTCACCCGTGCCCCGTACTTCTGTTCTCCCATGCGCACGGGTCATTTTAAAAAGGCGCTAAAAATATTACCAAATTTGAATTAAAGCACGGGAATAGTTTAATTAATTAATCACAAATCTGTATTCCCGTGCCCACTAGAAAATCAAAGCACGGGAAAATAATTTCAGATTTCGTATTAAAAAGTAAATTAAATTTGAAGATTCTATGCTAATATTTATTCTCAAGTAGAAAAAAAATTATGCATGCTAAACACTGAATTATTGGCTTACAGTTGAATATTAGAACTGACATTAAATGTTTTGAAAATTATTTTATTTAAATAAAACAAAATGAAATGGTCCTTAATATAGTCTTTTATTAAAATATATTTAAGATTAACGATGACAAATGAAAGATTAAATAGCTTGGCAATTTTGTCAATAGAAAGTGGAAGTTGCAAAAAATATAAATATGACCGAAAACATAAAAAAGTTTGCAGATTGAAAAGCAATAAAAAAATATTTTTAAATTATTTTATAAAACATATTTACTTTATTTGTCATACATTTCATTTCCTTTTGAGATTATAATAATTATTTTTGTACTGCTTTGTATACCTATAATGGTGCTATAGCATCACTATTGTATTATTTGTTGAATAAATAAATTTTGTCCACCGTGTGTAGATAAGATTTTTCTCAATACTAATTGTTAGAGATCGTTCGCGCCGCCATCGACAAATAGGGGTGTGGCTGTTGACAATTGTATATACAAATGTTTATATAAACATCTTGGCGCTAACCTATCAAGGAAGGTTAACTGCAAATAAGGCGGTGTCAGATTTATCGAGAACTGCAGTGGCGTAGAATAAATGCACATTATTGATAAACTGTATTTTTTTATAATAGAAATATTTTTATTATTAGTATGGGAAACAGGATAAATTAAGAAAAGACAAAAGATCTTCTAGTTCAAAACTACTGTTTTAATAATAATCTATTATCTATTTATCGTCGCTCTTTTTATTGACATAGTGATTGATATAATTATTATATAATGATTGATCCAATATCAACTTATTCTCATTGTTAGAATTGGTCACAGACACATGTGCTGATTCCTAATATTTCTAATCCCTCGATTTTACAATTTAAGGACAGCCCATAAGCTTAAAATTTGTTCAAAGGCATAAATGTTGTGTGATTTATTTTTATATTAATTATGGGTAGATCAACAATTATTATTATTAATATTTTATTATTATTATTATAAATATTATTATTAATATTGTTATTGATTGTTTTTGCCACTAGCGGGACGCCTATGGCATAAGATTTCCGACTATTGTCTGGCTCTCACGCCCTACCCATTGAGTTATCGTTGGTCGCATAATGCCACAACCTACAGACTCCCTGTTCCCGCACATCACACGTCCAGCTTCAAAAGATAAACTATAATTGATAAATATGAAGAGATAATACTTTTAATTAAAATAAAATTATGGTTTTCTTCAAATGTCTCAAAATATAATATATATGAATGTACTACAGTAAAAGTAGACGAAAAATACGTCCCAAAAATGAGAAAAGTTTGAATATTTTCGCTTAAAAAAATGATTACAAAACTTATTAAAGTCATTCTGTAATAATTTATGACGAAGACGAAAATTTCTCTCCAATGGTAAAATTATATGTAGATCAATACACACATCTGGAGTAATTAGATAGTTGATTACTTGTTTGCGATTTTTTTCCACGCATATAAAATATAAATGGGATACTGTAGTCAAAAGCACGTTTTTCGAATCAAGACAGTTTTTTACGAAACATGAAAATAGTGTCAACAAAGAAACATATTGCTAGGCACCAATTCTATGACACCAGAAATAATAATAAACCATGTAGTACACGCGTAAAAAACTTTCTAAGTTATTCTCTCAAGGGTAAGAACGGCTAAAAATGCCGAATTTTATTAGTCCCTCAATTTGGGTTAATACCTACAAATATAATAGTCGGAAATTTCAGTATTTGTAAACATATTGCTATAAAATATAAAATTGGATCTTATGTATCAATTACTGCTAAAATGTTAAAAACAAAAAAAAGCAACCCTAATCGGTTTTAAATTCATTATTTACTGCAATTTAAAAATATAAAAAGAAATAAATTAACTGTATGATAATATCAACCAAACTTTTTTATGTTTTCGGTCATATTTATATTTTTTGCAACTTCCACTTTCTATTGACAAAATTGCCAAGCTATTTAATCTTTCATTTGTCATCGTTAATCTTAAATATATTTTAATAAAAGACTATATTAAGGACCATTTCATTTTGTTTTATTTAAATAAAATAATTTTCAAAACATTTAATGTCAGTTCTAATATTCAACTGTAAGCCAATAATTCAGTGTTTAGCATGCATAATTTTTTTTCTACTTGAGAATAAATATTAGCATAGAATCTTCAAATTTAATTTACTTTTTAATACGAAATCTGAAATTATTTTCCCGTGCTTTGATTTTCTAGTGGGCACGGGAATACAGATTTGTGATTAATTAATTAAACTATTCCCGTGCTTTAATTCAAATTTGGTAATATTTTTAGCGCCTTTTTAAAATGACCCGTGCGCATGGGAGAACAGAAGTACGGGGCACGGGTGACCCGTGCCCATGAGAGAATATAAGTACGGGGCACTGGTGACCCGTGCCCATGAGAGAATATAAGTACGGGGCACTGGTGACCCGTGCCCAAGAGAGAACAGAAGCACGGGGCACGGGATTGTCAGATTGCGGATCGGTTGTAAATGTACCCGTGCGCATGCGTGAATGCCAACTTTCCGTGCCCCCGTGCCGGCACGGAAAAGTGCAAATAGCCACACGCAAAAAACAATTTTTTGTTGTTATATATATTCGAGGTTAGAACATGTTAAATTGGAGGTTATGTTGTAATAGGAAATGACGTCATTGACTAATTGTGATGTCACCACTTGATCAAATACAGGGTGTATTCAAAAAATTTTCATATACTTTCAAGGAGGAAGTTTTTTTAAGATAAAGTACAGTCTGTTTATTTGGAAAATGTGACTGAATACATCAAGTCCTACATTTTAATATACATACACCTGTACTATAAATTATTTTGGTGTAATCTCAAACTTTGTTGTACTCATATATGTAATAATCTGATTGATCTTGCTGTTTAAAATCGTCCACCTGTCTGTGTCAATCAGGGTTCGGAAAAGTACATGTAAAAAATATTTACTACATAAACTACGTCTACGCGTAGTTTTTGATGTAGTAAATGTAGTTTACGTAGTTCATGTAGTAAATACAATCTAATATCAAATTTCTAATATATAATTGAACACAGAGCCTGATTTAGCAGCTCTGAAGCCCGGGGCAACATTTCGCTTGGGCTCTAAATAAAATGCAAACAAGCATTAACCGTCTTATCTGTTAAATATTTATGTATAAAATGTATTTTTTCTATTTTGCGTCAATAATAGCCCTATTATTAAACTCGCTACTGTATCGAAATGTGCTCATTTCGTAACTAGTGCTGAAAAGTAAAATAGTAGGAGTTTTTTTTTTCACTAGATTGGTAACATTTTCATTGATTTTGACAACTGTCAAAAATCATAAAAACAAGATACTTAATATACCATTTTTCGTACTGATCTTTGGATTTATTGGGTAGTAAATTGCTTCCTAAATTTTCAGCAATTTCCCTTATTTCAGATGGAGTACATGAAAATTTCTTTCACTCATTGTTAAATAAGCAATTTGGCGAAAAAAACAATTGACTAAGAGTGAAAAATAAAACAATCGAAGTTTCCTAGCTGAATGTTCAATTGTTTTTTTTTAGTAACACCAACTCCCACCAATTTCCCTAAATATTAAATCTCGCAATTTTTTTGTAAAAAAGGGCACAAAACAGGCAAAATAGAAAAAATAGTATAAAGAACTCGTGTCAGAAGTCGTATATTGCACTCGTCCTTTAGAAAACTCGCGTCTCCGCCGCTCGTTTTCTAAACTTGGACTCGTGCAATAATAGGCGACTTCTGACACTTGTTCTTTAATATACTATTTTCCATACTTGCTGTTAAATACCACGGAGTATAGATATAGGAGTCCGAACGTAATGTTAAAATTATGGCACGAATTTAGGGACAAAACTTTTGCCGGCAGAGCGCGCTACGATCGGCAGAGTACTCGTTATTCTCGTTAAGGACGATATAGTGATCGCCTGGACTTGGTAAATTTCGACTTATAAGTCATATGGTTGGGGTGCACAAAGAAAATTTTCTACCGTAATTTACATGAATAGCAACGGATAATTTACAACTCATACCAGATGCGGACAAAATTGCTATTCGTAGAAATTACGGTAGAAAATTTTCTTTGTGCACCTCAACCATAAAGTAATTTGGCTTATAAGTCGAAATTTACTAAGTCCAGGCGACCACTATAACCACCACTATCGCGACCACTATCAGTACGCTACTGTTCTTAGCGCCGCGAGTGACAGAAAAATGTACTATTCTCTGGGTTCATTTTTATGTACATAAATATCCTATACCGTTCGGACTCCTATATCTATACTCCGTGTTAAAGGCCTTTTTATCGACTAAAAACTTGATGGTAAAGTAGCACTTTACCCATCTCAATGGTAAAGTGTTTACTTTACCCACCTCAACGGCAAAGTGTTTACTTTACCGTTGAGTAAACACTTTACCATCGAGCAACTTGATAGCAACTCCATAGCAACCAACAGCAAATAAACAAAAACAATTGCTAGTTGTGGGCAATATCTTTAGTGTTACGCAATGGAATAAGATGAAATTTATATGAAACATGAAGCACAATATTTTGCATATCTGGATGTATCCGTTTTTGAAAATTTTTACCCGTTATTGAGAACATTGAAGAAAAGTTTAACTGCAAACTATTTCCTGTCTTTCACTTACTATTCATAAATAAAAGTCTATTTTGAAAAATGGCAGTCAACTCAAATGAAACAGAGAATGAAGATATCAAGCTTTAATTAATATAGTAATTTTTGCTCTGAATTACAAAAAAAAACGATCCACGTAGTAAATATGTAGTAAATACGTAGTTTTTTATGAATTTTCTACACGTAGTAAATGAAAAAACAACGCGTATTTTATACCGTAAATTACGTCGACATTTACTATTTCCGAACTCACTCCACGGTGGTTCCGCTCTGTAGTGATTACAGGTATGCCAACATAAATTTGCAATAGTAAAGCGCATGTGCAAGTCTTATTTGTTTACAGTTGTCATAAACATATGTCCTAATTGTTTGTTAAACAAGAATTAATTGTTGATTTTATATAATAAAATCATGCCGAGGACCTCATCAATATCACCACCATCATCATCGTCATCATCATCAACATCATCACATAGTGATAGTGAACTGAATAAAACTGAAAAAATATGTAAATTACATGTTGAGATGAAATCGAAAAGATACAAACGACATATCGCCTATACGACCATCCGGAATCGTTTGAAAAACTTACGGGATTTACGCTTATTGTGTGCTACATCCAAGAACAATATCGAAGGTGTTAAAATCAATTTAGCCCTAGGTGCTAGTCCAAATTATGCTGATGATTATGGACGTAGCGCCTTACATATAGCAGCTAGTAAGGGATACACCGATATCGTTAAATTTCTTTTAATGAATGGTGCTGATCCAAATAAATGTGATTCATTAAAGAATACACCATTACATTTAGCCGCATGTACACATAATCTATCAATAATATCGTTATTATTGAATGCTGGTGCTGATGTGAAGAAACTCGATATTTATGGTAAAAATCCATTGCAATTAGCTAAAAGTAAATTGCAACTATTGCAAAGAAGTTGGCGTGAGGGGTCCATTGAGATGATCCATGTACGGGCTGAATTGCAATTGGTAAATTGATCAAATTTTAAACACAATAAAAAAACGCCTGATAATTTTCTGTTTTTTTTTCTTCTTTCTAGATTGTCGATATTTTAATTTCAGTATTTTCGCAAGACAAAGATCTCAGTGTTGATGATTTGCAATTAATGAAATTGAATTTGAATTCAGAACAACCCAATGTTGAAGATCAGATGTCGAAATTATTAACAGGACTGGAGCAATTTAAAATTTCTTAAAAATTGTGTAAATTAATTTATTTTTGATTAATATTAATTGTATTACAAATACAGAAATAAATTCCATTTAGATTTTTTTTTCTCTTTGTATATAAATCAACTATTGCGTTATTTATTTATTTATTACTAGTTTTGATTCAAATAGTTGACGCAAAATGCTGGAAGATTAACTATTTTGGTAAATAAAATTGAAGCAGATAAAGATGAATGTTTCCTAATTATAAATAACAATCAAAACAAACTTTGAACTATCAACAACTCACAGCCTTCACCTATATTATTATTATTATTACATTACAAAATTCATTATTAACATTGATTAACATTAACGGAACAAATTTGCAATTCTACAACCGACAAAAGATACACTTTGCCTAATTTATGCATTAATACTAATAATAATTTAACAAACAAGAAACAACAGCAAAATAATCTCAATCGAGTACGAAAATCCCAAGGGTCGAATTAATCACTAATACGGTAACGGAAAACGGGCAATCGTTAGGCTCGACTAATAATATAGGACAGCTGCCGATAATCAATTTTCTTTAAATTCAACAATTGTTGAATAGACAAAGTAAAAGCGTATTATATCACTTGAAAACTTATACATTTAGTTACAATCGATAATTATAACAATTTGATGCTTTACACAGAGATGGCAAAGGAAACAGGCGCCGGCGAGAAATATTGTTGACGTTTGTGTGATTGGACTACAACTTCAGTCAGCACACTGTTACCATCTTTTACCTGTCGGACTTTTATCGCGACAATTAGTCGACGTTTGTAGCAAAAGTGTTAACCGCTTTTTTGTTAAAGAAATAAACAATTTATTTATATGCTAATCAGTGTCATAGAAACTTAGTTTACTAAATAAAGGAGAAATTTATATAATTCAACAAACGGCTCGCAGCCCTAATCAGTGCAGTACCTAAAAATATAATTACATAAAAATTGATTATTTTTATGTCAAGCTGCCTTTTCTAGGAATCGGAGTCAAACCGATTGGCGAAAAGTCAGATTTTCAGTTTATTAAAAACTATCCAAAGAGAATAAAAGAAGAACTAACAGAGCAATTAGACCGAATCATCTTTGGATAATCTGATTCCAATTATTTAACAACTAGTTATTGATGGAAATTTTGGAGCAAAGTATCCACAGCTATCAGTTTAATGGAAGGTCTTGAAGTAGAATGAAGGAACTCAAAGGATTGAATATTTTAAGAAAAAGTTCTTTTGCATGCGTTTCCATGGGCAGTAAGCTATAATTTCAAATAAAAATTAATTTAGTTTTTCTGAAAAGATGTGAAAATCTAGAGCCAATTTAAATCCATTTTTTCTGTTTTTCTCTTTTGTTTATTAATTGAATTGAATTAAACTTATATCGGTGATAAGTGACCGAAGGCTTGATGGATTCTTTTCCAAGATTCACATCATCTTTTCAAAGAGTATTAATTTCTTTAGAGTTCGTTCTGTATAAATTTTGGAAAAAAAATTCTACAAACATCAAACACACCGTCGTCTATAACTGGACAATAAGAAGAAAAACGAAAAGAAGAAGTCTTGTTTTTGTATTTGAAGTTACCGTAAAATCTCGAGTATAATACGCAGTTTTTTTCACATTTTAGCCCGAAAAAATCGGGGTGCGTATTATACTCGAGTAAAAATTAAAAATGTTTTTAAACATCGAACTAAAGTGCAGCAGATGTAAGAGATTGTCGGAAGACGCGTTCTGTGCACTTCTGCAGTCCGTAATTCATACACCTGTTTACAAGACAGGTGTTCTTCGATATAAACGAAAAAAAAATAAGTTTTTTCTATCGAATTTGATGTTTTCATTTCTTTTCATTAAAAATTTTAGTTATATTGAAAAGTTGTGGGTGCGTTTTACATTCAAGATTTTACGGTATCTCTCATTATCATTGCAAACAAATGAAAAAGAGTTTTCTTGTTAAAATATTGAATCTTTTGTGAAAAGAAAATTCAAAGTCAACGGTGCTCATTTCAATAACATTATAATTCAGTCTCAACTACTGACTACAGACGACTTACAAGGAACAACAGACGATTTAGAGAAATTCGAATGAAGAATCCAAGAATTTCTCAAATCATCCTTGAAACGGAATATAATAAAATGCAAATAAATCTTTTTACTAGCTTATTGTTAGACAACGTTTGAATTGTTATGCAGAAACCATAACGATCAATGCTTAGTTAGTCACAGACTCGACCCTTAAACTACATTTTCCTAAATTTACGGAATTGTACGGGAACAATAATAGTATTGCTTTCAAAATAGTGTGGCAGTTTTAATAATTTCAGAAATATAATTTGCATAAAAAACAAAAAATTGCAAAAAGGAACTTTACGCTTATTCAAATAAAAAAATGCATTATCACCACAAAATTTATAACATATAAATATTGAGTTATTGGCACTTTTGTAGTTGTGCGGTTTATCTTATCTGTTTAGCTCAACAAAAATAAATGTAAATGCATTTGGAAATTTGCTATTAAAAAACGGTACCATTCAAGTGTTTGTTGGCACAAATTGATTAAATAAAACTTATCAATAACAATCAAAAAAATAACAATTTAACAAAAACTGGTAATTAAATACTGATCAATACCTTCAAATAAAATCTTTCACGAGTTTATCGGCATTTAAATACTATCAAATCTTATAAGTAGCGGCTCTAATGATGATAAAACCACAAATTTCGATCGTCGCCCCTTATTTAATTTCTCATTAGAATTCGATTCATTATTATTATTATTCTGTATAGATCAGGGAATCATTATTTTAGCTAATTCAGAAAAGATTTCCGCTTGTATTGGTCCATATTCGACATGTTCCCCATCAACTGTAATATAGCCGCGTTCATTTAAATCCGGTTCAATACGGAACGCTTTGACTGGTAGAAATTCAATAGGACCATTTTTCGTTAATTGATTAACATGTGAACCAGTATTTAAACCTAATAAGAATTGTAATAATTGTGCACGTGTTGCATTGCCATGAACAATTAATAACCAGATTGTAGCATCGTTTAATTTAGCATCGGGTGCAAATAGACAATCTTCACTTAAATGTGTCTGATATGAGGCATGTACCATTATAAATCTACCTTCGATACATTTCCATGTTGTTGATGGTAATGGTGCTGTTAAACATGGTAATCTAGATGCTGGTCCATACATACGTAATTTATCATTATCTTGTTGACCATCACCAAAACTATCAGTTGTTGATTGATACGAACTGCCTGTTGTTGAGAAATATGCACTACGTCTAGATGCTGCACTATACCATGAATCTAAACGTTGGCGACCAGTCTAAAATTTATTCTTATAAAACAAACAAATTTTTATTAAAAATATTTAATAATAATTCATTTACTTGTGTTTCTAAATGTACTTCTGATGGTAGATCTAATGTGCTACCCATATTTGTAGGCAATTCAATTTTGGCTGGTTCTAGAGGTGTATCTGTTGGTAAATACCATAATTTACCACCATAACTGCGTAAACTAATCAATCTTGCCAATGACCATATAGTAAATCGTTGACCACCTAATACACGTAAACGTTCACTTTCTATATCAATATCTGATAACAGACCCCAACCAATCGATAGAAATGAATATAGAATTTGTGATGTTGTTTCAACACGTACTAGATCCATTGTTGCCCAATTATTATGTACACATGATAGGGCTGATGGTAATGTGGGTGATGGTACATATGGTTCTGAACAATAATGTGCTATACTACGTGCCAAACCATTACCACTACCACCTGGTATTACACCAATTGGTATCCGTTGGGTTATTTCAAACCAATCGCTACGTTCAAATAAGCCATTGATAACTTCAAAAACAATACCATCGCCACCGACCTAAATACAAAAGAATATAAATTGAATTCAAACAAAAAAAAACTAATAATAACAAATCCAGGGAAAGCTGTTGTTGTTGAATAAAAGCCTTGATTAAAACGGAAGAATGAGCAAAACTGGATTATACCTGGTTTTTCTAAGAGCAGTCGACCTTGTTTTCATTTTTAGTTTATAAAGAAAACGAGGCCACATTACTTATTGTTAGTCAATGAATTAATTTAGCTTTTTATAAACCCTCTAATGATCAATGTTTAAGTTAAAAGGTACTGCAGTAGATGATTCAGGTGTAGGGCATCAAGCTTTATTGATTGAATTAGTGAAATCCATTTAGATGTGCATGCCTTTGAAAGGAAACAAATAAGTCACGATAAATACTCTTTAATTTGCTTAAAAATCAATATTCAAAGATTTTAAAGTCGCTACGTGTATTGATAAAAGTAATTAGCATTTATAGTTGGCCTTGTGTATTAGATAATAGTTTAAATACTCGTTCCACTATTTTTGTATGATAAGAGATTGAATAAATTCGACAAACAAAACAACATTATTTTCTATAAACTTAGATAGGATCCTGAATCGGACTTTTCGTTTTTACGAGCTTAATCCCAAAAGTAAGAACTCATATTTTTTAAGAAGTACAGTGAAATGTCTATCTTCGGACACTTTAGCCAACAAACATACTAAATCGTATAAATGGAGTTTTCAACTTCCAAAACCTCCTTATGCAGATATTTTTCCAAGTCCTGTGGGTGTTCTTATCAGAGAGGTTTTACTGTACAACAAAAACCGTTTATTTTCTACAATACTCACATCATTTTATTTATTTAAAAAGTTTGTCAATTTTACTGTATAACCGTCATTCCGATCGATGCATTTTCGTAGACGCTATAATGGTTTCTGTATACTCATATCATACCAACTGGCCGCTCGGAAGTGGAAACTTTGAATACAAAATTATACTAAATTAGAATATCTGGATGGAGAGCTGATGGTGAGCTGGTATGACATGAACATATAGAAACTGTTACAGCAATGCCACAAACATGCATCGATTGGAATGGCAATTATATAGGAAAAAGACAAATAATGAACTTTCAAAAAATAATATAAATACATATTTAATTCAGAGGATCGACTAAAGCAGGGCTTCTAAAACTTTTCTGCTACACGAACCCATTTAAAAATAACAATGAAAATTCCCTGAGTATGTTCGATTGCACTTTATGGTTTTTCACATGACCAAAGGCAAAAAGAAAACACTTAAAAGAGCACTTTTTAAAAATGTATCCCTAGATTATAACAACCCTTGAACTACACATTGTTAAAATTTGGTCAACACTAGCTGGGTCGATAGTTAGACATCGTTTCAAGTAATTTTAACTCTCCATAGGTGAGTTAGATGCAGAATAGTTCGAATTCTTAGCAACACCGGGACTTTATGTTTAAACTGGGCAATTGTCTGGTCGTTCTTATAACTAAAGGGCGAATATCTGCTCCAAGTTGGAGGAAGGCAAATTTTAGTCTCCTGACAAATTCGTATAGAGCATATTGGCTACAGCTGTTGTACTTGCATAATCTATCTTTTCTTGTGAAACGTTTTTCTCTACAAATAAAGTCCGAACTACTACGCATATAGAGAAGAAGTGGACCAGTTGAACTGCTACCGTGACATCGCGAGGTTACGGCGAAAAAACAGGTGCCTAGTTGAACCGTATTTCTATGAATTTCTGGTCGCTCTTTCTCTCATTCTTTAAAGGACGACTCGTTAGGGGCAAGAAACTGATGTTTTTGCCATAGAAAATTTAAAAAAACAACAATTTTTGACAAAAATAAATAAAATAAAAACTTTTAAATTATAAACACATTTTTGTTGTTTTGTTCTACGTGTCTTTTCTAATAAATTTATGTAAATACATGCATTAAAATTAAACTACGCCAATGGTGCATTTCGAGCGTTCTAATTCTACTCAAATGACCTTCAATCCGCCCTTTACTTATGACCAACTGGCCCCTGCTTGAGAGAGAAAGAGACAGAGGGACTGAATGGAGGTGACAATGGTGATAAAAGAAACGGCTATAAACTCAGGGTGTTCTCTTCCCCGCTAATTCCGGAGGTTTATCATGAAACTACCTCTAAAAAGACGAATGATCATTCACAAATAAATGGAAACTTTTCAGGTTGATAAATAGAGCTTGTCACAATCCCTAAAAATGTTACAAAGCTTATTTCATCATGAAAGGAAGCTTAAATGTTGGTTCTTAGATTCAGAGTGATATTAAAAGAAAATCAAGGGGAGAATGGCTCAATTACAAGAAAGGTTTTTATTATAGGAAGGTCAGCGATAATTTAAGCTCATTTAACAATAAATTCAATGACGATAAATTTGATTGTTACAGTCCAATAGGTCAACACATTATTAAAACGAAAGCAAAACAATAAAAAAAAAACAATGAAAACAGCAGGTAACTTTTTTATGGCAAAAAACAAACAAATTGCCATGTAATTACAATAGAAAAAAAGACAACAACAATGAAGGTTGGCGTAATTAAAATATTTATCGTTTTTAATAATGACGAGGTGAACTGATATGGAAAATATCACTTGTAATTATATAAAATAATAATAATAATACATCACAAATTATCTGTGAACAAGTTTAAAGATCATCAAGGCCTATAATTATAAATGGCAATTGCTTTAAATAATTATCATTTTTTGTCAATAATTTTGTATTACATTATTTTATACATTTTTTGATTAACGATAATAATACATAATTTAAGCGGCTTAGATGTTGACGAGTCCAAGTCTAGAATTACGAATACAATAAAATTCAGTTTTAAATTTACTGATAAAAAACACAATTTAAAAGGGGCAAAATCCGTGTTCATTCTCAGACTTAAGGGGGTCCTCTGGTTTGACGTCTTGATTTTTGAGCAATATTTGGGATTTTTTTGTAAAGACCAATGAAGAGATAGAACTTTGAAATTTTTACCAGTTATTTATACATATTTCAAGAATATACAGTTGAATTTTTAGCTAACAATATTTAGTAGAATTAAAGTTATAGTGGTCTGAAGACACCCGCCAAAAAAAAATGGACGCCCACTTCCTCCATGATATCAGCTGATAGGCTTATCCGAAACAAAAAAATCCAGCGGGGCTTTAATCTGTACACTTAAATTCATCGAGTGGACTACGATCAAAAAAATTTTTTGAAAATTGGATGTTTGACAGACTTCGGAACAAAAAAGTTCGAATTTCATGTATTTTTTGTCAAGTTTTTGAAACAAAAAAAAATAGAATTTTCAAAATTTTGGGATCATAATAGTCCACTCGATGCGTCTATAGAGTCATTCGGGGTAAAAAGACGCAGTGGGTAAAAGTTCGCAGTATCGAATTCTCTGCGGAGGGTTAGTACGCGGCCGAGCTGGGTTGACAGTAGCGAGTGCCCTTCAGACCCCATTTTGTGTCATCACTTGTTGAACGGTGCGCATCGTATGGGGTGAAATACAACAAAAAAATTCAAGCACGGGTTAAATTTGGATTTTATGCACATCAAGGAAAAGTTTAAGGCGCTCTTATTTTTGTTGTTATTGAGGAAAGTTCATTTTATTCATTGAATATGGTTTTTAAGCAATTGATACTGCATTAACTTTATAACTTAACATTATTGATATCTGAACCAGTGAATATTTTTTTGTTCATCAACCAAACGGGGTAAAAGTACGCAAAAGGCTAAGAAAGAAAAAATAATTACTTGTCCAATTTGTGGTGAAATATATGAAGACCCTCCAAAAGAAGACTGGATACAGTGCAAGGATTGTGAAAGATGGTAGGTACGATGAAGATTGCACGTCCTACGAAGCGGGTTTTTTCAGGTGCGATTTTTGTGATGAATAATGAATGAATGTTTTCTTTTTTTCAATTTTAAATTTGTGTGTATTTCGATTATGATCTCTTTCTGAATCAAGCTTGTTTAAAAGTAATACTTATTGTCTACTGTATACTAGGCGTGTATTATTTGTTCGTTATTCTCTTACTTTTCCAAATGCGAAATTTACCTAACAGAATGCGTATTTTTACCCCCATATAGGGGTAAAAGTGCGCACTCTGACCATATAATTCTTTTGCTCAATAATTTAGAAACCGTTATAATTATCTCCATTAAGGCTTAGTGTCTTAAGAGCCTATTTAACGTTCTACAGCTAACGCATAGAATGAAATGTAATGTCATAGCAATTTCTGTTTTATAAAGCAAAGAAAGCAAAAGTGCGTCTTTTTACCCCAAATGACTCTATGTACTGAGTAGACCCTATAAATTTGAAGTAAATCGGCTAAGCCGTTTTTGAGATATGATGGAGGAAAGTTTGAAAAACATGGTTTTGAGAAAAACGCGTTTAAAGTTTCAAGCGCTCCGCTCAACGCTCCGAACACCTGTCCCTTATAACTGCTGTATCTTTTTAATGGCTTCGAATATCGAAAAATCACTTTACTTCCACATTCTAGACACATTAACGAAACAATTTATGCAAAAAAAAATCGATTTTTTGAATCTGTTAAGCCAGAGGACCCCCTTAAAAGGGGATTAAAGTTTATTCCGCAAAATCAGTTACATGCATAGTATTCCACGTATTTTCTTCCTCTTTTTTAGAAAAAAAATAATGAAGACTTCAAAGTATAATGTCTAGGCTTTGTTTGTTAGTTATTCTTGCCACACAAAAATCTGACTTCCTTAAAAACAAATTGTGTCACAAAAGCTCAACTATTGAGTTCAGTATAAATTAGTGAACATCCAGAATTGGTCTGACGATGGGAAACCACAACTACATAACAGCTCGTAAGCCTAAGACTAGACAAACTATCAAAATTACAAGTAAAATGTAACCAATTTGTTTGCCTATTTCGAAAAAAGGCTTTACGTTGCCAGACCTTGCAGGTCCTTCATAAGCTAATCTCTAAGAACCGTCTTTTTAAGCCAAAACATCCCAAAGTTCTTTTTGATTTAAAGCAATACTTACGACAACAATTCCTGTCCATTGCTTGATATTAGAAGTTCGAACAAATTCCCTAGCAAAACTTGCATGTTTCGTTATATGTAAATCATATGGTATTTCGGCTTCTTGTAAAATTGGTACAATTTTCTGTTGGAATATGATTCGTCCTTTACCTGGACCACTTTTCGGATTACATAATACTAATAATCGTCTATCCTCTTTATATTTACTTATTGTAGAGAAATCAATTATACGATTTATTGCAATTCGTTCACCTTTAATTAGTTTTTTAATGATTGTACGCCAACGTTGCGCCTCCTTATTATTATCTTCATATTTATCAAATGAACGAAAACGTAATGTTATAATTGTACGTTCACGTTTCAAATTCTTACTATTATTATTGTTTTTAATTAATAAATACGCATAAATATATAGATATGCACTAATATCTGTATCATCTAAATCATTGGAATTCTCTTCAACAACTTTTAAATTATTTGTTGAATTATTACTAATCGACTGACATGAGCAATTTTTCGATTGTTTCTTACTACGTAAACACCGACAACCAATTATATCTTGTATTGGTATTAATTGTTCTTTTATGTTATTCTCACTTTCTTTTATTAAATAAATACCAGCACAAGTTAAACGTACACGAAACACACAATTCTTCTTCGTTAAAACATAAAAGGTCTCCTCTAACAATACACGGTTTTGTTGATTTATCGTATCATCATTTTTGATTTCCATTTTTATATTGTTTGAATAATTTTGTCAATAATCACACCTGGGGCAGAGCACTCTTTTGATTAAATGCACCCTCGTCTAGTTTCGGGATCTCTTCAATAATCTATATTTATACATTCCCATTTTTTTAAACTTATTATTATTTAATTTTGTCGTAAATCACTATATAATTAAATAACAAACGTATTTAAAAAAAGACTACTTTCTCCTCACTTGAATAACCCGATAATATTTTTATTTTGCCACCGTTCCATCGGCTGCTTTAAATAAAAAAAGCGTGACAATCACTGCTGCCAATGTTAACTCACCAAAATCACTAAAACCGTTCAATAAATTAGCATTATTGGAAAATTAAAATTAACTAATTGCTAGAATATTATAAAATTTGAGCTACTTTTCAAATGTGTGCAATAATTATTCTTAGTTGTTATCAGTTTGTTGATAAAGTGTCGGAGATTACGTTCTATGTTTAACAACCCTCAATCACCAATCTCCAGTGCGGTTCGTCAACACTGTAATTATTATTTACTCAGAAGCAGTAATACGAACTTATTCAAAGAAATATGAAGGCAAAATAGTTTTGGTTCTCAAAATATTTATCCATTTATTTATGAAAACAATTTAAGTTGTAATTGAAATTAAATTCAAAGTGTATTCATGAAGCGACGCTACTGATTTAAATTCAGAATACTTGACTGCCATCTATTACCAACTTAAAGAAACATTAATCCCTGTTTTAATTTATGATTAAAGGTTATGTTGCCGAAAAATTGTTAAAAATTTGGACGTATTTTTTTTTAAATTAAGAAAAAAATGTCGAATTCTAATTTAAATAAGGCCATAGTACCATCTACATCTGGTACAGAGGATATAAGTGAAGCTCGTTCAAACAAAGTCCATAAAACACTATCGAGTGCAACACAAAGTTTAAAAGATATCCACCAAAATACACTGAAAAATTTACGAAGAGAGTTGGATTATTTGAAAGAAACGGAATGGAAGTATGAGCCAATTGATAAATATATTGGACAGTAATGTTGTCGCCAATTTGACATTTGCAACTATTTTATTTTTATAATTATTACAATTATGTATTTTATTATGAATTGATAAATCCGCATTGACTAATTACTATTTAATTTGAAATTATTAATCAATTTCATACTTCGCGCTATTTTTGACAATCCGCCAATCTAATAGCACTAAAATCCCTAAACCTTCTGTCATTTCTTAATTCACGTTGTGATTTTACGTGTTTTATAGAAATCACGAAAATTACAACAGAAAAATGGCAAAATTCGATTTAACACCGAAAATAGCGCAATATCTCGATCGCCATTTAGTGTTTCCACTATTGGAATTTCTATCAGCTAAAGAGGTAAGTTTTGTGAGGTTATGTCAAACAAATACGTCCTCAACAAAAAAGAAAACATATTTTCCAGATTTACGATGAAACTGAACTGTTAAAAGCCAAATTGGATATTTTGAATAAAACGAATATGATTGATTATTCAATTGATATCCGTGGACAATTGTATCCAAAAGAGGAGATGCGCGATGAATGGAAACAGCGTCGTTCACAAGTCGTTGCACAATTACAGGAATTACAACAAGAAGTTGAGCCAATTTTACAACTCATGAATGATGATGAAGTAATGAAGAATATGGAGAATATGCGTGATTCGAAAACTTTGATCAATTTCTTATCAAAAGACCATCAAGTAAGTATCTTTTCTCTTTTATAATGCACAATTCGTATTAATCTATTTGGTGTTTTTAGTTTGATTTAGAGATGATTGAATCACTCCATAAACTTGCAAAATACCGATACGAGTGTGGTAATTATTCGGTAACAACTTCGTATTTGTATTTTTGTATGTTGGTTTTACCACCGAACGATAAATTGTATTTGAGTGTGTTGTGGGGTAAACTGGCATCAGAGATTCTCGTCCAAAATTGGGATTCTGCATTGGAAGATTTGAATAAATTACGCGAATACATCGACTCCAGCCCAAATCAATTCGGTGGTAATAGTTTACAATTATTACAGCAACGCACTTGGTTAATTCATTGGTCGTTGTTTGTATTCTTCAATCATGCAATGGGACGTGAACTGATCATTGAAATGTTCCTGTATCGTCCGCATTATTTAAATGCCATCCAAACAATGTGTCCCCACATTCTGCGTTATCTAGCAACTGCTGTAATTATCAATCGTGTACGACGTGCCGCTTTAAAAGATCTTGTTAAAGTTATACAACAAGAGAGTTATACGTATCGGGATCCGATTACGGAATTCCTAGAACATTTGTATGTTAATTTCGATTTTGATGGTGCCCGTCAGAAATTGCACGAATGCCAATCGGTGCTCTACAACGATTTCTTTTTGATCTCGTGTCTAGATGAATTTGTGGAGAATGCACGTTTGATGATCTTTGAAACGTTCTGTCGCATCCATCAATGTATCAGTATTGGTATGTTGGCGGAGAAATTGAATATGAATCCAGAAGAGGCGGAATGTTGGATCGTTAATTTGATACGGAATGCTCGATTAGATGCGAAAATTGATTCGAAATTGGGACATGTTGTGATGGGTGCCCAACCGTTGTCGCCCTATCAACAATTAATTGAGAAAATCGATACGTTATCAGTACGTTCGGAGACGTTGTGCGGATTGATTGATCGGAAATTAAGAGCCAGAACAGATGTAAGATTTTGTTTAATCATTAATTTATTAATTTTGTTGTTTAATCAATTTTATTTATTTAGATCCGGTGGGGCAATCAAGATTTTTAAGCAAATTCCTTATAATTTCATAATTTTCATATCTTTTTATTATGGAAATATACAATTTTAAACAGTGTCAAGTTTTAATAAAACCAGCTTCAACTAGTACTTGCCTAGCGGCATTATTTATATGTTTAAATCGATCTGGACCTAAATGGATCCCGCCATACCATCTCGACACAACCACAATAACATTTGTTAAGTTTAGAATTTGTAATAAATGTAAAACTCGACGTCCGGCTAATTGTTCCCCGTCATCTTCACAATCTTGTAAAAGTGAACCGTTTGATAACACAATTCTGTATGCATATATATTATGTGTTGCTTGGGCTATTTTACGGTTTTCTAATAATGCCTTAACAAACATGGTAGCTTCTTGTTGTGAATTTACACGACTGGTGTGCCCCTGAAACACGCTTTTTCTATCCTCAATGATCGGTCCATGAATTATCTCGAAATCGATCAATGGACTAGTATCGGCCTTCTCTTCTACTATTTTATTATCTTG
The DNA here is from genome assembly GCA_021725515.1 of Epicauta chinensis. Lineage (NCBI taxonomy): Eukaryota > Metazoa > Arthropoda > Insecta > Coleoptera > Meloidae > Epicauta > Epicauta chinensis. The sequence continues at coordinate 341,366 of JAEDXX010000032.1, forward strand.
TGTTAAACTCGTCTCGATACGAGATTGTATATCATCTGAGATTTCTTTCAATTTTTCTATCCACTGAAACAGAATTGGACTTCCTATATTATCTCTAAAAATCAATAAACATTATAGATTCTTATACAATAGTAAGAGTTGGGAAATTACAGGAAAATCTGTTGAAAGTCGTCAGCTATCTGTTTTTTCAAGTTTGCACTCAGTGTGGGTGCTAAAAGTTCATATTTTGGTGGTGAATTCGATGGATAATCATCGTGTAATGTTATGAATAATTCGATGTCATTTGAAATTCGTATCTTATACGAATTATCATCGAATGATACCCAATCGTCGGAATAGATTGAAGCTAGAGCTTCAATCTCTTCGATTTGTTGTGATAAATTATCCATCAATCAAATTTTCTCCAAAACATATGTTAACAAACAACTAGGTTATGTAATAAATTTGCATTTGAGGCGTGGCTTAAGCTTCCCGCTCTGATTTCAGTGGCGTGACGCTCTGGGATAAAATTTAAAAATGTACAATCAAAATTGAATCGTGCTGTAAATAAAAAAGTTTAATTGTAAAAAAATAGAATGATAGTATTTAAAAACGAAATAAACAATGAAAAAAGCACACCACCTATTTATAAGCAACTATCATAAGGAAATCTGACAACGTCGCAAACGTCAAATTCAAAGATTTTGAGGTTATTAGACTTCAGTTTTTTTTTCTGAAAGTAAACACTGTTAATTGTTGAAATTTGATAGGTAATTAAAAAAAAGTATCAGTTCATGTTGTAATTTTATTTATGTACTAGCGTGACATTTTATAGGTAAAATTTGAGTATTATAAAGTACTTCATTGTCAGTGATAGACAACAATTGTTATTTTGCATTATCAGAAAACATACTAATAACAAGTGTCTATTTTTCTTGTTAAATACATAACACACTATATAAGTAAATATTATAGGCATAAAACTGAAGATGAATAAATAAAATTATTAAAAATACAAATGATACAATATTTCTCCGTTATTCAGCTGTGAAATTTGTGTTGACATTGTATTTCAAAATTCATTCTCCTTTAACAATCTACCTACTTTGGGACAGGTGTATACCGATTTTGCATTTCTCGTTTCAGTTTGAAATTTCTGCAATAGTTTTATTTATGATCCACTACTTGTAACTGAGGGTCCATTGTGCGGATAATTTGCTTTTATACTTTAGATTTTACAACGTCACGCTAATTCCATATTTTCTAGCGATGGACTATACCAATATCTGGTTTTTTCTTCAGTACGAAAAAACAGTCTTGGAATAATTAGATTCAGGCTTGTAATTGTTGATCCGATCCTGATATTATCCCAACAATTGCGATTATTTACATCCCTAAATAAACAGGAAGAAGGATTGAAAATATGGAGGGAATGTGGGTGGTAAATCCATCGAACTCTACAATTATTTACATATATTTTCTTAAAAAAACAGACAATCGCAGCTTTACAAACATAATGGAAATAAAAAAAAGACTTTCTTATCTTCTCTCAATTTCAGAGAGTGTTTCATGTAACTCCGAAGGTTTGGCTTGAGGAAGGTTGTATTGTAGACGACAGAGAAAAAAGAAGAGGGACGTTGAAACGGTGGTGTTTCTTTCTGGGTTGTCACAATTGCTAAAAATTCCCATCTTCTGTCGTCCTCCATTATTCTTGTTCAACTGATTGTGGTGTAAGTTTAGTATACTTTGCTGCTTGTAATTCATAGCGAACAAATACCTTTGCTATATCTAATTTCAGCATAGCTTGTGCTCTGGGGGAAAATTTCTTGCAACACTGAGCATAGCTCATAAAGAAATAATCTGCTTCATCCAATGTTCTCTGTTGGTTTTGCTTATCTTTGTTTTTAAGATATTCCAGTATCTTATCAGTCGATTCTTCAGAATTGGTTGCTTTTCTTTTTTTGTTTGAGCACGGAGTATCGTTTTCCAGTGGGACTTCACGAACTTCCGAACTGCTGCATGTGGCGTTTGATTTTTCAGAAAATGCCCATAGGAAATCGCTATAATTTATTTCTTCAGTAGTATGGATGTTGGTTTCACTTCCGAATTCAATGTCGTCGTCGTCTAGAAATCTCATTAGGTGTGCCCAAGGCCAGTTTCTGTATCTTTTATAAATTTGACCTGAGCTAGTTTGAGTGGCTTTCAAGAACCTACCATAGTTGTGTTTGAGATTTTTCCATTTTTTATTCCAGTATAAACCTATAAAAATAATTTTACATATTTAGTAATTCGGTTCCTAAGGGGGTTAAATAGGGCATTAAGTTTTGAACACGCTAAAATATAAGAGCTTTTGGAAATCTCACCAGTATAATTTATAAATATTTAATTAAAAATATTCATTCAGATATCTTATAGAAATTTCATTCGAACTGTATCATATACACTAGGGTGGTCGTTAAAAATTAAATTTTTTCAGCCGCCTCAAAAAAACCTTCCTTTTGATGAGAAAATACGGGGGAATTTTTTTCTTTTTTTTTGGACAACAAGAACACGTGCCGCACGCCCTTTGAAGATTATTTCTTCATAAAATTAAAGTTTTTTCCAAATATCTGTTAAAGTAGATGGATTTGAGAAAAAATCATTGAAAGCAATTTCATATAAATAAAATTCTCTACAAAAAAGGTCTCTTTTGATTTTTTCATAAAGTTCATATTTATGGAGATATTTTCAATAATGAACTCAATAACTCCATAAAATCAAAATTTTCAGACATATAATAGTAGATTATGTTATTAGGCGCAAAAGTGGAACTTTGTGTGCTGAAGCTGACTGTTGTCTGCCGAACGTTAGTGAGGCAGACATGTCAGCTGAAGCACACAAAGACACTTTTGCGCCGAATGACATATACTAGTTTATCTTCAAACGTCTTAATTTAACATTTTTTTATCTTGAAAAGTTTTTAAAAATTAAAATTTTAACTGATCATAATACCTTGGCAGTACTGCTTCCATGGCGATGCAAAAAACAAAGTTCAATCAACGAAAAAAAATAAATAAAACTGTACGATGTCGAGTTCCGACCGACCTTCTACTCCTTCTGAAGTCGTTGAAGCTGCGAGAGAGTCTATCAAAAAATTACTACCGACTAAATCGGCAAGTGTCTATGAAGCGGCCTACGAAAAATTCTTAAAGTGGTGTTCCGCGAAAAATGTGGAAGTGTATTCGGAAAACGTCTTATTAGCTTACTTTTTGGAATTATCTCGAACCTTGAAAAGTTCTTCTCTCTGGTCGCAATATTCAAATTTAAAGAAAAACGTCGATATTTCAAAATACTGCAAGCTGCGCTTGTTTTTGAAAAAAACAAAAAAAAATTACAAGCCAAAAAAAGCCAAAATCATATCAAAAGAAGAATTTGACAGGTTTTTGTACGATAGATATTGTTGGCGCTAGGGGATTGCTCCAAAATGCTAGTATTACTAACTGTGTGTTTCACATTAACGTTAACAAGCAATAATTTGTAATATTAGTTTGTAATAAATTATGTGTACATTGTTGAAAATTATTGTTGTTCATTTTGTCTGCCTAAGCTTATAAAAAAAGAAAAAAGCGCCTAGGCACACAAAATGCTATTTTTACCTTGTCATTTGAGGCACAAAAACTGTCACTTTTGTGACGTTTGAAGATAAACGTATTTTTTTCTTAAATAAAAACCATTTTGTAACTTAAGTCACATTTACAACCATTAATTTTTATGGTTTTTATGGTTTTTATTTCCGAAAAAAAAGATGTTTATACGTCTGAAAATTTTGATTTTATGGAGTTATTAAGTCGATTATTGAAAATATCTCCATAAATATAAAGTTTCTGAAAAAATCAAATGAGACCTTTTTTGTGGGGGATTTTATTTTCTATGAAAAAGCTTCAATGATTTTTTCTCAAATCCGTCTACTTTAAGAGATATTTTGAAAAAACTGTGATTTTATGAAGAAATAATTTTCAAAGGGCTTGCGGCACGTGTTCTTGTTGTCCAAAATAAAAGAAAAAAATTCCCCTGTATTTTCTCATCAAAAGGAAGGTTTTTTTGAGGCGGCTGAAAAGATTTAATTTTTAACGACCACCCTAATATACCCCTTTCAAACAAAAAATTTTGAACAAATCTTTTGTCCATCGACTATCTCTAGGTATATGGTGATTTACAACTAGCTGTATATGTGCTACTAGTTCAAGATCCTTTGTTAAAATATTGCAGTAGTTCTAGAAATCATAGAGTCATCAGACCATAAAATGGATAAATTTGGTCTAGTATAGCAGGGTTTGAACTACAAGTGCCTGTCGTTTGTATTGGAGATGGTGGCATAGAGTGGTTTCAAATTGGAACAATTCTTGATGAAACCTTCCCAAATGATGTAGCTATTCTAGATGAAAGAGAACTAAAATACAATAAGAGCCTCAGTAGTAGAAGACATATTCTTTTAAATACATGAAGTTCTATTTATTCATTTTAAATTCTTTTTATTCCCCAAGTTCCTAAATACTACCCTTATGAATCTAGGTCAGAGATTCTCAACCGCTGCACTTTTGTGTTCCGCCAAATTTGTACCACAAAAAAAATGTTGAGAATCACTAATCTAGGTAATCGAAATATTCACACCACCCCCCTATAACTTCAATGGGCGAAACAACACAAAAAGGGAACGAATATGTCCCGTGATTTTAGTTCTTCTAGAGGGCGCTGGTGGTCCTTTGCACCGTGTGTGATGACCGCGGTTTACTAGTTATTATTATTATATCGGATAGAAATTATTGATTTTGATTGGTGATTATCATTTTATTATTATTGTTAATAAAAAATTAATAATTATAAAGTTATAATTAAACTTTTCTTAATAAGTTAAATTTAATAAAATTTAATTCAACGCTCCGTAAAGGTGATCGGTGCAAAGGACTACTAGCGCTACCTGTCTGGTGTCCCGACATCGAACCATTTTTTTGGAACATGGAGTGATAGGGGGCTGATTCACACTATCCGCTATTGCCGCATCCAAATATACTTTGCTGAGTATATAATATGGAACAAAAAGAGTGACGAATACGTTGTCAATCTATGCATAATCGTTATTTTCGATTTTATAGAATAACAGATATTTTGGAACGAATAGTTACTTTTTCACCATTGCTACACAGGATACGTATAAAATAGTACTGACTAAAACGTCAAAACAAAATATATGTTTTGCTTACCATCCTCAGCTCCCATCTCTTTTGCGATTTCAAGCCAAGCTTCTGCTTTCTTGGCCCGTTTTAGATAACTTCCATCATATAAGAAGGGCCTTTCGCGAACTAATTCAATCAATTTTTCTGTCTCCGACATGGTTTATTTATCGTTCTGTGAATAGAACGTCAGAACGCAATAATTGTCGTGACCGCCGCTGTATGACTAGCGCGGTAGTGTATGTTGTTGCATTAGGACCCGCGCACATCGAGAACGGTCAGAAGTTCCGAGTTCTGCGTTCCTTTGTCCTAATTCCCACTGGTTCCAACCGCACACCAGTGGCGGCTCGTGATGAAATAAGAGTGGTGAGGCAATAAAGCATTTGATCAGCAATTTTCAAAAATAGCTTTTTATCATAATACGTCTTTATCAGTGCTGCAATAGATACTTTGAAAACATATCTATATACAGATACAGATACAAAAAAAAATAAGTATCTTTGTAAAAGTATCTAGATACATAACTTATTATTATATAGTAAAAGAAAATGAATTACAGATGAGTGATCAGTAATTCATAATATATAACGAATTTTAAAACTCTTATATGTAATACTATATATCTATCTATACTTATATAAGCTATTTCCCATTCATGTTGCACCGATTCTTTCATCACGATATCTCCGAAACTATCCGTTCGATAGACTTTAAATTTAGCACGTATATTCCTTTTGTGATGTAGACGCTCACTAAGAAAGGATTTTTGAAAATTCATCCATAAGGGGGTTAAATCGAGCATTAAAATTCCAAAATGTTGGAATATAGGTGCGGTTGTGGAAATAAGTTTTGATAATTTAGCAGTTTCATTTCTGAATTATTTCTTAAAAACTTTACGACGATGGATTAGCGTTTGAAGCAATATAAGAATAAGCCAATCACAGAACGCCTAATAAAGGTGATATTATTACACATACATATACATTAGACCATATCAGAAAAATCGACAATTTTTTTTTCAAAAGGCACCCTGTAAATATTGTTCAGGATGTCGAAACAATGGGTCTGTGAAAATATCAGCAGACACGAGATTTTACGAGATTTTTGAGACAACTTTTAGAAGAGTATGCAGTATGGAATACATATTATTTTATCAATTTTTGATTTACTTTTTAATTAGAATATAATTATAATTATTATTCGTTTTTATTACCACTCTCAATTAGGTCACCTTTTTTCCCTTTTTGTGGACGTCTATGATACTTCAACCGACTTTTTAATTATTCACAATTATGTGCTTTCACAAAGTTATCAATCAGTGAAACACCATCCACGATTTTCTCGAATAAAAAATTTGTTTGTTCAGATAATATTGCTTTTACATACATTGTTGATCAAAACAGTACGAAACTTTTGAATTACCGCCATATCAATATGGCGACTGCGCCCGCGCACGCCACATGGTGAAAAGAAGGTCTATTCAAGATACCTGCAATATCTGCATTACTACCATAGATTACTACAGTAGATGGAGCCACTTGAAAATTGTCCAATATAACCTCAATTTTCTAAAATTGTTTATAAAGATTTTTTTTGATTGATAATTTGTAATTTGTGTTGATTAAAAAATGGAACGCGATATCGAACAATTAAATTCAGCATTAAATTCGATAAAAACGTTACGTTCAAATGTACGGCGCGTATTTGAGTCGGTTAGTAATGGTTTAAGGGCTGATCATGGTGAAGATGGTAAAGAAAACAAATTCATATTAGAATTACAAGACTTATTAACAACAGTTAATAATAATTTAAGGTAAATTTTTTTTACTAATAATGTTTGAATATTGTAGTGTATTAATAATAATTATTTGTAGAGATGTTGAGGGTGTCATCAATGCTCTAACACCACCACCTGGAGCCTTCAATTTAGGCAATACAACATATTTAGGCCAAGAAACAACACAAGAACGCCAGGCTCTATATGGCCAATTAGTTAACAGTTATAAATGGACGGATAAGGTTGTTTTACGAATTTTATCAGTAATTCCGATTATTTAATTAGAATCTTTATAGATACGCGATTATAGTGCTCTAGCTGGCAATATCCTTGCCACCAATTCATTTAACAAAACTTACAAGACTTTCACAACAACAAAACGACGCAAAACGCAGACTAGCAACCATAACGTGCCGCCAGAGTTTGTTGCACAGTTCCTATTTAAATAATACCGATTAGTATAGAATTTTTGTTTTTGTTTTAGAGTTATTGAAAATTTGGTGACAAGTATTGATCGTTTATTTCCGGATGTCTCAATTACAACAAATCGTCCATTTGTACCAAATCCAATAATCCAAGCCAGTCTTGGGCGTGTCTTGAAAGCGATCATAGCCTTCAAAGGTTTAATGATTGAATGGGTGGTTGTTAAGGCGCACAGTGAATCGAATGATTTATGGACAGAATCACGTTATAAAGTGTTCCAGAAGGTTACCGAAAATTGCCATGCAGCTATGTGCCATTTTCATTCACCGTTAATGCCCGAATTGGCCGTCCGCTCATTTATGGTAAATCAAACAATTTTGGTCACAGATTTGATCGTTATATTTTTGATGTAATTCTATAATAATTTGCAGCATTGGTTCCACAGTTACAATACGTTGTTTAGTGCACCGTGTAAGCGTTGCGGCAATCATTTGCAAGGTAATTTACCACCAACGTGGCGAGATTTGCGATCTTTGGAACCGTACCATGAAGAATGCAAATAAATAGGTGATTAGTGGGTTTTAAAAAAAATTATCCACAATTCATGCACATTTATTGCTAGATTATCCATACAATTTGGCTAGGATTATTGAGTATTTACATTAAAACAAAATTAAAAATAAAACAAAAGTCACTAACCTTTTATTATCATCATCAATGTTTTTGTTGTTAATCTATGCGATTTATCAACAACAAAAGAAAGCTATACAGCTTGCTTAATCAGCAAGCGCAATATTACCTAAAAATAGTTTGGACAATTTTACTTTTATAATGGAAGAGTTAGAAAGTTTGAAAATCTGGTAAACGTGAATAGATAAGAATGATAATACTCGATATGATAGGCCTTGTTTGTTTGTTGTCTTTTTCGTTTACAATAAATAATTCGTTGATATCTTAGCAAATAGTTTACCAATAGTTTTTGATATAATTTTATAGAAAATCGAATGGTAATTATTATAAAAGCTACATATAATATTTTAGCTATTTGTTGAAATTTTGCTTGCAAAATACCCCATAAAAATGTGTAATACCATTCCTCATCCAATTTTTTATAAAATTTCTTTTAAAACAAACAATGAAATTACATAATTAAAAAGGATTAATATCATCAATACCTGAGTAAATTAATGGAAATTATTACAATTATGACTAGGATTAAAACGAAAAAAACTTATACAATTCTATTGTCATTTCGAGTTAATTCAAATGAATCCAATTAACTAAATAATGGAGTTTGTACCATTATTGGAATATTATTTTCAATTGTTTTTTTTTTAAATTTATTATTATTATTAATTAAAGGCACAAATTTCTAAATAGACCGATACAGCTGGAGGTATTTTTTGATTTCTTTTTGGAAAACTTTAAAGTTACCATTCTGAAGAAAATGTTTGATTATTCCCCTCTCTCTCTCTCTCTAATTAATTGACAGAATCGTTCAAGTTTTTAGTCTCTTGGTTAGTTTAGGCGTAAAGTCCTAGACGATGAATTTTGGCAGACAGGAAATTGTGTAGAATAAAAACGATCGGTTTTGGACAGCCTTCCATATCCAATTCCTAAAACGTATTTATTTTTAGTGTGTAGTATTTTTAAAAATAATTTGTGATTGTGTTACAATTTCGTTGTCCTCCCCAGTACCAAAATCCAACCATAAGAATCGTTTACCATCATCTGAAGAATTCCGTAAACGATCAAACGGATATCTCCATAGAGTTCTTGAACCGGTACCAGCTTCTAATAATGTGAATCCGTTCTCGTAATGGATTACTAATTGAGCTGGACGGCCTTTCCATATACAGCCTGTTGAATTTGAAAAATATAAAGAATTTAATTAAATTTACAAAGTATCTTTAATAGAAATTTGTGTTATTCTTTAGTATGAAAATCCTGGATTCCTGTTTTGGTTTTTACCCAAGTTCTATCTATCCCACCACTCTCCTTTCTATTATGAAGATGTCTAGAAGTCGGCGACTGTGTGTGTTGTTGGAGGTTTTGTGTAATTACTGGTGAGTACTCGTTTATTATTACACATAATTAATGTAGATATTTTGAATATTTTTAACGAGGAAATTATGCAAATTTTCTCAAATTGGGTGAATATTTCTAACAATTTTTGTGAAAGTATTACTAAAAACGGTGTTGTAACTGATACTTACGACAGACAAGCTCTCTTTGTGTAACGGCACTAGCATGACTACCATTAACTAATGCCTTAGCCCAACTGGCTAAATCGCGATGCGTTTCGGCACGTAAATGGTGCGTAATAACACCATCAACAGTGGCACAACGTATACTAAATTCTGGTAGATCTGTACGTTTTCCACTACCAACAAGTCGTGTTGCTATTAACGGATATGCTTCAACGGGTGAACGCCATGCCTCACCAGACCACGGTGCACTCTCGTAAAAACGTAATTCACTGTCAGTAACAGCGGCAAATACTGATTGCCAACGATCAAACTCTTCTGAACTTTCCGAACTGGACATATTGTTCTGAAATCGATTGAATTTTAATTAAAATAGCAAAACGTAATTGAATAGTAAGTACGAATACTTCTGTACGTGGATGTCTGAGCAACCAACCGATATGCCTTAAATCGGGAATAGCTCGTGAGGCTTCATGTAATGCAGCCGTTGTTAATATAGCCAAAGCTGAATGGAGTGTATTAAACCATGCAATAGCTTCCGCTGGATCAGATGCCCTTAGGACACAACTATGGACAGCATCCGGTGAATGTAATTCCAAAGTCCTGCCCTCTGGAAATCGAAAATTTCCCCCATCAACACTATCCCTTTAATTAACATATCTATATCTATATATATATACGTATTATAATCGGAAAATCTCAACCGACCGTTTATTGGATTTATTTGGAAATAAGTCAGTCGTGTTATGTTCGATTTCGAATACATAAAACATCGATTTATAAAACATAATCCAACCAATTCTCTAACATGCCCCTTCCACAAAATGGTAAACCGTTTTAGGAAAGGGCTTAGGGTTTGGGATCGTGATAAGTCCGCTCGTGTGGTGAATGACAAATAACAACCACTTAACTCGTAGAAAAGAAGTCATACATTACATATATCTTTTCGTTTAGAAGACAAATCAAACTATTTTTTACGAAACGTTCATAGTTTAAGGGTCGAGGAGGAAAAATGAAAATATTGCATTGTATATTAAATATAATAAAGACATTTTCATTTCCGCTCCGAAATGGAAAACGACCACTCCTACCACCTGTAATGAATATTCATTTTTACGTAAATAAAAATGAAATATCACCTGAGAATTTTCGAAGAAAATTCTCTTTCTCTCTCTCTCTAGAGTCGACCACTATCAATAATAATCAATGTTTGATAAGTCAAAATGCATTTCACTTCATCATTCTCTATTTATTAAAGTTGAGATAATTATAAAGTTTATAATTTGTCGTCTATCTCGTTTCCCTAGTGACGTTTCAATAAGCCTTTGACAATAATATCAAAAGCACCTCTTACTCCTTATGCTATAAAGATTTCCGTCTTGTAGTGATTGGTTTGCTAAATTTAATTGGTTCTCACATTTGAAAAGATTTCCAGGTCTTCTTATCTATTACCTACTTTTTTTTACACAAAAGAATCTTAGACATATGTATGTATGAGGGTAAGATCTCGTACTTTTTGAACAATACAAAAATCGCTTATTTTCTACAACACCAGCTCAATAAGGAGGTGTTGAATTCCATCAATTGACCTGCTGTTTGGTACTGAATCTTTGAAAAAGCTCCGAGAGCAATTTACAATCGAAAGGAAAGAAGAAAGAGCAAGGAGTAAGTATTCTCTATGCTCACTCTAAAGTTTAGTCTTGGCACCAAGTCTCCACCACCTATTCCCTAAGTTAGAAAAACATTTGGCTGGAAAGCGACTCAGTTCGAAAGATGCGGAGAAGGGTGAGGTTTAACGATACCTCAGATATACCGATAAACTAATTCAACTACGTACATTAGAAGAAGTGTAGGAGGAAGTCTTCTCCTATTCACGGTATACGATAGAACAATTGTGTGGTCACAATTGTAGGTCACAGTAGGAGGAGTTTTTTAAGTTTATTATTTAGACACTTATTTAGAAAAAAATCGATTACAAAAACAATCGATTTATTAGTAAAAAAATCGATTTTTGCGAGAAATTCGTTTTTTTTTTAATTATTCGAAAAATTGCATTTTCTTGTATATATGTAATAATAAAATTACCAGATTAATATTAACAATTTATTTGTGCTAAAATTGACTAAAATGTATAGATAGTTTGGCTATATTGGTTTAAACCAACGTCGTGTATCTAATTTTATTACTTTTAATAAAAAAAATGGAGCGTAATTAATATAATCGATTTATTAAAAATCTATCTTTCATATCTAGAGAATCGATTATAAAAAAATAATCGATGAATATAAAAATCGATTATTTTTTCACATCCCTAGACACTTCTCATTGGAGTCAAGGTTAATAGTTGCTATAAATACATGTGGAATTTAATATAACTGACAAAGCAAGGTTTATCAACAAACATGTGTTGACTTTGTTCCACTCATTATGAGTTTTCAAAATTGTCCACAGCCAAGTAGGTACGTCTCATGTTATAATGAATTCAATAAGGACGGACTGTACTGTGTCTTATTCTTTTCAAAGTTACAAACAATTTAATAGTCCGTTGCTAAATAGACATAACATTTAACTGGCGTGTTTGGAATGAAAGGAAATTTTCAATGTATAATTTCTTAGAACTATTATCTGATAATTCAAAAATAAAGTAACTAGGCATCTTATTTTTCATTTCAATGTTCATTTATTAGTTTTGTCTGGTTGGTAAAGAATCATTTTCTTTTGTAATTTTTACAATTCTGCAATTAGTATTTATGAATTTTTAGATAATTTACTTGTGTACGGATTTAATTCGTGATTCTATAAGTTGGTTTTTTTAATAAATATTGATTGAAATTTGATTCTGAAAAGTCTCATTAAGAGTAGGGCAAGGACAACACATGTTTGTTGATATTGCTGTCTTAACAACAGTGGGCGTCTAGTTAAATAATAAACATAAAAAACTCCTCCTATTCGACCTACTCTGACCACACAATTGTTCTATTGTATGCCGTGAATAGGAGGAGACTGCCTCCTAATCTTCTTCTAATGTACCTAGTTGCATTAGTTTACCGGTATAAAAACTGTTACAACGTCTACAAAAATCAACAACAAATATGATGGCAAGTTAGCTTCTACTGTTCAACGGTGTACAGTGTGAGTGGTTGATTTTGTTGTACTGGTTGTTCTTATTTAAAAATGCTAAATACAGATTTTTCTTAAAAAAAGATAGATGCCTTAGTGTTACTGTAATGACTTATACTGTTATTTTTTTGTGTGTGTTCGTTTTTCTAACACTAGCAAAAAAAAGGTAATAAATGAGCTCGAGTTGATTTTTAAAACGTTTCTCTCGAGTCTTTCAAACTTCAAAAGAAGTAATCAATTTCTTCCGTACTCTATTATGAGAATAATTATTTGTAGTTTTTGAACGGAATGATGGAAATTCTCAAATAATAAAGAATTGATTTTCGAACAAAATTAATTTTTCTTTATAATATACTCTGATATAGACATTATATAATATAATAGAATAGAGATAAATGATCATATAATTATAACAATGAGGAAATTTTGTTCGTAATCGTCTTAAAAATAAAATAGAACATACAACAAAAGAAAAAGAAACGATAGAACAAATTCAATTAGTTTTAATAATCAGATCAATCAATCACTTAGAATTGTGTTGGATTTATTTGTTGTTGAATCTATCAATTCGTTTTTATCTTACTCGATTTTCAGCATGCTTCAAGTTGAAAATTGCTAACGTAAATGATTAGAGAGAGAATAGGACAACTTAAAATCCTCATGTCCATTTCCGGATTATTGATTTCCGCGGTACGGATTATCTCTTATATAAAGCCTGTTCAGTTATTTCATACTCATACACATTTACAAATTCAAATCTGCTAAATAAGCGCAAAATTTGTTGTTTATTATATGGATAATGAACAAAAATATAGTATTCATTGTGTGATTTATTTAATGAAAAATAATAACTATCTCTATTGAATATAGAGATTTAAAAGTTGTACATTTATACATGTAGGCTTTTTTTCTTCTGTCAATATCTATTCGCATCTACTTGTTCTATTTTATTGCAAAAATTCCAAGCTTAACGAACGGAGTTTTTTTCCTTTTACTTCCTCCATTTAGACTCTGTTGAATAGGAATGCAATGAAAATCGATAGAAAAAGACAAATTCAAGATGAAATCCATTTAAGTGCATCAAATCTAGTTGAAAAATCCAACAAATCAATCACAGCATTACTAAATCGAATCATAATGATTGCTAGATAGAGAATAGAGAAAAAACTGACCCGGCGCATCCACCAAAAATCTATATTTCTTTTTAGAGATGTTAAAAGTAACTTGTAGCTCAGGTGTAGGTTTAAACAGTCACCGAAACAAAGAGTATTTAGAGCAGGAGTAATCGTAGCGGGGTCATAGGGCAAATCTTTTCAATACTACTGATTTACGGTGAATTTCTTAGTATTTCTGTCTTAGGAAAACGACTTTATTGTGCACCGAAATCTTCTAATTGTTCAACTACGTTCTGCGGAAGGTGCCTGTTTTATTCTTTTCTTCAAATTTCGAACTTTTTTTTGTAAATTCAAAGAATAATAAAAAGAATGAAAAATAGAAGATCGTACAATGTACGATTCACTAAATTAAATTACCTCGACATAATATAATAAAATACGAGATTTTCTCATCGTTGGTTCGTTTTTCTTTTTAACAATAATTTGAGAATTGTTAAGGCGTCCATTCTAATCAACGGCACACAATTGTTTTCAACGCTTTATAAATGAGAGAAGAATGGACGAAAGAAACACATAACAACCAAGAAAAGGACGGTTGTATTCTTGTTGTCTGAACTTAAAAGAATGATTAATGTTATGAAAGGGCAAAAAAGCTTTGGGAATAAGAGACTATTGTGTCTATGTATATCTTGTATTGTGTGCGTGTATGTATGTATGTATGTATGTACGTATATATATGTTGGGAAGATGATTCTCTGTTCGGTATATTACGTACATACCGATGTGATAGAGAAAGATAGAGAGGTGTAGTAAAATGCCCGGATGCCGGATACAGACCTAGGTACCGGAAACTCTCGGTGTGCCATTGTTTTAATACTATACGTGTGTGTGTAGATGTCACGTGATTTATATTACATAGAAAATGGGAAAATAACAAAGAAAACTTTATACATACTATTGTTTAACTTCCGACTTTTTTATTATTATAATATTTCATGATTTCATTAATAATAATAATGAGAATAATTGGAATAACTAGTAATTGTGAAAACTTACCCGGATCCGGATATCGGAAATTTCTAGCTAAATGACATAGTTGTAATGGTAAGTAACGAGTGTCGGCCCGTTGCGGTGATTTGACGGCAGGCGGAGCACCTGACAGAAATCCTCTTTGTAATTCCCAACCAACTTCCGATATTATGCTCGCCTTACGGAAGTATGGCGTCACTTCACGCAGATATTTCACTGTAAGCAACAACAATCATAATAATAGTTATAATGAGGACAATAATTAATAATGAAAGACGAGGATGCGAATTCATTTAATTTAAAGGCATTCTTTCAGTCTTTATCTCTTTTGAATGGTGGAAGTATTTAAGGAAAGCAAAACGTTTAAAAAGAAAAAAAAACGAACAACAGGGATTATCATTAATTTAATTTATATTTGGACCACTTGACATTTTTTAATGGCAGCCAGGGGAGCTGATTATACAAGAACAATAGGGTGGATTTAAGTTTTCATTTAATGGTAGTTTTATTAGATGGTTTATTTAACAAGTCACGTTCATCAAGTCAATAAATCAAAATTACCTTCGCGACCAATGGTCGGGGGACAGGGTGACAGCGTAGTATAATTGATGTGCCCTGTCAGTACACAATATAATATAGAAGGTAACGTATATGACAACAATAATAACAATATTAGAAGACAATATTGCTATTCATATTTCATAGGACAGAGTTTATATTTCGTTTCAACTACATTTATGAAATGTACATACTATATAACAAAACAAACCACCAATTTTGACGATTTTTCATATGTAGATTTATTCTAAAAAAAAATTCTGGAATTTTATAGTTTTCTAATAATTTAGAAAACAACATGACCTAAGCAGCTGTAACTTTATAAGAACCCTCTTGAGATTCTACACATTGCTATAAATTGCAATAAATCGTCCTGTTTGTTTATTTTTTATTTATTTACTGCTGCGTTGTGGGTATTTCAATGCTTTTCACAATCAGAAGATTATTTTTTACCATTTTTGATAATTACAATAATTAAAACAGTTGGAGAAATGGGAACACATGTTCAGGTGGATCTTGGTAATGACGGCTTGAGACCAGCTGCCTGGCATAACTTTAGTGGCGGCACTTATCAGTAGGCCTCGTAGATTATAAAAGAGGTTCAGTGTTTGGAAAATACTCCCAGTCGAAATTTTAGGATACGGACGATTAGCTTTATTTCGAAAGTACAGAAATTGGTAGTCCTACAATTGCTCGTTGTCGTGGGACCGGCATTTTTCATATCCACCTAATTCCTTCATCTATATTGTGCCCTTTATTTGGGTAGCCGTATTTTTATTTTCAACAGACATTTTTAAAAATTTTCCACTTTTTTTTGTTATTGTGAAGATTAGATTCATCGCGTATATACATACAAAGTGTCCCAGCTACGTGTTCCACCTCAAATATCTCGTTTGTTTCTGAATTGAACTGGAAAAGTATCCAATCAAATTAGACTATACTTCAATTGATCGATACGATTTTCTTTCTAATTGTTTTGGAAATGCCAAAACATCATATGAAGTTTCGAAAGTGACTCAATATGAGGAAAACAATCACCTGCAATCAATATTGATATAAATTTGAAACTATGTTCTTTTTTTCTACTAAAAATTTCTTATTTGCTACTCAAAAAACTATGAGAAAGTGCGATTTACCCGACGCCTCCACCATCCTGCACGTTTTAATTTTGACGTAGACTTTTTTCGTCAATGAATAGGTTATTGATCCCAGAGAAGCTCTAATTTATATTTGAGCAGTAAATGAGAAGTTTTTAAAAAAAAAATATTATTTTCATATCAAATTCATTTGCAGTATTCATTGTAGCTAATTGATTTCCTAATGTTGACTAATTTTCGAGACCTTACAGGACGTTTTGGCATTTGCAAAATAGCTAGAAAGAAAATCGTGTCGGTCAATTGAAGTATAGACATTGTAGTCTAATATCTTTAGATACTTTTCCATTTCAATTCACACACAAACAAGATATTTGTGGTGGAACACTTAGCTGGGACACACTGTACGTTGAACAAAAGACACTTATTTAACAGCTTTTTTATATTTGTTCGCTCTTGTTCAGTTGTGTTCCTGTCTTTGATATGTTATTGTTTCAAAAAATTGTGTCTTTTTTTGTGTCCAGTGCTAGTGCCTTTAGTAAAGAAACAGACATCCCAAGCCTAACGGTTTCATAAGAACGGTAAACTTTTTTTAAATAATATTAATGAGTCTGTTTATTTTTTCTTTCATCGGTATCCTATACGAAGAGGTCGATTTTCTAATTGTTTTGAATTGTTTTAGTATAACACTTTTCAAAAAGATTTTTATGTTTATTACGGCTTTTTAAAACTCGTCACAAAATTCTTGTTGCGATTGTTTTGGAATTTTAATTTTCTTGTTGTGAAAAAAATGAGCTTAATTTTTTCAAAATTTATTAATCGACGAAAGTATCAAAGACTTCGATTATGAAATGTATGTATGTGCGTTCAATCATTATGAATTTCTGGAAAGGGGCGCCCGTAATAAGCTTGCCTGGAGCACCAGGAAAGCTCGGACCGGTCCTGGATCTTGGGACTGTATGCTTTTGCGTGGAGCGAGATACACGAGCCCATTTTCACACAGCAGAACACAATTGTGTGGTTTTCTCGATTTCCTCGAAAGTGGAATATTTTCGCCAAATAATTTTACGAAATAATTTTCGTTAAGTATATTATAACCGAATACAATATCAATCGTTGCTCCATGAAATATATAACATTCGTTTATGTAGTGTCAAAAAAGTGTAGTGCTAGACAACCGGGCATGCGTCCATTCTGTGCTGTGCTTCTGATTAGGATAAAAGATTTTGCTCAGAAAAGGTTCTGCTTTCCTCAGTGGATCACTTGTTTCCCAATTGTTCATCTCTAGAATAGCTTTTAGTTTTACACTTTCCAAATATTGAATGTATAGTCTCTTTTTTTTGTTTGACTCTCGTAATTATTAACTCGTAATTAATAACTCTTATAAGAGTCGATATTTAGGATTTCTGTTTTTGCATTTGATTATTCGACTAATTGTAGAAATTTCAACAATTTGAATTGAAATGAGCGTAAATCGTTACATTAGACATTCATTAAATTGTAATCATTTTGAGTAGGTACTGGTAATATTAAAGTGTACACCTTGCGATATTATTATCGTATTATGGAAGCACAGGTGTTCTCATCTATATCTTCTTCATTTACCAATTTTCATCGTTCTACCATTTGTTACTGTTGGGTTATTTGAATTTTAATCGCACAACGGCCAACAGTATACATACGGGTTTGGTGGTGAGCTAATGTTAAAAACACCTGCGTTTTCATTCGTTTCCCAATTATATTCTACTCGAACAAAAATGAATTTTTTGAGTTTTCTTTTGCGATAATTATTCACATACTGATAGCTTTTTAACGTTTCGTTTTTTTGTTTAAAGACCAAATGTGGAGTTTTTATAGAGATTTCAAAGTCCGTCTCTACTGATGAAATAGAGAAAATATATAGACGGTAGATTTATTTCTACCACCATCCAATCTAAAGCAATTCAAATTTCGTATTTGCTTTTAATTCTTTGTCACAAAGAAAAAAAATAGAGAAAAACTTATCGTTATCATTTCAAAAATTTCATTCGATTGAATGAATCTAATAGCGCTTCCACTACGTATTCGATTTGTTGATATTTGACAGGACAGTGGTGAAATTTTGTCGAAAAACGGCAATATACGAATCTGTTATGGATCGTTTAGTTAGCCAATAAATTTTCTCATATTCAGAATACTGTGTGCGGTCTATATATTGTATAAATAAAATTATAGCAATACGGGTGGAGATAATGTACGAATTTTGTCGATTGGAAATCCATCCCCATTCAATCCTTCCCCCCGAATTCCTCATATTCTATATATGTTAGTGGTTGTAGCAGTAATAGTAACTGTAGGTGATTTTCACGACTAGATTTTCCAATATTATACGAAAACTGGTCCGCATCATTGACATTTACGCCTCAACACTATAGGGGTGGTGGTGGTAGTGGGTAGGTAGTGATCCTTTCTATCTATATTGCTGATTCATATTTAACTCTAACCGTTTGTTTTCGGATACGACAGATAAATTGGCTATTTATCTTTGGTCACACAAATGGATGCGTGCAAATTGGTTTTTGTTTTTAATATATAAAAACATATTTTGCCTTTTCGAAATGTGTAATGAAACCGTTGAAAATTACGGGGATTTTCAACTAACTGAGAGAAACAATGAAATGAAATAAAATGAAACGTTTCAATTTAGTTAATAAAAAAATACAACTTTGCGGATGCGGAATTTTTTTGGACAAATGCCCATTTTTATAAAATATCAACGAAACAAACTCTTTATAATAGTAAGCTCCATTAAGAGTAAAGTTGGCTGATTTTCGGCTTATTCACAAGAAATATTTCATTGATATCAGATCCATTCGACTAGAGAAAATTTAAAAGACAAAACACAAGAAATGAGAGAAAGATTTAAGCTATATTTGCAGATCTTAATAGTGCAATTGGTTAGGAAGACAATCATGGTCTTTGGCAGATTATCCAAAGTAAAATAAAAAGATCCTCCACCGGCTAATAAAACAAAGCAGATCAACATTGAAATACTGGACTTTGTGGACAAAAAGTTGTTCAAATAAAATATAGTCACGTCCTCTTTGCATGCCATCAAAATAGGCATCAAAGGAGCTGCAGCATAAGTAGTTAGTTTAAATTTATGACCTAAGCTGAGATAGAAGCCACAGATCGAGTGACTTAATGGTCGCTTCTTTTCTTATCAGGGCGCTTTACAGTACAATGCGGATATGTTTCTTATTTTTTTACCTTATAGGTTCAGCACTTTCAATTCGACGTCATGGCGTCCAAATTACCATTTATCAGATCATCTATTATTAATTGTCCGAATTTGATTCAGGGAATGTTGAAATTGATTTGTTTGCTTTTGTAATAGAGTAAGTGGCTAGTAATTTTTGTTTTTGTTCCATATATTAAAGTATATTAAATAATAAAACGTATTAAAATTATTTATCTGTTCTAAAGTAGCAATTTTAATCGAAATATACAATCTAAATGGGCATGTTAACATTGCTGTTATTATTTATAGTTGAAATTTATTGTTGAAATTACTAAAAAGATTATAGTAAACTGATAGGGCACCACATATTAACGTTTCTATTACATGAAAAAAAACCGGAGCAAAAAAGTAGCTTTACGTAAACTATTAAATAGATTTACTTCTTGACTAGTTTAATCTTTTTAATGATAAAGTTTTTCAAATCGATTTGTTCTAAAAGTTTCTAATTACCAACTTTTTTGAAGGTGAATCAAATACTTTATCGAACAATTGGCCCGCAACACAGTGCCGGTCTGAGGAGGCGCCGAACCAAATAAGTATGGAGAATATTATTTAACAAATCGTGAAATTTAGCCTCGGTCCGGTTCTGATTTTGCAGAATATTCATCTACTTTTTTTATCCATTAACAGTCACTGGATATTGAATTAAAAAAGCGTTAAGTGGACTTTATTGTAAATGAGTTGGGTGAAGAATCCGAATTATTTGACTTTATAGATTTTTTTGTAGGCTTTAATTCCGATGACTGCAAAAAAAAATCAATCAGGGTTTTAATTTTGCACTCTAGTTGCACTTGGAACAATGGATTTGAAATCGTTGTTGTGTTGAAATGGGAGTATTGTTTTTTTCAATTTCTCTGTAGTGAAATTTGTTCTTTTCTATAGTTACTATAATATTTCCACCTACAAGTTTGACTACAGTCGATGGTCACTACTTCCTGTAGCTCTAATTATTGAAGTTTTTATCTTATATATCATGAAATTTGATAATGTTGGAGTAACTGAGTACCTCACTATTCCTCCAGGATTTTCTGTATTCACCAATGAAATGACATTTTAGGATTGTAATTACATACCGGAGTAATAAGAAGACATTTCGTGACCGAATAAGGTTAATAACGACGTGAGATATCTTCGAATTACGTTACTTATTTAGTTTTAAATAATTAAACTAGACGTAGAAATATTGGTATGCTTTCTAGTTAATCCATTTTATGGCCTAATCAACAGACCCTCACTGTATATCTTAAATTAATAAAATCGTCTAGTTATTTTTCATCATACTTGTAGCGAATGATTAGAATTTCATTCAAGTATAAATAATGAATGTCGAAACAAACTTTTATATTACTATAGATTATTTATTAATGAGTCAAGTTTAATGAACTTTTAAGATAACAGCAAAAACAAAAAGTTTTATTAATTCTTGATTAATTTTTTTTTTGTCTCTTGAAAAATTCTCGATTCAAGTACCTACTCTCTCATCCGAAATTGAACAGGTAACACAATCTATCAACGAATGAAAAAGTGATATTTTCAACAGCCCGCCCCTATCGTATTGTAAATTGGTTCATTTTTCATCATACGGTTAACTATACGACATATTTCACGTTATCAGTAGATTATTTGGACGTGGTATTAAACTCGATCTCGATCACCATTTAAAATATTATTTTAAAGTTCATGTTTTCGATGATTGAAATATTTCGTCGGTGTTTGAGATTATTTAGATTTTTACTGTTATTTTATTATTACTGGAATACGGTGTGTTTTATGCATAAAATCGTGCAAAATAAACGGAATTGTAATATTCTCTACAAGTACCTATAAAAATGGAACGAAATTACGTTATATTGATCAATATTAAAATAGAACGACGAGGGTGAAAAAAAATGTAAAAAAAATATATTACAACTTAATCAAACGATATTAATTTATATTAAAATGAAATTGAATCCCATCATCTTCTCATTTTCCATCAAAAGAAATCAAATACGGTATACAACAAATGATAAAAGACTAAAGCCAGGCTTTGCTTGTATGACATGACAATATACATTCATACAATCAAAGTGTACGTTTAGTGACAACATTTCCAGTTGAATAATCCTTGTAGGCCCTCAATTATTGCTCCATCTCTCTATCTGCTGTACACGAAAATTGTACATGGTAACGGATTGATGTTATACAGAACGCTTGAAATCATACTGATAATATAACGTTACATTTAATGGATAATTATTAACATTATAACTAGATATTGGATCCTCGTTTAAATTAAACCACAGAATAATCGACAACAACATATGTTGAAATGTGAAAAGTTAAATTCCGTTGACTATTTATAGGTAGAATTTGGTAGCTAATAACAAAATTTATGATGGTTTCTCACGAGACGCACATTCTTATTTGTTTTACAGTTATATTCTTAGGGTGATTTCCGGGCGAATTGGCCGCAGCTTTATTTTATTACCGGATTGGTTTTCGTTCAAAATTCATCATTGAGTCATCTTTAGTGTGGAAATAACATTAAATTAAACTCTTCTTCTCGCCATTCAATATATCCAAAAAAAAACTGCTTCTTATTTGTCTCTGTAATTTTATTGCTTTTGTTTTTTGTTCCACAAAATCTACTCTTTAATGATTAAATATTCATATATTTGTCGAAATTTACCAGTCTAACATTATTATTTATTCATTAGAGAAGATGCAAAAAAGAACTTCAACTACAATCTGAAACTTTTAAAACTTCCAACTGATAACAACCCTGATTTATCACTAACTTAACCAGTTATTCAAATTTAAATTTTCCGCTTCAATATTCTTGGTATGGGGAATTTAACGCAAAAATATACAGCGTGTTCCAGCTAAGTGTTCCACCTCAAATATCTTGTTTGTGTGTGAATTGAAATGGAAAAGTATCTAAAGATATTAGACTACAATGTCTATACCTCAATTGACCGACACGATTTTCTCTCTAGCTATTTTGGAAATGCTAAAACGTCCTATAAGGTCTCTAAAATTACTCACTATTAGGAAACCAATTACATACCTATAATGAATACTGAGAATGAATTTGATATGAAAATAATATTTTCCTTTTAAAAACATCTCATTTGCAGCTCAAAAAAATATCAGAATTTCTCTGGGATCAATAACCTATTCATTTCATATCAAAGACGTACAATTCATCGTGCAGAATGGTGGAGGCGCCGGGCGAATCGCACGTTCCCATATTTTTTTGAGTAGCAAATGAGACATTTTTAGGAGAAAAAAAGAATGTAGTAACAAATTCATGTGCTATATTGATTGCAGGTGATTGTTTTCCTCATATTGAGTCATTTTCGAAACCTTATATGATGTTTTGGCATTTCCAAAACAGTTAGAAAGAAAATCGTATCGGTCAAATAGACATTATAGTCTAATTTCTTTAGATACTTTTCCATTTCAATTCACAAACAAACGAGATATTTGAGGTGGAACACTCAGCTGGGACAGCCTGTATATGTATATATTTGAAGAGGAAAGAATTATCATCTTGAGGAATCGTTGCAAAAGTCACGCTCACGTATCCATGTTAAATAATATGGTGAAATTTAATTACGTTCGATAGGATTTTCGTTTGCTTCTTTCATTCTCATCTTTAGATTCGCCTGGTTTTTTTTCCATTCGTCTTATGTTCTCGTGATACAATCGTGCCAGGACTTTATGATGATCATCAACACCACCACCATTACGGTTTTTCTCGTTCAAGCATTAACTGTCGCCCCCCCGTTCGAATTGGTCTTTGGAGACCTTTACTTAATGATTTTCTAAAAGAAACTTATATACGATTTTTTTTTGTGTTCTTCCAAAAAAAAAGAATGGCGCTAATGAAATTAAAACGAGGAAAAATATCGATTGATAAAAAACACACAACTAGATTCGTTTTAAAACGAGAAGTAAAAGGAGGAAAATTACAAATTTCTCTTGTTGGGGAAAAAAACTGTAATAAATATTGATGGAGGCGTACTAATTTGATTGTGTCGAACGTTTGACAAAAAAAAAGCGAAATTTAATGATTGATTGCATGGAATTTAATTTTCTTATTAGAAAACCTGAAATCAATTTCACCATCTTTTTTTCATTTATTCCTTCAACAGATCTCGTTTCCCTTGTTACAAATTCTAATTTGTGATTTAATGGAAATTCGTTTGTGTGTGGTATGTTTTTTGCCTCTCTCATCAGAAATGTGCCAACAAGAACAAGAAAAACCCAAATAGTTGGAAATTTATCAATGTGCGGTTATACGAGCAATTTAATGAAACAATTCGTATAATTTACTACAAGAATTCCTTTAAATGTATTAAAGAGATCGTAGTGGGAGTCGAAGAGAATTGGTATAAACGACAATTGAAATATGACGAAATTTCCAACTATTGGTGAAGATGATTGTGTCCCTATCTGTCTCGCTTTGTTTTGTTTTCCTATAGTCTGGTTGGTTTTAGTTGCCTTCGAATTAATTCGATGATTACAACAACGGAATTGCAGAGGAGAGCTGTTCGGAATTTTGTTCAGAATCGATACACGAATGTTAGAAATTCATTTCTGATTGTTAGTTTCATACAAATAAATCAACCATAATTATGCCTTAAGTTTGTTCGTACACTACAAACAATTTTGTATTTATTTCCAATGTAAATGATAGAGATAGATATAAGAAAATTTATTCAATTTTCTGTAGCAGCAGTAGAGTATTGCCAATATTTTCCGCAAACCTATTATAAAGGTTCACCGCTGACTTTTCCTATATATACCAACATAGAACTGGTCATTTTATTAGAATGATATGCGAATTTTGCTGTAATAATAAAATTGTGGAATTGGATTTTATCGGGGCAAATCACACCCTATAATATAAACGCATACAGATAGAAAAGGGTGACATAAATAGGCAAACATAAATATATATTTAATATCAATTTACTTGTCGATTTCGTTATGAAAATAAATTCCTATTTCATCATCATCATAAAAAAAAACGGAGTTTCTTTGAACGGCAATTTAGCAAAATCCAAAATTAACGACGATATTTATCAAAGGGATGATAATAAATACGTATCCGTTTGAGTACAGGAAATGTTTCATTGTATGAAAAATAAATTAGGGGATTTTCTTCCAAACGAAAAAAAAACGTGTACAGGACGATATTATCGATTTAGTTATCGTGTACAATTATTCAAGCATAAAAGGGATGATCAATATTAGCCTTTCTAATGATCAACCTTGAGATATATCAAGTTCTCATTAAATTCTGTTTATCATTCAAATACTGCAGATTTAGGAAAATGTTTCCTATTATTTTAAAAATTAATTACTATAACTGTTTTTAATTAAACAATTCAAATAAGCTTTTCTTGCCATCGAGATAATTTTTTCGTAGATATTAGCAATTTTTTGCAATGGAAATGGCCTTGCTGAAAGTGAATGATAAAATCAAGCTTTTCTCTCAGAAAGCACACTTTTAACTGTTTTTAAAAAGTTACGATTGATTCTATGTTCCGTCAAAGAAACAAATTTCATTGCTTTCATCATGTTGAGGCGCCAAATTTGTCAAAGCCCTTTTCCGTAAATAAAATGAACAACGAAAACTGTGTGTTTTGTGTAATTTTGAGTTTAATGCGCCACAATATGCAAAAATCTCTGAAAGTCAAAAATTTTGATATATTCAAAACGCTTCAGGCAGACTTCGTCGCATTAGTGGGATTCCGAAAATTAACGCGATACATAATTTGCTCTGGGTAATCTGTTCGTAAATTAATGGAGCTTTTAGAGATCTTATTCCGGCAAGAACCAGGTGCTGTTTGTTGGCAATTTTATCTCAATCTAACAAAATTTTAAATTTCTCTTCAAATAATTCAAGATGATGTTGTGTGATGGTTAATTTATTAGTTGACTTTAGTTTTCTATTCGTTGTGTAATCTTTATTCGCTCATAAAACATATATAGCGCTGTTTCGAGTTTTACAGTAATCCTACTGCATTCCCTCACGTAATCACTAACGTTTACACCTTCGAGAACTGCTCAATATTAACGAAAATTCGTTCAAAAGTACATAATTTACTTTGAACATCTGAAAACAAAAAATTTGGTCTCACGTACGTTTATTTCCAATAAGAAACGCGCCCCAATTTTGACGAGTCGTAAATTGTAACCGAATCCGTCGTTTCAGTGTTCAATATAAACAAATAACGATTATCAGTCGTGTATCTCGATTCGTTTATGGTTACCAATTTATTTCTGTGTAACCAATAATGTAATCTGATAAACGTTCAGCTTGAAAGGTCGATCAGGTCGTGGTTAAAATACGACTTTAAAAGAAAATTAATTCAATTTAAGGCGATAGTGGACGAGTCAGGATTAACCTGCTTACCCTTAATAATATAGATCGGATAACAAGATTGTTGTAGAAAGACAAATAAACGAATACGACCGTACAACAGGGCAATTAATTAAATAAAAGACGATTCTCTTTGAAATTCGTTAAATATTGAATAAGTCTTAAGAATTATTGACATAAACGCAAACAGCGCTACTGAAGTTAATTAATATTCGTTTTTTAATTCTCTTGTCTTTTCATATATTTTATATTCCATTCTTATATTATTTATTCCATGCTATAGGTTATTTGCTTTCGCTAATTAACAAACAAAACTTTTTCCACGTTAATTTTAGTTTTTTTTTCGAATGGTTTTCTATTAATTACAAATCAAATAATTCAATGTTTGATTCGTGTGGTTTCGAAATAACCGTACAGTTCTACAAAAAAAAAGGATTTCTAGTTTTTGTTGTCATTTTATTCCTTCCAATTCTATCATAATAAAATCCAGTCGGCATTCATAAAAGAAGGGAGAAAATGCCATGCACCAAAGAAACCCTTAAAGAAAATTAACTCAAAAGAAATTGTTCTTATTGTTACAATGATTACTTCTCCTTTGAATAGGGGTAGTTTTACAAATGATAAATTCTACCAAGTTCTCTCATTTGAGTATTGTTTCGTCTTTTTTTTCCTCCCCACCAAACAAGTTAGTAATAGATTTATATTTTAATAGAAAATTGTCATTAAGAGTCTCTAAAGGATTTAAAACGAGTCTTAAAATTGGCACGAGTTCTCTCGCTTGTCTTAAATACATAAATTAAATTAAGTGCTTTTATAGTGAATTACTCTTCACAACTACTTTGAGCTTTTTGGTGGTGTTTCGTCTTTTCTTTTTTGTTACTCCTATTATTCTGGATTTATCAGTAAAAATAGATTAATAAAAACGATAACGATAACGATTAAACTTACTTACTAACTAAAAGATCAGATTTATCATTCTAATTATTTGGAAATTCTAACAAGACAACCATTAATTACAAGTTTTACTTAATCTCAAGCATAATCGGCAATTTATGGCCAAAAGTATTCAGAATAAATCGTATATTTGCTTAAATTATTGAGTCGAAACACAATCATGCTTTGGACATTCCCAAAAACTGAATAATAGAGGCATTTAGAAGCTACCACACGTTACAAATAGATCTTTTATGTCGTACTTGAGAGTTCAGCAATTTTCTAACTCATTTATTTTTTAGTTTATCACCCTTCCCTTCCCATATTAGAGTTTTCTGGATAAATGGGCAAATTAGAAGATTAACTAAGTTTCGCTTTTTCCTGCTTTTATGGAAGTAGAATATGAAACGTCCCTAAGGTGGGGTGCATCGTCATGAGACCCAAATATATGCACAGATCAGTCTAGACGGGCTTACAAGCAAATAACACGAAGCAGAAGCTCCCCATAGTTTTTGATATGCAAGCGGTTTGGTACCTTTCAGTTAAACTGTGAACGTCGATTATTTATAATTTGTAACGTGTTTAGATGAAATACCGCAACTGTATCACATGAGGTGTATTTCCTTTTTGTTTTCCCAAATCGATGCCGGTTTATCCAATTTATTTTGTATATCAAGTGACGAAATACTAATATCGGTGAATAAGAGAGATGAAATCTGGTTATACGTGTAGGTCTTAAATCGTGTTAAATTTTCAAAAAATCCCTCTCATATCATAGCAGATTAAAATAAGAAGCCTACTGAGGAAAAAATAACATTTTTCAATCTGAATTATAAATGGAAATCTCTATAAATGGTAGTGGTATAGCGCAAAAAAAATAGAAGGGAAACCGACATCTATTTGCGTATTACCAATTTTTTGTTCCAATTTAAATCTCATTTCTTTCTGTTTGTTTTTTATTTGAACGAAAAAATCAAGTTGAAAGAAATATAAATAATTCTTTTGGTAGAATTGCCACTCACCCGGCGCCTCCACCATTTATATTTGACATGTGAAAATTTCGTTGTTTTTTGTGTGTGTATTTGTGTTCTGAAGATTAAATCGCTTGGTAGTTTTGTTTGTACATCAATTTTCTCACATACACGTTTTACAATTTTTAAACATTGTTGTTGTTGCTGGAGTGAAAAGTGTAAATTGTGAATCGTTCAAGCTGGGTAAAGGCAAAGATTAAAGAGACAACGATTTATTGCTTCAACACATTACTTTAAAGAGAAAAAAAAAACAGTTTATCAGTATAGATGGCTTGTGTTGTAACACATCACGCATTCCGTGTTGTTCAATTGTACTTAACTAAATTGTTACGGTGCTTTTCTACGATAATTTCACTAAAACATTACGTTAAATTTAATGAACTTAGTTTCCTTTGGTCTTTGTGTTTGAAACAACACCCGGTGCTACTATTGTTTCTTATGTATAGAATAACATTTCGAACGTGCGAATTTCAAAAACGTTACGCTCAAAATTTACGATTATTCGGTTTAAAAAAGTGGATCTAACGTTTAATGAAGCAATCTCAGTTGGAGAATTAGTACATTGTAGAAGGATTTGCAGTTTTCTTGGATATATCTGAGGAATATTCGGAACTTTACGAGCTTCTTCTTTCATTTGTTATTCTGTAATTATTTTGATTGTGCGAAACTGCAAATATAAAAGTTGTAGGTAATTTATTATTCCATTTATAAAACTTTTTATGACGCGAATTCGTTTCTAGTGCGTTATTGTTTTGCTGGAAAAATGTTTAGAGCCCTAATATTTAAATTTTTGAAAGAGTGATTTGCCTTTTAGAACAATATACTAGAAATCATTAAAACTGGGAGTTTCCATTTCGTTCAGTTGTGGGTAGGCATTCAATCACATTTATAAGAGTTTAATTTACCAAAAAAAAAGTCCATTTTGTAATGTTGGAAGATTATGCTCTAAAATTTATTTGCTGAAAAGCTTAAAAAACTTTAATAAAAGCTTTATACGTTACATGTTGGCTTTCAAATAATGTAAGCTTGTGCGTTATAACTCTCAAATGATATATAAAAAATTAATTGTAGCATCAGGCAAGGTAAAGGAGGGTAACATAAAAATGGCAAATATTCCTGTATTCACCTAATCCTCCAGCTATTAGCTAGAGATTCTCTGACCGTCAATTTCGATACATAGAGGTATTAAGGCTTAAAGACCCGATCGATCGGCTGATCAATCGTCAGATCGATCGTTAGAACGATCGAGCAACAAATTTGCGCGAGCGATCGCTACGTGTTTGGGGCCTTTGATGGCTGTACCTTACGGCATAGAAAGGTCGATCTTTCTCTCCTGAAGTTTCCAACAACGGTCGGAGATAAAACATTGTGTAATTACCAACTTAGTCCCAACATAAACATTTTAGATCCAACATAGTCTAGTAGTTTGCGACCATATATCAACTGTATCATTTACTCTATCCACATACACCTACATGAAATTAGTCACACATAGTTGGGACTGTGTGACAAACAAACAAAAAAAAAACAACAATTAAAAATAAAAAATTAATCAACGAATACAACAAGTTTTATTTATTATAAGAGGATTAATGAACTATAAATTCTTCTCATCAATATAGTGAATTTCAATTTAAATCGAATCGTATAATACCTATCTCTCTTGTAATCGTAATAAATTTGTACTTTACAGTATTATACGACACGTACCTATATTCAGTCACTAGGATTGTTGAGCTCTTCTATATTTATAAATCAATGTCAGCGATTTGTTTTGTCGATATTTCTAATGAAATCGAATCGAACATATTCAAATGTACAAAACAAGCACACAATTTAGTCTCTCATCAGCAACGTTTTCCTCTTAATCGTCTCCTTATTGGAGATTTTTAATTGGACTAATTTTGTTGTCGAAATTACAACTATTATTAATAAGAATTATCAAATGGGTATCGTTTTCATTCAATTTTTTTTTTGAAACGATCAAAACGAACACAATTCTAAGTTAAAGTTGCAATAGAGCAAATTTTTATTATAGAGTCGTTTGAATAAAGCAAACCTAATTATTGGAGATATTTACGTCTTTAAATTGGAGCTGTAAAGTCTAACGATCTTTAATCAAACCTAACCCCTGTGGAAATTAAATGAAATTGCGATGTATATATGTATAGTTGAGTGTCGCCTAGAACGGCTTAATTACTTCATATGCTCGGTTATATTCATATGTGAGGCTTTTTTCTATTTTAATTATACTTAGAGGAAGAGAAATAGTTATACCTACATTGAAATTTCCAAAGCTCTTGGAAATAATTAATTTTACAGTAAAATAATAGTAAACAATCATTTAATACAAGACAAATAATCGTGTGTTATTGCATGGAATAGTACTGGATTGAACGGTTCCTTGGAGACGGAGAAATCGGATTTTTACACTACATCAATGTTTACACAAATAAAACAAAACAAGACGAATTTATTGGAAGATAGATTTAGATAGAGGGACTGAAATCGTGAAAAATACGTATCTTTATCCATGATCTCCGAATGAACTTTACAAATACACACCAAAAAAAAAACGAAATTAAACGAATCTTCAGTTGTAACAAAGATAATCAGCTGTATGAAATAAAGATAGATATAGTAGAGTTGAATCAGAGTTGAGCTTATGGAAAGTTCTGTTTGTTTAACCCTGGAAAACTAACAACAAACCAGCCGCCCTTATTATTCTCTCAGTCAGTCGTCGTATCGAACAAAGTTCTCTCTCTTTCTCTATCTCTTGTTCGCTTATTCCCTTCAACAAGAATGTAGATGTGTATGAAAATTGTTATAAATTGTTGAAACTATTCTTTATTATGAAGTTTTTCAAACCATAAAATTCCTCATTTATTGTGAATATTAAATTGAAATCTAAGAGCATTTCATCATAGACTTGTTCAACTTGTCAGCGAATTGTTCAGGTAAAGTTCTCAATTATATAACAAGACTCGCCAACAACAACAACTTAGAACAAACAACACTTTTGACATCTCTGTTAATTTGTCGATGAACTTTGTCTAAAAGAAGTGTAGATTACTTGTAGACGACACTGATGAATTTTGTTCGGTAAAACTATTAACAAACAATAAACTAGAAGCGATTAAATTGCAAATAGCATAAAGTTCATGATAGATATTGGAATCTTTTGTTATCAGAAATTAGGTAGATTGTAACCAGAACACGATTCGAAGTTGTGTTGAACAAGAAGAGACTGGAACAATATTGGAGAACGATCAACTAAAGTCGAATTAATTCTGTGTGTATTTTTTTTTCTATTACTTTCTATATATTCGAATAGAGTGGGAGATTAAGAGATGTATTTTAATGGAAATATTTGAGAATCTGCTTGATGACAACAGCAAATACAACAAATAGGAAATGGAACAAGGGGAAGAGAGAAACGTATTCAAAACTGATTGGATGGTGCAATGCAAACGACAGCCAATTTGTATATAAAAGACGATTTCTCATAAGATGCCAACCCTCTGGCTTGTAGGGGCGTCATCCAACCATTACATTTTGCATTTTCATCTCCCTATTTTGTTTTTAAAGTTTTTTCACAAAATGCAGTGAAAAAACGTCAATTAACCCTAATTTAAAAGAATCAACAGTCTCTTTAAATTTCTCTAAATTACGGCTTATTAACTTGACTTGTTGTTCAACATAAATACTTCGACTTTAATATTTTCTTCAATAAACGACTTATTTCTCAGTAAAATGGGGAATTTCTGATATCTAGATTGAAAATTAACAACTTCTTTATACAATTACGAATTATTGTCTTTTGTAAAATCAAGTTTTTGTTCCCTGCACCATCACACAAAGAATCACTTAGAAGAAGGTCTGAAAAAGATCCAACAAACGCACAAAAACGAAAACAGAAGAAGAAGAAGCAGTAGTCTAAATGACTATGAAGCCAAGAAATGGCCACATTAAGAGCCGCATATGCAATTTAATAATCTTGCTAATAGAAACAATTACCGCCTCTTACTTCGTAAGAACAACAATTACGGATAATTATTATGCAACGTCGCTATATATAAAGGCTTTTATCAAGTAAATCGTGTTCGCTGCACACCATATGAGGAATGAAATGGAGCTCTTTAGCGAGAGTCACTTTGAAATCTTTACAGTTGAACAAAATTCGTTCGTAAAAAGAGAAAAATACGTTCTTTGTCACAATATTCTCTTCGTTCATACTTGCGACCCTCTAAAGAATTTCCATTCGATTACCTGATTGTATTTTTGATAAAAAGAATACGTTCGTAGAAGGCGAAACAACAAAAAAAAAACTCGACGCAATTCACAGAATTATTTTGATTTGAATAATGATCATTTTGGTGGAAATTTCAATCGATTGCATTGTTACATTTTGCAAAATTTTCTATAAACTCGTCAACACAATTTGTCTCCTGTTTTTTTTTGTTGTTTGGCATTCGGAAAAGAATGCAGCCGTCAGTTATTACAAATGTGTGAACCGTTTATGTAATTTAGCTTTAATTTAATGAAGCACTAGCACGCCATAGAGATATGCATTTTGTTCGATTAAAAAAGTTGAATAATGAATGGTAACATTGTTTTTATTAATGAAATATTTAATATTTTTCTACGTTGAATATGTGCTTCAAAAAGCCACATTCCAATTACAACAATTCAGGCGTCTCTTTGCATTTGGTAAAAGCCAACCGTTCATCTGATGTAGTGTGGGATATAGGAAATGCGTTATTTACTTAGGACACCCTAGACCTTTCTCCAACTACTAGATTTCGTATCAATTATTTCTCTCCATAGACGTGTTGTCTTCTATTTGTTATCGGTTCTGCTGACATTCAGGTCAAAATAAACAGTGTATTACAAAATAAATAAACATACAACGATCGTCATTTAATGTGATCTTAGAAAATTCCGATATGTTCCAAACATTTCAGTGTTCAATTTCATGATCGAACTGATTAAATTCAAAACGATTCTGTCTGTAAAACAACCAACAATGGAAAAAGTTCGAAATGGTTGTTGTCTTCAACTTCAAGTGTTCTTATGATTTTTTTAAAAGATTCGTATGGCTCCGGTGCACAACTAAAAAGTCCTTGAATGGGTCTTGGCCTCGATCACGACGATTTGAGTGGCGGTTTTTTATCGAAAATTGTTGGAAATTAATAAATATATCTATAAGAAATACTATTGATACAAATAGGATTGCTGTAGTTCAACGAAACTACTAAAAACTATACAACAACAATTTGGATAATGAAAAAAGTTGGTTAAATCAACGAATATTGCTTGTACTCCACGAATACTAGCGTCATCTTTAAATATAATGAGAACTCGAAGCATCCAACCGTAGCTTTTCATCTAAACATTAGATTACCATCATCTGTGGCACAGACTTTTTTACATCAAGTTAAGAAACGGGCGGTTTGTAGAAAACAAAATTCTTATTTGTTTCGGATTTTATAGTAAATTCTATGGCATTCAATGCAAGACAAAGATAGAACCATATATTTCGATATAATTTATTTCTATTTCTATATAATTCTTCAAGAGTGCTGAAAAGCCTAATGTTTGATCTGATATACAGGATTGGCAAACTTACATGGGTCTTTTGGCTATGTGCAGTGCCATATTACATTTATAATCTTGTACAGGGACCTGAGGCTAATTATTTCTAGAGCTTTTGTCCTAAGGGCCAATTCTCCAATTTGTTTAATTGTATCCTAACTTTCGACACTAGCCTCTATTTCTCTTTTGTTGCTGGTTGCTTTGGTTGAGTTGACAAAGATGGTGAGACATAACTAGGGGGATTGTAGAACTCAACGTCGAATAAAGAAGGGATTAGGAAATATCAATCAGCATAAATATTTGACAGAATATATCTGTCAATTGTGGAGTCGACTATAAGAAGGAAAAGTTAAAAAAAAACTATAAACCTAATCGATTATTGATTAATTGATTGTGGTGCCTCTTTGAAGCGGGGCTTGGAGCTTAAGCTTCATTAGCTTCATGATAAATCCACCCCTGATATTGTAGGCTTTATTCTGTATAATTGCGCCAAGAAGACTGCCTACGACATGCAAAACATCTGCTATCTTATTTGTGATAACAGTGAATTCTTCGGAATATCATGTAAATAAAAAAATAGACAAATAAGAACAGCCTTGCCGTTTTTAAATGCAGTACTACCCAGAAATTTATAAATTTTTCATGCTTTATCTTTATCCTCCTCCAACTAAGAATCTCGATAACCACAACGGAGGTAGCAGATGTATGGGTGTCGTCCCAAAAAAGATGACCAAAGATGGGTGGGATGTGCATCTCCATTTTATTATCCATCTTTTTCTATACTGTCTCTTTTTTTTGGGAAATTTTAACAGTGGGTGCAAACGAAATTATTCCCGTACACCTGTTTGAGTTGCCGACTCTGTATAGATATAATAAAATATACTTCTAAACATACTTTATTTAACTGTTAATTCTCTAGTAACGAACACCTTTTGTGTATTTGTCTTTTGATGTTCTTCCCTGTAGGACTCAACGAATTGCCCTACCTGTATAAAGCACACTGTGATTCCATTAACAAGTAAAAATAAGCAATAATCTAATAATAAACTTGACAGCACAGGTAAATCTCGTTGATTACACCATCAATTTTTGTTAAAATAAAAAAAAAATGAAACCGCCACTGTGTATGGTGTGTCGCTTATTTTTCCATCCCCGTTTCTAACCTAAATAGACGATGGGAATTTTTATTACTTCACAGACATCTTTTGATGATGATTGAAATATCCAACATATAAAGTGAGTACGGTTTAAGAGAGAAAATGGGGAAAAAGTAAAGAAACTATACGATATATTATATAGAATAGACTTCGTTTCACATGCAAATACAGTTAAGTAGGAGAACGTGATAAAGTGAATAATGAAATCGTAAACAGACACATATCAAGGGGAACATGCAGAATAACAGATGCTTTCAATACTTGCTCTCGAACAGGGATCATCTAACGTGCTTCATCGTTAAAATTAAACGATGTCAATTTGTTTAAATCAATTAACAAAAATAAAACAACACGACAAATTTTATCAAAGATTGTATGAACTGAAATGTTGAAAGCCGTCCTCGATTTCATATCCAAAATGCTTTTTGCTGTTTTACTACTATGATACTGTAGATTAATGAAAGGGCGTTGATATTCCACCAGCATTATTACGTACATACAAATGTACACACAAACACATGGATGAATATACAATGGGCCCTTCGTTGTACCTGCAACATTTAATGGACTCACCTCAGGTGTTTAATTACAACGTCGAACTCTTCCCCTAGTCTTCTAGAATTATTACTAAGGATCTCTAGGTCGCATGCTTTAATTTCCAAAACAACAAAACACTATAATTTTGTATAAATTGATTTATCGAGAAAAACCAAATAATTGCTTCAAATGAATAAAAACAATAGAGTTTATAGTCTCTTTGCAATTCTATTGTTTTATTGTTGTATGGATTGTATTGTCACCAAAAGACAGTTATTGTTATGCAAAATTATTGGATTCGAACGTAGTTGAATTTTTTTTTTGCCATCGTATTGTTGTTTTCTCGAAATAAGATTTTGATCTTACGAAATACAAATGTAAAAACCATTCGTAATTCGAATTTATCTATCAATTAAGCAAAGTTTATGCTACATTGAATATTTTTGGTTTTATTATTATTTTTCCGCTAGGAAAAGTTATACGGTAAATGAATTTAAAGTCAATTATTGTTATTCTTGTAACAAAATGTAAGAGGAAGTGGAATTGTTTAGAAATATCTGATTGAGAATAACCGCAGAAATAAAGTGTACAATTACTGACGCAATTTACAATTAATTGAGTAACATAAAATTATCTCTGTACTCATTAAAAAACAACTCGCAAAACACTTTTCAGTGACCTGCCTTAAATGTAGATTTTCAAGTATTACTTTTTACGCTTACTTCCTGATCTTTGTATCTGTAATGCCTTATCTCTGTTTCTGTACAATTCTCCTTTAAGAAACCGCCTAAATTTTACAATGACTAAGAACAGAGCCATAGAAAATGATAATGTTAAAGGAGTGCGACTGAACATCAAAGGCAAAAAGCTGGAAAGATTCCAGTTGTAGCCACTGAATTAAAACACAAACATTACTGTTGTAAGAAGTCAATGTTATTATGTAATATGCAGGACGGTTGTGCAAAAAGTTCCGGAAGCCTAAAAGCTGGCCAACATTTTAAACTGCAAAAAGCCGTGAGCGACTAACACGAATACTCAACATATAAATAAAATTCTTCAATATCAACCCTTACAGTCTTTTCGTTTGTAACTATTACGCCAATCACGTTATTGCCCATATAACGTCTATAGAATACTGAAAATCATAAATTTCGTATACACATAACGTAATAAAAAGTCAACAGTTTTAATCTGAAAATGTTAAGAAAAGTATAATTGAAACACGTTAACTGTCATACGCCTCCCTCATCGTACAAATTTATGACAAATAATCGGTTAGTTATCGTTGGAAATTTCCAAGAAGCAGTTTATGAAGTCAAAAGAAGGCAATTTTCTTGCCACCTTTAAATACATATATATTATATATTTCTTCCTTTATGATACAGATTTGCTTTCATAAATGCGACTTATACATTTCCGCCATCAATCAACAGAAAAAGAGGAAAAAAAACGAGAGTATCAAAAGTCTCATCTGTATACAGTATTTTCAAGTGTCACAAATTTGATACTGTAGTGTAACAGATGGGGCACAGTTGTCTTTATTACTATTATTATTATTATTATTATTCTTTTTTTTTTCAAATAGAACTTTTTATATTGCTTCCACATTTCTACTTCTCGATTTTGTTTTTTTCATCATCACAACAGTAATCGATACATAAACTTTTTGTTGCAATCTACTATACTTTCCTCTTCTAAATTAAGTTCTAATCTTATAAGGTTTGTGTTTTTTGATAACACCACAATTCAGTTCTGCTCACACACAAAAAAGAAATCTACAGGATTTAGTTGTAGCTTTCTTTTGGTTACTATTCGGCATCTATCCCAACTGATTGTTGGAGTAATTTGTTAATTCAATTAGTTAGGTTAATAATTATTCAATTAATACAATAGAGAGCCATTGAAGTACATCCAAGAGACATAGTAATAGATAGATTGTTACATTAATAGAGACACAACAGAGAATAGATGCTTTCATCGGCGAGATGGAAAGTTAATGAACCATTGTTTCGACTAATTAACGTACTTATTATTTATAACTATACAACTAAATTCGAAATATATTGTTATGTATGTGTACACAGGGCCGGCGCGAGACTACAACAAACCAGGCAGTTGCCTGGAGCAACATAATTTCACAGGCGGCACTGTTTAGTGGATTATATATTGGACTTTATTGTGCGTTATAATAAAAAGAGTATGAAAATATAATTGAAAACAAAAATGTTAAAACAGTCTTAACTCTGACGAATTTGTTGAATATGGGATTGGTGTACTATCTTAGACCCTTTCAAATTGCTGTGATGTACGAAAGACATGATTCAGTTCGGAAGAAGGTTATTTTTAGAGGAGTCACATTCGGAGATTAACAATTGATCTATTCTGTCAGAGTCAAAGTTCTTTGATAAAGACAATTGCCTTTGTTTTGAAAATACAAAAAGTAGCAACCCTACAGCTGAATTCTGGCTAGGATCTAAAATTTCCAATTGGTTCCTTAGCCCCAATCCCTTCTTTTTTATTTGGGTAGCCGTATTTTCATTTACAAAAGACATTTTTAATGTTTTATATATTTGCGTCTAGTGCTAGTGTAAGTGTAAGTCTCAGTGCCAATAATCATGTTATTTCTTCTAATACTAATAGTTTTTCTTTCAATTTTTCTTGCAGTTATGCAACTATCAACTGGAATCAAACTATGAGTTTTTTTTCTTAACAGTGTTGCATACGAAAAGGTCGATTTTTGCATTGTTTTGAATTGTTTTAATACGAAAACTTTTATAACACTTTTCTACGAGACACCAAACTTTTTTTATTACGGATCTATCTAAAATTTAACACACACACAATTATTTTGGATTTTTTCTTGTTCTCAAAGGAAAATAAAAAAGTAATTAACGAAGATGCCAAAGAATTCGGTTACGTAATATACAAAACTAGTGCGCCTCATTATTAATTTCTGGATAGGGGCGCCGAAAATTAGGTTGCCTGAAGCGCCAGGAAAGCTCGGGCCGGCTCTGTGTGTACATATATGGGAAATATGAAAACCTTTCCCATCCACCCACTGCACATTAAAATAGTGGTTTGTGAAGTAGGTCATGTTAATAGATATAAACTCAGTGTAACAAGTAAACTATCTAAAGTACAGAAATGCCTGTTATAATTATTAACAATTACACGTAATTAATTAATCATAAAGAACTGCATAGAAAAAGTCGACATTTCTATTTGAAAGATAACAGAAAATCAACACATTTGCATGTTTATTGTTTTAAATAAAAATTTACTTTTAATGCGTGTAATCATTCTAAATACAGATGTAATTTTTACACTCTTATAATTCACTGGCCTCTCTTATCTTTGGAAAATTTCAAAATTATAGTGTCGGTTTTTCGTTTGAAATTGCTTCCTGGCACGCCAATAAAACTTTCCTACCCTGCGATTTCTCCCCTTTTTGTCTATACGCAAATATTTGAGGGTGAGTTTCATTATAACGGGTCAGTCATTTTTTTCCATGTTTAATACAGATAGAGTGTTGTTTGGATAGAGAAAGATTTGTAGTTTCTTGAATATTTTCAGCATTCGCTTTGAATACCTGAATTGAAGGAAATAATAATTAAATTAAAAGTTATTATTTTCTGACCACTGTCAGACATCAAATGTGCACGGCAACTGCTTACACACGAGACGTAAGTTTGTTTTTAAAATATTGCTGATTGCTTTATGCTTATTTGGCGAGAATGCTAACACGTGTGAACAGGTGTGATATAAAACAAAAACCGCAAAGAGAAGTGTTGTATTCAATTATTGATCGTTTCAAGTAACTTCAGCCGTTTGAAGGCGTAGCTTGTGCAGATAAAACAGGGAGAAAAAGAAGAGGAGTGTGAAGAAAGTTTTCATGGAACAAACTATGAATAAAGGGCAAATTTTAAGTCTCGGTATGGCGAATTTTCGAAACCTAATGGCATCAGTTTTTGAATATGTACAACAAGAGTTAAAAACAGACAAAGATGAAG
This sequence comes from Epicauta chinensis, assembly GCA_021725515.1. Lineage (NCBI taxonomy): Eukaryota > Metazoa > Arthropoda > Insecta > Coleoptera > Meloidae > Epicauta > Epicauta chinensis. Next base: position 380,797 of record JAEDXX010000032.1, read on the forward strand.
GCAAGAAAAGTTGAAGATATACCTTGTTTGGACTGTAGCTCTATATTATTTCATGTCAATGCTGATGGTGTGTTTACAATAGACAGGTAGATTTTTGTCTTTTACAGCCAGGTTATTCCGGATCTAAATGGTCCAATATCATTTGAAACTGTAGGACGTATAATTAATTAACGGTTATTAGCTTTTTTCTTTCCTATTTAAGAGAAAAACATTTAGTAACTACGATAAATTAAAACGTAAACAGTTGGGAAAACAAATATTTAACAATAAATATTAGAGAAGAATATTCGAAATGAACACTATAAATATTTAAATACAACATTATCATTGTGAAAATAATATAAAAGAGCATGTTTGAATAGTCTACCGTTATCATGTAAATACGTTGTAAAACTCAATTGGTAGCTCTTCTGAGAGACTTGCTTAGGTTCTTTCACCATTTGTATTTGTTTAACGGAAAACAACAATATAATTTGATAAATAATCTACTAATATCTGTATGAGGGATGTCCAGTCTCTTGAACTTCTACTAACTCGTTAGTACAGTAAACCAAATTCTGTACCGATTTTTAAGCTCAGTGGCTTTATGATTTTTAGCTCACAAGGGATTTATTCGGGAAGTAATAATGCTAAAGATCAAAAAGTCCTTATACTTATAAAATCGAGAAAATTGTCCCCTCGAATATTTGTCTTAATTGAAATTATACTGTAATCAGAGGCTCACGGATTGGACAGCCCTGTCTTAGATAAAAAAGAAACAAACTTTTATAATAATTTTTGAAAGTATTGCCATTTACGTTGAGCCTTTAGAATATGCCACACATAGATAAGGTATTTATCAAGTAAGGCGTATCTTGTCAACTATTGTAATTGTTAAATAAGCGACTAGAGCCCGTTGATAGGTACTTCCATAAAACTGTAAGAGTCTGTCAAGTGTTTTCGACTCTCATTATTTGCAAGAACAAGAGAGATTATATCGCCGCCTAATATCAGAAATTGTTAGATAATGCTTGTATTTATTTTTGTATCAATTATGATTTAAAATCGTTCCAGAAGGCTGCCATAAATTCGATGATCCCCCATGTTTTCTAATACACGTTTCGTGACGAGAAATCGGTAAAGTTTTGTCGAAAAGTCGAAATTTCAGCTTATGACTACAATGATTATTCTTCTTATTATTATTAATCTTATGCAATACAGAACAGTTTAGAGGAAAATTTGAATTTTTATGAGATAGAACAGGATAGAAATAGAATGTATTTAAAATTGCCGGAAGGTAGATTAAGGGGCTGTGTTGTTTCTTGTACATTTTTTTCTGCATTTTCTAGATTTCCATCGACAACCCTATAAAGATTCCAAGATAAATCCCTAATGACTTCAGGGTATAATTCTATGGGTTATACAGTATAACAAGTTTATTATTATACCATAAAGTTTCTCCATTCCCTTTTGCACATTATAATTACAACAAAACTGCAATTCTAAATAGTTACTATTTGTAATGATTTTATAATCGGAAATTACACAATCGCAATTGTTTTTATTTCTATTTAGATTTATAATATGATGTGTGAATTATATCGACAGCCACCGTAACAATAATTTCATCAAATACCATCAAAACTTGTCAATTATTCCAAAGTACCATTCATTCAATAATTGGAAATAATTAAATTCTGATCGTTATTATCTAATTTTTTCTCTCTGTCGTACGTGGACCGATAATAGTTGATTCTGTTTTTGTTATTTTTGAATATAAATTGCAAATACTTCACGTTTAAACGCACAAATGGTGGTTTTTCAACAACGTCTGATTTCGACTGATTCATGTCCATCGATTTTATGAATTTCAAAATAGGTACTATTCCATCGATGAGAGGAACAATAACACACCACCAATCACATACGCACACAAAAAAAAAACAAGAGACTGTATGTCTGTTCGTAAAAATAAAGTGGAAAAAAACGAAATAACATAAATAAATAATTGAGGATGGAGAAACCTCATCTGGTCTTCGACGGTGAATTATTTTCTTTGAGATACGTTAGTATACAAATGTTCTGTGGTTTTTTTTTTACTGAATTAGTTGACCGGTTCAGGACCACATTCCCAAGCTTACTCAAGCTATGAATAGGATGATTTTGCCATCATCCATCTTTCTGAATACGAATCTAAAACTGACCGTCTCTTAAGCCATTCTAAAACCTGCTCAACTGATTATCATTTTTAAAATACAAACAGTATTTTCGTTCGTATAATTAGTTGAAAAATGGTCGTAATGTTTGCCTTCCTAAATGTCACCTTAAAAGCGACCTAAAGCACCATTTAGCAGGAAATCGCCGTGGCTTTATTATTTTATAGTATAACAAAATTTTGCAGTGAGTGGATTTGATTATGTTTCATTTTATGTTTATTACAAATTGGCTTTATAGTAGAAATGGGCAAATTCGTTCCTTCGGTCTCGTTAACGTAAAGCAACGAATCCAAAAAGTCGCTCTACTGATACCAGATTGAATCGGCTTTTATCGGCAAACTGGTAAGAATTTGTAAGCTGTAAATATGCAATTTATTAAATAAAAAAATTTGGAAATATTTACTGTTTCTCTAACAATTTTTTTTCAAATATCGAGCATTCTATAAGAGATTTTAAATAGGAGAATCGATAGTTGATTTTGCGTATGTAGGGCATCAAGAAATAGTTTAACTTGCGTCATTTTCCATAGATGACAATCAATGACACGAAAACTGTATAAATTCATTAATTGGGCTTAGAGGGATTATTGGCAAAAATAATTCCGTTTGTAGGCATTATCCTTTTTTAATTATTGAAACAAACGACCCCTAGTAGAAATGAAATCGAGACGCTGGGCCTGGCTAGTTTGCCTAGATTGAAACCAGGCGCTAGCCAGTACACGGGAAAAACCTATAGGTACTATATACCTGTAACATGATCCTGTAACAGCCACAGGAAAGTCCTGTAGCTGCAACAGGACCAACACTGCAACCACAACAAGACTAGTCTTGTAGCACCAGCAGGAAAGACCTGTAACTACAACAGGACTAATTCTGTTGCTGCTACAGGATCATGTTACAGGCTTACGACATGTAGCGCTTACAGGTTTTTTTTCGTGTACTGGCTAGCGCCTGGTTTCAATCTAGGCAAACTAGCCAGACCCTTGCCAGCCCCTCGATTTCATTCAGGCACCCTTTGAAGTCTAAATTGATTATAAGCTTGAGTCAATCACAGCTACAATAATAATACACTCTGTTTGTTTTATTATTTATAGTTTGTAGTAACAATTTTGTCTAATTTTAACCAAATCCCTGTTAAATTTAAGATAAACGAAACAAAATTCTAATCAGTTGTATATAAAATTTAATAATTTAATCAATATTACGCCACTATCAATGAACTTCCGTCGATAATCGACTAATTAAAAACAATAGGGTATTGTTTTATATTATTTCATGTCATAATACTCACTCAAATACAGTTGGTTTGATGAAAATAATAATTTATCAGAACGTATGTAGTGTTATATGAGCGATATTTGATTGTGGAACGAATTGTGTAGCTAATCTGCAAATTCAACTTTTTAAGAACGTTGAAATGTTGCACTCAAAAAATGTAGTTCTTCAACCGCGATTGAAATTTGTATTGACAAACTCGGGGCGGAACAGAATAAAGTGGTAGGCGAAGCATTGAGGCATTTAATTAGCAACGTTGCCTTTGTTACGAATACCATTGTTTTTTATTACTCTATGTTTTGTGTTGTTTTTTTTTAATTCTTCATTGTAAGTGAAATTCCCAATCGACATGATTTGAATTCAATTGAATAATTCAAATTAACTATACTAAACTCACAAATGCTTCTTTTCCAATACTAAACTGTTAAACTCCTTCCCTAGAGGGGAAAGTGTTATTTTACCATCGAATTATTAGCCGGTAAAGTAGGAAGAGTTATCTTTGACAATTAAGTAAACATACTCTGTCAAAAATTAAGTATAACATTTGAAATGCAACTTAATGTTTGAAAAGTTCCTAACTTTTACATGTTGACATGAAAGAAAAAGAATATTGTATTGTGGCATTCCTGTTTGAATAAAACCCTACGCATTTATTTACATATTTTTTACTATTAACCCTGAAGTTCGATATTTTATGAAGACTATAAAATTATTTTCGAACGAATTTTCGGTTTAATACAATAAAGAATTTAAATTTTGGGGTCTTAATAGAGGGACTATTTATCGTTGCATAGGTTAGCTGCATTTCTCTCATTTGAAATGTTATACTTAATTTTTTGGACGGAGTATAAAAACAAATGCTACTTGTTTTGGGGAAGTCGCACGCTGTGTTATTTTGTGCGTGCCTAATTTGTAAGAGGATTTCAAGTTTTGCCAACTTGAGACAATAAAGTAGCTATTTTGTATAAAACAAAAACCGATATTGTTTTCGGAACGAAAACCGCAACCAACCCGATATACGTTTTAGTAATCGAAACCGAAAACCGAAAACAATAAAATAGTTCGAAGGTCGGTTTTAACGTCAATCCGTTAGGTCATTGCATCAACTATAATATAATTATTGAATAATAACTGTTGTTTTAATGCAATTTTTACAATTCAAATTGTTTAAATAAATAAATGGATAAAATTAATGACTACCACTTATTATTGGAAATAAACCAATGGAAAGTAGAGTTTCTCAATTAATTCTATCATGATATCATCCAATTATAGTTTTAAAGAGATTACGGCGCTTGAAATGTTAATAAACTATTTTTTTTTTGTTGATTTTATTTTGAATATAAAATATTAAATTTTAAAAATATCCGACGTAATTTATAGTGAGATGTAAATTAAATTAAACTTTAACTTTAAAAACAAATGACTCATAAATAATTGAATAGATTACATAATTAACGTAGGTGATGATAATTCAAAGAATTTCCTCTATAATAGTTCGATTTATTTAAATATTTACCTTCTAATTCAACAACTTTGCCAGCTCTTTTCAATGCCTTGACAGCTTCATCATGTGTTGCCTCCCTTAAATCTTCACCATTAACTGATAAAATAGCATCACCAACATACAATTGTTCAGTTTGATCGGCTGCCATTCCTTTAAATATTTTACTAATTAATATTGGCATCTTATTCTCTTTACCACCTTTTATCGATATCCCTAAACCATTATTTTCCGATTTAATTACACGTACTAAACGTTTCTGATTGGCTATAGTATCTGGCACATCAGGTGTTATATCACTTAGCCCACTCGGTGTTTCTATATTGTTATTATTATTATTATTACTATTACTATTACTATTATTTATGGTTGTTGTTGTTGTTGTTATTGTTGATGTTGTTGTTATTGTTGTGGTTGTTGTATTCGTACTGTTACTACCATTTAATGTTGTTGCATTCTCTAAGGTCTCATCTAATGTTATACTTAAATAATCATCTTCTAATGTTACAAATACACGATACCATTGTCCACGTACATGCGTTTCTAATATGCCAGAACGGCCGTAATAGTTTGGGGATGTGACACCGTCAATTAAACCGTCGCAAACACTCATTGTTCACAAAATAAAAATAAAAAAAATTATATTTTGTATCAATAATTTAACAATATTTACGTTGACTGTTGTAATGAATGACGTTCGATAGTATTTTGGAAAAAAATAAAACACCTGATACGCGACCGGCGACTGATGGTATTTCTATCTACTTTCTCACATGGTCACCTTTTTCAACTAGTAATATTACTATCTACTATAAACTACATTATTATTAATACCGGTACGACGACCTTCACAGTTTTCGTCACGGACCCAACTCCACGCACTTTAATAATACCTGACAAAGATGATGACGGCGATGGTAACGGTGACGGCGACTACGACGACGGCTGTAGTGGTGGCGGCGGCGGCGGCGGCGATGACAACAACAATAACCGTCTTATCAACTGGTCTGTTTAAATATATAATTTTTTTTTATATGGTGATGATAATAGAGTCCAAATTTTGATACGTGTAAAGATTTTTGCACAACGTTACAACGTATCAAATTATTTATTATTCTTGTTGTAATTAGAAAATGTTCAATGTGGGATATTGAAGAAGAAAATCGGATCCCTTTCATTCACATTATTTTGATTCGGAAAATTAATAACAAGACAACAAAACGCCAAGATAAAAACATAAAAGATGCGTTAACTATACACACTAGAATTGCTACTGTCAATTGTTTAGTTTTAGATAGAGTTTAGCCCGGTGTTGTATCTATAGTGGTTAGTGGTGGTGGTGGATGATAACGGATTCGGCGCGATTTAACACACCCCCCAATACAATTCGTTGCCATAGTTACGGGTGTCCCATGGGAATAACATTATTTTTCTGGATGTAAGAGTGCGATACAGTGGCACCTATTGGGAAGCAAGACGAAATATGAGTAGAGAACTCTGTATAGATGGGAATCTAATTAATATAAACCATCATCAGACCTTCTGGCCTTTTACCCATATTGATTCGATAACGGGCCCTACTGCTTACAATAAATAGCTAGCAAATAATCATTTTGCAATTCTTCACTGCTTTAAAAGATATATTAGATTTTGTTAAGTCTTTCGGTTATGTAGGAAATGGAAGTTGTCCATTACGTGTCTAAGTTTTGTCAAATGAAAATTTAATGAACAAGGGGACAAAAAATACAATTATCATTTGAATAAGGCACTAGGAGATTGTTTGAGCTGTTTGCGCGTATCTCTAGTTTTAACTTTTAAATGTCGATTGTAAGTGGGTCTGGAAGTTTTGTAAAGAACTACCTCTTGGCTGCCACGTTTGATACCAGTATGTGTTGCTACCATAACGACTCAAGTCCGTCATCACTTCGACCATATTTTTGCCTCCTCCGATTCAGTGTTTTGCTAATCTCTAATTCTAACTCTTAATTGGTAATTGGAAGTGGGTCTGGGTGGCCCGGAGGGGCTCAGATATGGGCTCCTTTGGGGCGGAGCCGGCTCTCCCCATCTCCAAAGCTCATCAGAAACGGGCTCTGGAGAGATGGACTGCGTCAGTCTGGGATATTTATCAAATGGCCTAACGCTAGGCGCAGTAAAGATTTGCTGAGACTTGGTAGAAAAGATCTCAGAACAATTGTGGGACTGCTCACTGGACACTGTCCCATGAATCAACACCTACACACGCTTGGCATCAGTGATGACGAGATGTGTAGGGCGTGCTTAGAAGAGGAGGAAACTCCTCACCACATACTCTGCGAGTGTCAAGCATTGGCTGGCCTCAGAGAGCAACACCTGGGACGACGATTTTTGGAACCAGAAGACATTCGGAAAGCCGAACACGGCAGGCTACTGAGCTTCATTAGAGGATTGGAACAGCTGTGGTAAGGCTCTGGTAAATGGAGGTGCACACAATGGGCCAGATGGCCTCAGTGTGCGTCTCTCATGTAGGGCCCCTCCCAAAAAAAGTGGGTCTGGAAGTTTTTTAAAGAGTTACCTCTTGGCTACGACTTTTGATACCAGTATGTGTTGTTACCATAATGACTAAAGTCCGTCATCTCCTCGACTACATTTTTGTCTCCTCCGATTCAGTGTTTTGCTAATCTTTTATAATACTGATTCAGTAAGATGTTTGATAATGCCGTGCGATATCGCAAACATAATCTGGAAAACACTGCAGATTTGATTTGTATTTGCGCCCCACTATTTTGTACAATCCATGTCTGTTAGACCCAACTTCACCCCCATCGAACCACTGTTTGTTAGAATGCTCTAACATTTTAGCTTCAAAAAGTTGTAGAGCATCTGCGATTGTTGACTAGTAAGCTTCCAGAAGTGGATATAATAACGAATTTGTTTGTTCCTGTTAATAAAGTCGAAGGTCCGTAAAGTGTTAAACAGATTAAGATAAGATAGGCAGTCTTCAGTAAGGGCACTACTACTAAATGTTGCAAAAAACGATAAGTATCTTAACCGGGAAAAGTTAATAGATGTGGTTGAAAATACCGCAAAATTAAACTGCTATTAAAGTTACTGTCTTCCTAGAATTGTGGCAAAACAATTGTGAGATTACAGCGACCACACATTTAAGCTGAAACTTTTGTAATCAGGTTTTAGAATTGGTAATTAAAACATAAATTTCTTATTTGCTTAACTATTTCAGATTTGACGCGTTTATCATAAAGACAAAGACGTCAGAAATTTGTTTTTTTAAATAGTTTTATTTGTATGAGCTGCAATTCCTGTGAATTAATGTTACAGCACTTAAAACAATGATTCGTAATTTTATTTATGACTTTATAAAGAAAAGTGTTCATTTATAATAATCTTGTAGCAAATTAAAGCAATATTTCCATCCATTAAAAATTTTCTTCGCATTCGAAAAAATGTTACGCCGCCTTTTTCCATATTAAATACCGGACTAGCAGCAAAGCTACCGAAAGCAATAACCCGAAACTACGTCCTAACAAGCCTTTATTTCATCGGACATTTGATAAGTAGATATGTTGGTTTTTTTTTCAAAAATATGACTGCTACAGAATTACGATACTGAAAATTTTAGTCTTTGCCTCCCAAGTATTTAACAACGTTTACAACAAAACTTTTCAAATCTTCTTCTCTCCACTTTGCAACTTGTAAAATATCATCAACATTAGTATCGTCATTACAACCGTATTCGGTAACGCATAAATTCGTGATTAAACTAAATGCAAAACAAACAATACCACATTGACGTGCGGCTATCACTTCATGTACTGTGGACATGCCAACAGCATCAATACCTAACATTTTTAATATCTTCAATTCGGCCACAGTTTCAAAATTAGGCCCTCCCAAACAAGTGTAGATACCTTCTTTTATACAATCATTAAAGTTGAGCTTTTTACATAATAATTTAATATCATTCAAAATATCCAAATTGTATGCATTATTCATTGAGAAGAATTGTGGACCAAATCTGGCATCATGCCAACCATGTAATGGTCCAATACCAGCTAAACCCATAATATTGAAATGGTCTTTTATTAACATAATATCACCGACATTCAATTCCGGATTCAAACCACCAGCTGCATTTGATGCAATCAAATATTGTATACCTAAAATCTTCATTAAACGCACAGGCATTACGCATTTCGATAATGGGTAGCCTTCGTAGTAATGGAAACGACCTTGCATGCAAACCACTGGTATTTCACAGATTTCACCAAACAGTAAATTACCAGCATGACTTTGGACTGTACTTATTGGGAAATTTGGTATTTTTGTATATGGAAATAATAACGGATTCTCTACAATTTGCGCTATTTTACCTACAACCAATATGAAAGGTTAATTAGTGATTTTTTTTTAGACCTTAACAATAATGTTACCCAATCCGGATCCGCAGATTATTCCGATTTTCGGACGAATCGTTAGCTTCTCTTGCAGAAATTTAGCAATTTCTTCAATGTCTTCGTACGAATAACTAGAAATTTCCGCCTCTTATTTATGACAATTAAATTAAAACAAACTAAAATTTACCATTTTTCGGTAGATCCACTGTTTTGTATTTGGGATGATTTTTCTGACGACATTGTTTTAAAACTTAAGAAAACTATTGAATCTATTGTGTTTCTCGAATAATAATAAACGGATTATCTTATCGAAAACTGTTGAGTAAATTTGATAAAAATATTGATTTGTAATTGGAAATACCCATTCATGTTTGTTTTTATATGAAAAACAAAGGCGTTCTTTATTTTAGAAAGTAGATCTGTACCCATCTTTAATTGAATTCTGACTTCACGGGCGATAATTAACTGAACATTTTTTGTCTCCATCGGCGATTTCAGGGTATAACGCACACTGACGCAGCATTTTCTGCACCCAAAATCTCTTTGATACCGTTATTTAATTTTCTAATTTCTCTCAAAAGCAATAAGAAATGACTTTTATCAATTTGACTGTATTCATAAATACCGTCCTTAAAATTGTATAATCTCCACTGTTGATATTTAATGTCAATTACGTAGGGCATCAAGCAATGGTTACCAAATTTACATTTTTCGTTTCAAGAATATCATTTGTTTTTTTTTGACAAAAAACTCAGTACTTATGCTGAATAGGAAAAACAAAAAAAAATGTAACTACATATATTTTATATTTATTTTCAATTTCTCTTGTACTTCAGTCTTTGTCTAACATATTTGTTCGAGTTTTTTGTTGTTTTTTTTTGGTGCGCATAGCTGTTATATATCATCAGCTGTTTATATTTCCACCCCATTAACGCACGCTCTGAGGCTCAACATTTAAAGTAGTTCCTGTTTGTGGCAAAATCAAACAAATATAAAAAAAATGAAAGTACGTCGAACACCGCGCGTTAGAAGTGAAACTTCTTAGGTTAGACATGAAGTTCATGTATAATTTAACGCCATTAATTAATTTGTAAATACAAAAATCATAAATCGCGGTAAGCCAGGAAATTTTAGTTTCGTTCCAGAGGGCGCTGTACATCGATCAATGACAACCAACTTTATAGTCTTTATTTTACACAGTTGGCAGAACTGACAGAGAGAGTCTCTCAGCTGTCTGTTAGGGTTCCCCCTCACGCGGTCGCACATTTTCGTCACGCTTCCAAACAAATTTTGCTACCCTCCTGCGCCTAAAGAAGTTTCACTTCAAAAAGCCAAAATATTACTTTTTCTTGGTTTGGGGGGGAGAATGTTAGAAATTTTCAAAAATTCTTTTATTTATTTGTTTTGCAAATGATACCATAAAATTACGTTCCTACATACAGGTAGATAGATTATCCATTAATTCGTGATAGTGCAACACAAAAACCTATAAACACTTATTTAACACCTTTCTCTAAAATAGTTGATCTCTAGACTTTATAGTGTTAACATTTATTTTAAAAATTATTGTTCAATTAATAGTCACATCTAAAATTCTATTAATATTAGTGTAGTGAAGTGTTGTATGACGATGTTAATAATGATCGTGGCGTATCTAGAATTACATTTCCCTAAATGGTAAGGTCTGGATTAGGGATAAACAATAGTTATTTACTGGACAAGGTGGTTAAGTCATACTTTATCCTTGAGTGGATAAAGTGTAACTTTACCACAGTGTGCAATAGAAGATTTCTTCCAAAACTTGCCTTTAAAACTCTTTTCAAATTTTATTTTATTATGAGGCAAATAACGGCCGTGGAGCACTCATAAGTAATAGAAGCAATTTAACTTAATTTTTGGTCTTTTTTTCTAAATTTTTTCTTTGACATCTGAAAAACTGATTTTGTTTATTATAGCAAGGGGTCTTAACAGCGGGCCGTTACTTTTCATAACGACATCGCAACGCCATAATGGCCTGTAGTCAAGCAAACAATTATTATTTGCTTATTAATGCAATCGTTCTATTTATGCAGTTTTCTATGGCTGTTGGTTGCTATTGGATTTCTTTAAACAACTAGCAATTGTTTTTGTTTATTTACTATCGGTTGGTATGGATTTCCATAGACAACTAGCATTTGTTTATACTATTTATTTAGTTACACAGCAAAGTGCTACTTTACCGTAGAGTTTTTAGTCGATAAAGTAGGATTTTAATAGTATTGGAGGAACAATTGTACTCGCGACTCGTGCAAAACATATGTTTTAATGGTGAAAAATTCCTTCAATTAGCTGCTTCTGTTTTTAATAGTGAATACAAAAGTCTGCACGCAGTGTTGGGCAAGATTTGCTTATCTTCGCAAAAAGCCAAATTGCTTAGATACGTTATCAAATAGGATTTTACAAAATTTCAATGAATTTACGTAATTGTCGAAATGATAAAAATAATCAACACTTATCACGTCATCTTGTTACTATACAAATAAGGTCAAAAATTGTTTAGGAAACACTTGGCACTTATCATGGGGGGGCCGAACAAATAACATATTTATTCAATTATATTGTTTTTGTAGTTTGATATCATATAGAACTCTTGACATTCTGTTTAAATAAACAATAAATCAATCTTTGCGAAATTATTTTTTTGTTGAAAAGAAAAAGTGTGGTGGTTGTGTAAATTTCACAGAGGGCATCAGCAGTAAAACAATATAAATCAAAAATATCTTTTTTATTGTAATTAATAAACCATCTACTTATTTGCCATAAAGTTTCAACAATAAATACATTATTATCTAAAGAAGTTTATAACGAAAATAATAATAAATAACAATGCGAACGAAAAGACAGCATGCCGGAGATTAAATCGGTCAATAGCACATCTTTTTCCACTATCTTATCTTTTTTTCGCAAAAAAAATAGATATGGGAAATTTCCCAATTCTGTGTTTATTAATGTTGTTGATGAATGTATTTACTTAGGTCAATCATCAATTATTATCATTTTGAAAAATGTTTATCGGCAATATACGTAACCATTTTCTGAACAAACAATTTCAAAATGCCTTGCCTCTGCTTACCAACATCGATGACCTCTTCATGATTTGGTTTATCATTAATTTCATATTCTGTGATGCCAATATTTGTTATTAAACTAAATGTGAATACAATTAGATCACAATGACGTGCTGTAATGACTTCATGTACTGTTGACATACCAACAGTATCAACACCCAACATTTTCAACATTCTCAATTCGGCCACGGTTTCGAAATTCGGACCACCCAAACATGTATAAACACCCTCATGTACTAGATCGCTAATATTTAATTCATCAGCCACTTTATGGCCATAACTTAACAATTCACAATTATAGGCTTTGTTCATCGGTGGGAATCGTGGACCGAAACGTTCATCGTTCGGTCCTTGCAATGGATTATTACCAGCAAAACCCATCATATTGATATGGTCACGGACTAACATGATGTCGCCAACTTTGAAATTTGGATTTAGACCGCCTGCTGCATTCGATGCAATTAAATGGGAAACGCCCAATAATTTCATTACTCTAACAGGCATTGCACACTTCCATAATGGATAGCCTTCGTAATAATGGAAGCGTCCTTGCATACACACCACTGGGATGCCGGCTAAATGGCCAAACACTAATTTACCAGCATGTCCCTCAACCGTACTGACCGGGAAATGGGGGATTGTTTCATATGGGAATTCATAAGGTTCCTCTAAACCATCAGCCAAACAGCCTATTTTATAACAAGAATTTCAAATTATCGATTCGGATTTTTGAGTAGTCGATTTAATACCCACCCATTCCTGATCCACATATTATACCAATGCGTGGTTTGAATGGTATTCTTTCCAATAGATATTCGGCAGTTTCCAATAACGATTCATATGTGTATCTAAAAATAAATTAAAAACATAATGTGGTTAATGAAGTGGATAGTAATATCAACGAGAAGAATTTCATGTATGATAAGAATGGAAAAATTCTTGTTAAAAACATATGTTGCTTAATAACTGTATGATGAAATTTGAATATCTGCTTACAAATTTGTCGTTTAATTAGCAGAAATAAAGCAACGTCTTTTTTTGCTTTTTTTAGTTTATAATAATTGCAAACTTTTTACTCAGTAATTCATTTATCCAATTGGTAAGAAAGAATACCGCAGGCACATCAATGAACACATATGTTAGACAAAGATAAATCCATAGTCTTAACGAAAATCAGTTGCTCAAATTTATCATTTAATTAGCATAAATAAAGCAAGTCTTTTTTTGCTTTTTTTTAGAATAATTGCAAACTTTTTACTCAGTAATTCATTTAACCAATTGGTAAGAAAGAAAACCGTAGGCACATCGATCAACACATATGTTAGACAAAGACAAATCCATAGTCGCAACGAAATTCAGTTGTTGTAGGTCACAATATTCGTTTTATTTTAACTTATTGGCTGCAACTCGTTTCATATAACTGCAACCATCAAAAGGCGACATTTCTGGAGGGTTGTGCAATAAATGAGATAGATAAAAAGAGATGATCCTGAAGATGACAGAGACACCAATAAACTAAAATATAATATACGATTCCTGAAGATTGTATCGGTTTTGATTGACCGTTGGATAAAAATAATTTGAGCTCTGCTCCGACCTTTTGTCGGATCAAATTTCTACTCTTATTTTTAGTTTGATTTGACGATATTTAAGATCAATACTAAGTTGTAAAGAAAATTAAGAGACATGCTCAAATAGAACAAAATCAATAAATGTATAATTTGTGAATCAATGATGTTGTCCTAAAAGCTTATTTCTCTCTGCCAGTCTGACCCCGGACGATCAATTGTTTATTAGAGCGTATTACGTAACTTTTGCGGTCGGTCGGTTATCTTTTGTTGTATCTTGTAGATTTCTAAATTAAGTCAAAATTAAGATAAAAACTTGAACGAATACAGAAAAAAAAAACGCTTTAAATTAAACCGAAGGCAATAATTTGCTTAATTATCAAAATACTCGAATTTTCCTATTGATAAATAATTATCAGATTGAAATTTGATATTGTGAAATAATTACAATTGATCTATATCATAAAAATATCCAATTAAAGATCGTTTTTGCCATGGAAACTGTATTCTACATTATATTCTAAATTTGATCGAAAATATCAGCTGATTATTAATCATTATAAAAAGCTTAATTCAACCGCAACGGAAAATTTCGACAAATTATTTGACCCTTCGCGGAGCCTCCGATAATTATTATTAATAACTGACAAAACTTACTCCGTACTTGTGGATTTATCATTTTTTCCAATAATTTGTTCACACGAACAGACACACAATTCGTCACAATTTGTTTTACGATTTGTTAACGTTTGTACGTCAGCCATTTATTAGTAGAGAGCTTCCGAAAATTTATCACCTGACCGTAACGATCGTAATCAACTTCTTACGAATCCGTCAGAACGGCGACTAATTTAAAAAATGACATTACGGTAGAACAATCAAAACACAAGGATATTTGAAATAATTTAGAAGGAGCGGGCAATTTTAAAGAGGTTCCAGATTTATCGAACAGATACCTTTAGTGCGAATGTGGTGGTAAATTGCAAATAATCGAATCGATGATAGAACGACCGCGTTTCATTGGCAATAATAGCGGTGGTTCTCAGAAGAAAATTAAATACAACATGATTTTCCCGTTGCTCGTCAAGTGATTCTACCCAACAAAGAGCCCTATCAAGTAGTGGAATATAACGTCGAATATAACTCTAATTGTACAACCGAGTTCTTGAATAGTGTTAAATTCCTAATTTTGTAGGTCTTAAACCTCTATTCTATTATTACTAAATTCTTTGCAAAATTATCGCCATAATGATTATGTTTAAATATAAATTGACCCTTGCGTAACATGCTTTTAATCAACTTGGTTAATTAACGCAATTTTTGAAAAAGCGAATAGATTTTATAATTTGCGACCTAACACATCAACTTACTTGTTACTAACATGAGGCTCTACGAGATGCCCATTTGTTGTGCCGTTTTTCTTGTGATTTGTGGTGCCATTTGTGAGCTTTTGTACAGTTGCCATACTTTATTGTTTTTGTCTTTGCGAAAACGTTAGAAAAAATTCTAATCAGAATTGATTATTATTTACAACTAAATGGCTCATTAAAGTTAAAACGCCTTTATATACATGCAATATCCCCCTGCTGTTTATAAAGAAAACGATAAGAAATGAAATAATTTTGATAAGTCTTATAACGTAATCGCGTTTAAATAATTAATAAAAAAATTATTATCAACAACAAAAAAACAACATAAATAGAGGCAAAAAAAACATATCCCCAAGATTGATGTCATCTGATTGACGATATTAACAATAGCAATCAATGGAATAGAGGATATGTTAATATTTCTCAATGTGTTTCTTTAAAGATATATTTCATCATTTTCTACAATTATTTCAAAATTGTTTTTTTTTATTTTCGTTTAGACGTTAAAAAATTTGCTCCAACTACCAGATAATTTAATAAAATTATAAAGCGACTTTACCTTCCTTGCTGATCATTGTTAAAGGGCATGTTTGTTTCCGTTTCGTAACTGCAAGAAAGTGAGTTATTTAGGCAATACGGACAGGTCGCACACGACTATTTTGGAGATGAAATAATTGATTGAAGTTCGAAAAGGTGCAGCTTTTATAGTATTAGGTTCAAGTACTTTTTTTTCAAAAATTTATCATGATAATTTCGATAAAGCAAAATCCATAGGTCATTTGCAAAATTTATTGGAGTTGTAATGATAAAAAAATCCCCTTAAAATGATAAAGGGGGTGACTAAGACACCTACTCTGATTTGGAATTTTAAGTTTTGCAAATACAAAAATTATGGGCCTGTAGTAACCCAGGCAAGAATTTACAATAGGCCACTCTTGGTCCAAGCTTGTGCCAATACATGTCATACTTGGGCCGAGTCTGGTATCCATGGGCCTGGCAACCAGTCTTGGGCCAAGTATAGCAACCTGGTTTGGGCCAGACCAGAAAAATAAAAAAAATTGAGAAAAAATTTCAAACAAGCTTATAAACGCAGGACCTCAAATATTTGTAGTTTACCCGAAAACGTCAAAAACAGTCTTTTTCAATGGAACTAATTTTCTTTTTGGAGCTCTGTACATTCTGATCAGTAGGGAAACCTTACTTTTCTGTGAGTTATTCGTCCCTAGATTTTATCATAGTTATTAGAAAATTAAAAAATAAATAAATAAATTAAAGAAACTTCTACTGCACTTTATTCGCTCGCGGAATCAGCTCATCCGCTATTTTACTATCATTATGATAATTATTATGATAATAAAATAGTATTTTTCAACCTTGTGGCTTATCGAAAATTATATGTAGGTATTCCCATGTTATCATTAAGTGGGTGTGATAACTGAATAAGCCCCTCTTTTAGTTGCGATAAAAAAATAACCCTTACAATGTTAACTATTTTGCTGCCCTCTGCCAGCAACGGCACGCAAAGTTTCTGGCACCAAGCGATAACTAATTAAAAAAACAGTTCTAATGCTTTTCAATGCAGTACAAAAGGAGAGTATTCAAAGAAAAAAAACTCATTATTTTGGTCTCAGTTTTCAAGTTCAAAAAAACCGGCTTCTAAAGAGTTTTTCTTCAGAAACCAAAGTTTCTTCCCTGTTCAGTAAATTTTTGCCAGGAGGAATGTTGACGGCTCTTGCAAAGGACTGTAGTTCGCTTACCAAAGAAAATCCCAAAATTACTTATTGATGTTTCTACTGCTTTTTGAACGTGAATAAATCTTTTTTAAATAATTTCAGCTGTATGCGATTCACAAAAGTGGCTCCTTCCTAGCCGTTGCACTTTTTTTGCCGAAAAACAACAATTCGAGAATCATAGATTAGATGTAGGAACTTTAGAGGAGGAAGCACTTAGGGGCAGACTGGCGCGGGCTCTAAAAAGCAATAGGTCCACTATATTACGAAAGGCTTTCGAAAATAGAATTTACATAAAAAGGTCAGCGGCCCATCACTTGTTCAATTTTACTCTAATAGCACCAAACTATTATAAAAAAGAATCTCTGGAGCTTAGTAGGAAACCCAATCGTTTAGTGAGCGACAAAGTCTTACAGTAGTTTTTCTATTATTCACAAGTCTTATTTAATTATCTAAAATAAGTGTAAAGTGCTTATGCTCGCGTGTATGTTCAAATAATTTTGAGAACTTATCAAAGTTCGAGTAGGAGGCCAAAAATTGCCAGCAAACAAACAAAATTTTGCAATAAACTAATCAATTGATTGACGCGTGGATTATTTGAAATGAACCGAAAATATTAGGTAATCTTCTCAAAACAACAATATGTAAATACAGTATTTATTTATTTTATCATTTATTGTAATCTACTTTTATTGTTTAGAATATAGTTACAAAAGTCCAAAAACAAAAAGGGAAACAAAGCCGCAATCACAAATAGTATTTAGAAAATTTTTGGTAATTGTAATTTAATATAAATAAAAAAGCTGCCGAAATCACACCAATAAAAAATACAAAAATTGAGCAAATTAAAATAAACTTTACACACACACACACACAATAAAATTTGAGATAGTATAAATGAAAAAAAAACGAGAAAAAAATAAGACTTGGTCCCGTAACAAAAAGAATTATACAGAAATGTAATACATAACAAAGTTGAAATAAATAAATATGCAAATTAAATAATTTTACCATTTAATTTCAATAATAAATTAAATTAATTTATATCTTACATAATCACAATTTTTTTTTTGAATAGTTAAAAAAATCGGCTATTTCTATTGTGTTTAATGATCAAATTAACAATTTGAGAAAAACAATCAATACACAGTATTTAATTGAAAGAATGAATTATTGAGGTAAGTACAAATTAATTTAAAAATTACAAAAAAAATCCAGATAGTACAAAGATAACTGTTTATATATATACAGAATCCTAATAAAACTAACACGAGCACAGTGTTACAAATATAATACAATCCTAAAAACTTACAACTTGTATAAATTATCCTAACGTAATTGTGTTTTGCTTATATCAAGATTATGAACATCAAAAGTTTAGACTATATGAGGGCTTTATGAGTAAATGACTGCGCCCCAGATCTTTATTATTATTATTATTATTATTATTAACTTATTAATAAATTGTACATTGAGTTTATCGGAACTATAAACTATATTTTTTTATTTATGTATTATTATCGTATTATTTTTATTATTATTAGTTTATGGCAGGTGTTGATGGCTTTCTTTTTTTTTTGTTTCGATTTGTCGGAAAAAACAAATCCATCAAAATTTTCCGTTTTAGGCCTGTAGTTTTTGAGTTTTGAGAAATTACAATTTCTTTTTACTAGCCTTCTCGGCTTTCTTCAACATCTTCTCCTTCTCTTTACGATCACGTTCCATTTGTTTACGTTCTTTTTCCGCTTGCACTTTTAATTCTTTGATTTTACGTTTCAAACGACTCTTATCATCACTGGTAATGCCCAACAGTTTGAAATCAGCCGATGTTAGTAACAATAAGGCGCTACCATTCACTTGCAATTCAACGAATTTCGGAATATGGTGTTCTAAACCAATAGCCAACAGCCATTGACACACCTTTAATTGTGGATGGACAAAAATAAAAAGAGTTTAGTATAGAAATTTCATAATTTCTTGCCACACGAATACGAGAAAATTGAATGACTAAATCGATTTGTAGTTTATCTTTTCGTACAAATACTTGTGAAAATTTTGTTGAAAAAACAGTTTATACTCGTTACGGTTTTTATTTTTAGGTAACGTGTGACAAAAGCATTATTTCTTCCCTAAATGGTTCAAGGCTTACCTGTTCTTTGGTCCATTCGGTGACGGGGGCGGATTGCCAAAAATGCGAACTACCCTTTGTTGTACTAGCAATACTACACGATGACAAACTTAAATCAGTCGTTGCCCATGATGTTGTCTCATGTCTTGATGGTGATACACTACCAGATGATAAACTAGACGGAGATGGTGGTGTTGGTGATGTATTATTTTGATGTTGCCATGGTGTACTACCTGGGGGTGATAATGTAACGGGAACAATTTTCTTAACTACAACAACACAACAACAAATTATAAAAGAACAAAAGCATATTTATATAACTAAAATTTAATGCAAATCAAATTATAATATAAAAAAAAAATGTTGTAATAAATAGTAACTAACCTTTTGCATTCGCTTCATTAACAGCTTGACGTATCTCTTCTAATAGATGTTGAGCAGCATTGTGTTTCACCTTTTCATCTAAATCATCTGTTGAACTATTTAAACTGTCCGAACCGAGGCGCTTCTCGCGCTCCGCCAACACCTGAATCGGAAAAATCGTTATTTACTGTACAAGGTGGTAAAGTCATACTTTATCCACGAACGGATAGAGGGACTTTACCACCGTATATTTAATAATTAATTATTCATCTAGTTTCCATTGGTTTTGTTAGTTGCTATTGGATTTCTCTAAACAATTAGCAATTGTTTTTGTTTATTTGCTGTCGGTTGCTATAAACAACTAGCATTTGTTTTTATTTATTTGTCAAAGACAACACTTTCTTTGTCCTCTGGTAAATGGTAAAGTACTACTTTACCATCGAGCGTTTATAGTCGGTAAAGTAAGACTTTAATAGCAAGTATTGGAAAACAAATATTACTTTATCGGCAAGATTAGATTTAGATCATTTTTCTCTCTCAAAATTGCTTGAACGGACGACAAAAAAAGTGCCTTTACATTAATAAAAAAAGATTCGTTATAAAATCTTTCTCACTGCTAGGGAGTTGTTAAGAGGAGTCTGTTTAACAGAATATAGTCGCTCCGGATTTCTCACTAAATAATAAACCTGAGTACATTTACTTAAAGTACTTATAATTTTTTAATTCCAATTACAGACGGATTAAGGTCAGTTGAGGTGCCCGGGGCCTTTGGAAAAGTTGTGGAAGTAAAAATGCACCTTCAGCATGTTCAGGTTTACGTTGAAGTGTTTTGAGAAATTATAAGGTGTCTAACGGTTATTCTACTGTGCACGTCTAAAACTCACTATCTTCTTGCCAAACATTACTTATTTTACATTAGCTGATAAATTTGACCGAATATCTAATTTTTCTACAGGCTTAAAACAGTAGCCTATACGGGTTGTAATCTTCTAATTGCGTTAAAAAAAGGATTCAATTTTTCCAATGAGTGAAAACAAGTTTTTTCATTGTTTGGAAAAGAGCCACTCATGGAAAAATTCTGTGCAACGCTAGCTTATCTACTGAACGCAAATCTGATTACCTGTTTAAGTTGTTCAGCGAGTGAAGCAGGCGGCCCCATTCCCAAATTAACACTTTTCCCATTACTCCAGGCCTCCATATTTTGTTGTTGTTGTTGCAAATTAACACTAGATTCTTTCTGCACTTTAGCATACACTACATTAGGATTAGGATTTGTCGTTTTCTGTTGTATCTGACTGTACTGCACATTATATTGTTGATTCTGTGCATTATATTGCAACTGTTGTGCCGAATATTGTGAATATAGTGTGCTTGTACTTAATGAAGTCGGTCGTGATGTTCGTTTTGTTGTTATCGGTGTTGTAGTTTGTGTTGTTACAATTGTTGTTGTATTTGGTGTTGTATTACTATTATCAATTAGATTATCACCTAATTCATCACCGGAATTATAACATTCATCTAAACCATAATCAGAACTGCTATTGCTCAATGAACCGTTCGATTTTTTCGTATTTGCCGTTGTTGGTAATTGTCGATTGGCTAAACCACCACCACTACGTGTCACTAATTCAGCCTTTGATTTATTCGCTGATATATCTAAAAGTTCATGTTGTGGTACAGCACGATCTAATTCCTCTTTAATTGGTAATTTACGTTCGACTGTTGCTGTTTTATCATCATCCGGACTAATATCACTGATTTCCGTATCGGAAAAGTCCGTTTCTAATGTATTTATTGTTTGATATAATGGTGATTTTGATTGTTTCATCAATAATTGTTGTTGTTGCTGTTGTAATTTACGTGACATTTGTGGTGTTAATTGTTTGATATTTAAATTATCATACGGTAATGTTAGAGGTAAGCCAGCTTTACGTTGTGTCTCTAAGAGATCTTGTTCTAACACGATTATACGATCTTTTAAATTCTTCACCAACGAATTGTATTCGGTATCTTTCTCTTGTAGTAATTGTTGATAGAAATCTTCACGATGCAACATATCTAATTCACGTTGTTGGTATTCGCGCACCAATTGCTTTGCCTTACTATACTTCTTTTCCAATATATTGTATTGTGCTTGGGATTGTTCCAACATATTTTGATAAGTTTGCACTTCTTTCTTTGTCGATAATAATACTTTTTCAGTTTCTTTCAATTTCTGATTGGTTTCCTCCAATTTCTCATTATCATCAGGCTTAAGACCGTTCTGTTCCATTAGCTGAAACACGAAGTAAAATTTACAATTCCCCATCGATTTATTTCTAGTTGTTTGTAACAAGCAAATTAGAGCGTGTTCAACTACAATTATCCATAACGATAATAAATCATTCAATAAAAGCATGCAAAATTTGATAAATTTAGAAGAGACCTACCTTATTTTTGAATCGTGCAACTTCCATTTCGGACATATTTAATTTACGTTGTGTCTGGTATTAATGTAACAGGGGATAACAGATAACAAACATTAATTAATAAAGGTTCGGTTATTATCCAAAAAAAAAATGCAACAAAAACAATACGATAATGCAAATATTTTAATTAAAATTAACGATTCTCACCTCTTGCAGTAATATTTTCAACGAATCGATATCGTTGGCCTCTTCATTGTCGAATAGATTTTCAGCATTAACTGAAGGACTAGTCGGACCATCTGAAACGCTAGTATTGGCCGATCCTGGAAATTTCACAAAATTCTAGAAAAATCTCGAAACTATCAACTTATCTTACCTGTTAGAGGCACAGTGCTGGCGTCGCTTTGTTGTTGTTCAGCTTCCAATGCCCGTAATCGTCTCTCTTCCCTCTCCTTATCGGCTTGTAATGATTGTTTGATTAATTGTGCGACTTCACTATTTTCCGGATTACGTTCACGTCCAATACTGAATTTAACTAAACCGGATGTATTCCGTAATACACTGGCAGCGTACGCTTGTGTCACACCAACTAAACTTTTACCATCAACTTCAATAATTTGATCGTTAACTTGTATACGGCCATCTTTAGCGGCCGCACCATTTGCTGTGATCGTCTTAACGAATATACCCAATTTCTCTAAGCCAGCATCAGCACCAACACCCATACCAATAATACTTAAACCTAGACCTTCAGGTCCTTTAATTAATTCCACTGGGAATACATCCATTTTTTCAACACGTTTCTCTAATTCGTATTCAGCTGATGCCGCCACTGGATCAACATCTTCATTACGTCGATCATAATCGGTTATACTGAATGTTGAAAAGACTTTCATTGGTTCTGTGGAGAAGACAACTTTACTCGGTTTCGGTACATAGTTTGGATAATCTAAATCATCGTCGTCATCTTCTGGTGGTAAACCGGGCACTTCCATCCAAAAATGACCGTCTTCATAGTAATGGACACCGTGTTCAATACCAACGATAGGGACTGTTCTGGGGGCGAAATCAGCAGCTGCATCCACATTGTCCAGATTATTGTCGGAAATACTAGTCACCGAATCTGTTCATAGAAAGATAAAATAAAGATTATTTCTCAAAATTGTAGAGTAGCCAGAAGTTTGATAATAACTAATGTCATCTTGTCTTTAATGAAGGAAATTTAGTGCTTTTTGGAAGCATTATGCGTTAATACGACTACTTCTATG
This sequence comes from Epicauta chinensis, assembly GCA_021725515.1. Lineage (NCBI taxonomy): Eukaryota > Metazoa > Arthropoda > Insecta > Coleoptera > Meloidae > Epicauta > Epicauta chinensis. Next base: position 404,103 of record JAEDXX010000032.1, read on the forward strand.
CGGAGATATTTTTTAGATGCCCATTAACTCCGATGGATGATTATTTTTTCCTTATTTGATTTTTCCATGAGGAAAATAAATAACTAGGAAAAATTGGCCTGGCTCTCGTCACATCTTTGAGGATGTCTTGGGTGTGACAACGACTGTGCGGAATAAATAATGGTTTAACCCATGAAAATTGCCGGTTTCGTAGGTATTTAGAATCAAAACTCGCGAGAGGATAATTTTTCTTTCGCTAATTTTTTAAATGTGTATGTGTCCTCTGTGTGAGCCGCCACATTATCTATTTGGCTTCCACAAGAAGACATTTATAGGACGATTCATAGAAATTTTGAGAAAAGCAGAAACAAATTTGTGCTTTTACAACTCGCACAGAACCAACTGGTCAACCGAAATAACAGCAAAAAAATAGACTAAAAACAAGTTTGAATGGCAAGTTCCGCCTTGTAGCTTCTTATCACTTCTTTTCACACACAAATTATAAACTGAAAATATAACGTTTCTTACCAATTAAGCCTGAATCTGTTGCCGAAACACTAGCATTATATTTATCATCATTATCATCCTGTTGTGATGCATCAATACTAGATGTTGATTCGTAATATTGTGATAACGGTTCAACATCTTTAATCCTATGATTGCTATCATTTAAACTGATAACAGTATCATTGTACTGTTCTAAAGGTTCCGTATATGATTCCTCTTGTAATGATGGTGGTCCTAAACTATCATTCAACGATATCGGTCCAGATGAATCGTGTATTGAAGCGGTTATCGAATCTTGTAGCGAATTATTGTTATTTTTCAAATCTTTCGAATTCAATAAACGTGTCACTTCCTGTGCTTCTTCATCTGATAAGAGATCTTGTCTAGAACTGTTATTTAGATTAAAATAAATCCAAATCTATATTGAAAACAAAAAAACTTACTTGATTCGTTTTTCTAAAATTCTAAAATTGAAAATAGTTTATTAATTGAATTGTGCGATATTTTTTGCGGTAATAGCAGGACTTACTTAGTGCTTAGAAGGTGTTCAGCTTCATCTGGCGTCATTGTATCAGCTTCAGGTACATTCTTATCACTATTATGTTCATCACTATCACTAGCATCAGCATATTCAACATCATTTAAATCTAAAATATTTGCTTCAGGATATTGCATCTCTTGCGGTGGTTGTTTGGCACATTTTTCTTCCTGTAATACTTCTCTAATCATAAGAAACGGTTCTGATCTACGATTAATTAATAAATCCGTATTATCACTATTGAGACTGTCTTGATGCTCAATTTCACAAATTTGCTGATTATCATTATTATTATTATTACTATTATAAATAATATCGGAATCAATTGATTTCTGTTGTGTAATCTCAACTGGCTCTTGTTGTTGTTGTTGTTGTTGTTTATGTTTTTGTTTATTTGGTACAGCATACAGAATCTCAATTTCAGCTTGTGTTAATTTCGCATTAGCCCGTTCAATTGAATTATTCTGATAATTATTGATTGGTTCATCACTAATTTCCAATGGTTTATCCTCATTGATTGGTAGATCGTATAAGGATTCTTCATGTGGTAATAGTTTCGCTTCAATATGCGGACATGGTTCATTAAAGCCACCTTCATCTAGTGTTGATGTTGTTGATATTATTGATGCTGGACGACTACCTAAACCAGCAGCTGGAATGTTCAATGAAATACTGGAGACTTTTGTACGTCTTGTTGGCACTGCTATTGCTGTTGTTGTATTTATTAATTCATCTTCAGTCTTATCAGTTTTTGCCGATTCACTTGCAGGATCTACATCGAGAAAGAGAAAACAAATAAATCTTTATTATTTAATAAGTTAATTTATAATCGTTTATTTTGTAGACAATTAAACCTGAACAATCTAAACATAATAATCTCAAACGAAGGCACATATTTTCGCAATGTTTCACCATTTATTTATTAAAAACAGATTAATATGGAATTAGAGATTTGCACTGCATTTTAAGCTACAAATTAAAATCAACTATTGTTACTTTTTCTCCGACTATACACTACTTAATCAAGTGTAAGTAGCAGTAGATTAAGATGAAACACTGGCCTCTCCCAAACATTACTGATCTATAAATAAATTCCAACAGGCCTACACACATACATATATACAGAGAGTCGCACAAAGCTAATTTTTGTTTGCATATAATATTTGTTTACGACTAAAGTCGTTTCTTTTTTTCTCCTCTCTCAACAATTATTATTATTATTATTATTATTATTATTATATACTGCCTACATTCAACTTTACTACATTTCATTAAAGACAACCATAATTAGATGCAAGTGTTTCATTTTAAAGGTTACACACTCTTAACCTTTATTTTTATTTGTTTATACAATGTTTCGACAAAAATTTATTCGTCTAGTTTTTTTTTGATGAATTTAATAGTTCTTTTTTTAAACTGTCTGCGAATTTTGGCGTTTTTTCCCTTATGTTCGTACGGTTTTATTTGAATATTTTTAATAGCTAGGTATTTTAGATTTTAACTGTCCTCGTGTCTTTTTTCATTTTTAGTTGAAATCGATAAAAATTTTCTTTTTATAAAGGTTTTAAATTTCGACTGTGTCCATCGAGAACCTGGCGTGAAAGTGTAGGTTGTTTAATGGCTTCTGTAAAAGAACAATTTCCTGTCTCTTCTATAAAAATATAATTTTTTTGCATGTTGGAATTTTTTTGAATATTTTTGGCCTCATGTGGCATTTCCTTTTTTGCATCATTGGGTTCGGCAAAAGCAAAGTAGAATTGGATAAAATAAAAAATTCATTTGAGTGGCTCGAAATAGCGACATGAGAAAGCACAGTCTCAAGAAAACTATTCTAGTTATTTCCTGAAATTACCAGAATAATGAAGAGTTAAAGTAATTTCTTCACTGTACAGTTTGAGATAATTATAGACTTTCAAAGGGCTTTGGAAACGATAACCAGGCGCCAAATGATTGAAAAGACTCGGAATGCGGAAGGACATGTATAACAACAACCAAGAAGGCACAAAAGCGAATACTACAAAAAATAAACAACTTTATAACGTAAGCATGAAGTCTCATTAAAAAGATACAGGGAAACATAGAAAGTATTATATAAGCGAACCCAAGAAGATATCGAATACAATAAAACACTAGAAAACTATAAAAGAACACATAATGAGCATCGAAAGTGATGAAAAATAGAAGTTAAAGATAAGAAAATCAGCTGAAACTAAGGGAACATAATCAAGAAAACTGAAGAAATAACTGAAAAGACTCGGAAAGTTGAAGGAAAAAACCAAGAAAATACTGAACTTAATAGAGCAAAAACCAGGCAGCGTTGTAATGCAAAAACAAGCTCTAATAAAAAAAAGATATATGAAAACATAGAAACTATTATTCGAGCAGTGGAATTATTAATTTGAGAAAATACCACGTCAAGCGGAACAAAGAGGCTTTCGTAAGCAATAATGTCTTAAGAAGCAAAAAGAATTCTCGTTCGCAATAAAACACCGAAAATCTATAAAGGATCCGGGAGAACTATAATCAGAATACAATAATGGGTCATCGAAAGTCATGAAAAGAAGAAGTTAAGGAAAAGAAAATGGACTGAAACTTCAAGGAAATTGAAGAAAAACATGAAAGCGTTTGCATAAAAAAAAAACAAATTATTTATCATTTCCAATATGTGATTTCTTTTGCCTACCTTTGCAAGGGCGAAGCGAGAATAACTGGCGCCTCGGATACGACGGTTTTTTTATTGTTCTTTCCCAGAAATCGACCAGACTAAGGACTGACATTTGCCCGAAAATCTTGAAGACTATTTTGCACCTCTCTGTGAATGACGCTTGGGGCATAATGGAGTCCAACCAACGTAGGGGATCAATCAAGGTAAATTTGTCAATTTTGGCCAAAAAGAGGTGGAAAAGTTACGTGTACTACGTAAAATATGACTATCTTTACCTTGAAACCGATAATGAATCACATGCAATAAGATAAGAAAAATGCAAAAAATATAACAGAAAAGCGATAAGTTTTGATTGAAAAAGGTTTTTATTCAAAATTTGATGTCTAATACTAACAACCAAAGCCATCATTTATACATTTTTCGTCCAATGAAGCTCGCATTTTTGCATCTTTTGAATCTCATGAAGCAACTATACCTTATTCACTAAGAAAACAGACTTTTTTTGTAACTAGGTAAGTTGCTAGTTCTATGGCGCAAAATTCTAAATTACTTACAAAATACGAAAATTGTGAAAACAAAATTATAAATACTCTAAAAATATTCTTAGGCAATGGCGAAAGCTACTTCGATATACAATAAATAGAATAAAAAACTTTCTCGCAGAAAATCTCTTCATGAGTTAGGTAAAAAGGCTGCCAAATACGTGAAAGAGCTACAAAAAGCTGCGTTTGGAATTAAATATAGGAAATTTTATTCTATAAAGTTGGTCATTAGGCTGTCAAAATCTGTCAGAAAAGTCGGTTCTCTCAGTGAATAGGGTATAGACTATTTTACTGACTCATGAATTCTATTATTTTAAACATACGAAAGTTGGGAGAATAAGAAAAAATACATAGGACCTTTACTAATGTTTTCTTTCTTATTCTGTCAATTATTACGAACAAAGACGTCCGAAAATGCGGGAATACGTAGAAAAAATTCCAGTGCAGGAATCACTTAAGAATATGTTAAGCCATCAATTGTAAACTAAAATGATCTCGCACAGTAAAGAGATATAAAAAACGAGATTTTTGGTCGATGCTTTGGAAATGAAGTAGATTTGTTTACATTTTACACTTAATTCGATGAACGATTCTTTCATCAAAAGGGCTTTCATCGTTATTCGAGAAATCAGTAATATTTCGATAGCTGAAAATTTTCGTGCAAACGTACTGATAGCGCATCTTTTAGTTGAACGATTTCAGATAAGCCTCAGTAAATTTACCAAATGGATTTAGTAGATCGCGACTTCTAAGAGCTATGACACACTTGTAGATATCGTATAATCTTGTTTTCACCAAGATATTTGTTACTTACCAATTATAAACGATTTTTCATTCGGTTCTTGTTCTTGTTTCTCATTTTCCGATTTCAATTTACTTGGACTACTTGGTGGACTCAATGACGACAAACTGCCAGATGTCACCGATAAATTCTCCTTACTACTTGTATCTTTCTCATCTAATAAGGGCGATTTGTTTGCATTATTGATTTGTTGTGATGGTGATGTTGATAGATTCTGATTATTAACACGTAATTTATCATTATTAATACTATTATTACTATTATTACAATTAGTTTCGAGATTGAGCAAATTTTTCGGTGGTGGTGTTAATTCCCTTAATGGTATATCATGTTTAACTGATGTCACAAATTGATCATTGGCCGTAACAATTAAACTACTGGCACGTTCTTTGCGTGTCGTTATCTGCGATTGTGTTGGTGTTGTTGAATTATCTTTTAATTTTGCTGTTGTTGAGGGTGTTGTTGTTGTGATTGGTATAACAGAAGCTGGTCGATCCTTTCGCGGTAAATATGACCGTTTCGATGCTTCCGTACGGACCGGTGGTGATGGTGGTGGTGGTGATTTCGGTGGACTTTTCAATTTATTATTAAACGATGCACTACGTGTTGTTGTTGTTTTATTATAATCACTACTATCATTATTTATCTCTTTATTATTACCACTATTATTGTGATGATTAGCAACTAGTTTTATTTCACTTTTATTCGGATCACTATTGTAACGATTTGCACGTGTTTTATTTGCAAAATGCGATGTCCAATTCTTTTGTTTCTCAATCAATTCACGACTATTAAATTTACGTTCCGGTTTCTCTGGCTTTTCCGGTTTCTTAGCCAATGTCGGTTTTACATTACTGACACTAGAACGTTGTTTCAAATTTTCATTATTCTCATCGATAATTTTGATACCATTCGCTTTATTATTTTTAATATTATCACTATATCTCTCCACATTCTCTTTATGTTCCGGTGATGGTGATCTAGCTGTTGTTTTGGTTGTTGTTGTTGTTGTTGTATCACTATTTGCAGAACTACTCCTAGATCGTGAACGTGTTGTTGTTGTTGTTGTCTCTAAAATACTGGAAGCACTTTTCGTTGATTGCAACGGTATAATTCGATGGTGTTGATCACTATTCACATTACTACTACTGCTGCGGTGACGATTCTCTTCGCCTAATTTCTCAAATAATGCACGTGCATTATTGAAACGTGTTACATGCGATTCAGTTCTCATTACACTAACATTATTTGTTACTACGACTGGTTGTCCATTATCTAATTTTTCTGTTGCTGTTGTTGTTGGTGTAGTGGTGCCAGCTTTCTGTTTTAAATTGCCACTACTGTTACTACGTAATGGTGCTATTAGAATGTTTGTTTCATCTTTTTGGTGGGGTAATTTCGATTGGAATATATTTGCAATTTCGGAAACTTTGGAGCCACCACAATATGGTCGTGATGATGCCGTTTTCTTATCATCCATAATTGGAAACTAGAAATACGAAACAAATAAAAATATTATACTAATATGAGAACAATCAAATCATTAGTGGGATACAATGTACGGATGAAATTGAACAATTATTGGACTTTGATAATAGTAATTTTCTGATAAGGATTGTTTAGTTGATAAAACCATACATTTGAAAGAAAGAGAGAGAACGAGTAATTACATCTATTGTTATACGTGTTTGTTTCTTTTGTTCGATTTAATTCGTAGTGTTTTATGGAAATTTCAAATGGAATAGTTAAGAAAACTGGATATAAAGAGACACAAGGGGCTGGTGTGGAACGCCTAGTTGTGGAAAGAATCGATAACAGTATCAACTGGCGTTTTAACATTAAATATTTGCTCTAGTCTGTGATAGAGTTTCGCACACAGAAATAAGAGGAAAAAAATCATTAAAACAAACTTTAAAATAACAAAAGAATTTTAAATTTCGTCTGAAACTCTAACGTTCAACCAACCGATATTTTATAATTCAACGATTTGAGCTCCGTCGACCTGACTACGTTAATTTGCTTCAAGAAGCCCGAAATTTGAAGACTCGTTTATTTATTTATTGAATTATTAACTGATTATTTTTACTTTTAATTACAGTCCAGCCAAATTAGTAAATTTAAGTCTTTGGCACAAGCCCATTTACATTTTAACATTTATTTAAAATGAATAAGCTTTTACTAGAATTTTTTTCACGCTTTCGTAAATATAAATCATCTTTCTTTTGATGAAATATGGTTAATAACAACCTTCAAAAAAATTGTTTTATTACACAACAAACAAAGATGATTTCTAATCGTTTCTAAATATACGATTTCTATAACTTCCGTTTTGACTGCAACAACTTTATTGCCTAAAAGCAGTACTAGTCCAGTTTTTATTTTACAGATAAGCGATCTAAAAAGCCTCTCATTAGCCTTTTACATTATTAACAAAATTCAATTGCAGCTAACTTCTGTACGATGAGTAAACTGGACCAATTCGATAATAATTTAATGCCTGAATGACTCTAACCGTTGATCTAGGCGCCAACTTTCTGTTGCGAACGAAAATAATAAAATTTAGAAAAAAATAATCTCAAAATTCTTAACAAAAAATTACGGATTGTAGGGTTATCTCGGGGTAAAATCGAAATAGAATTTGTCGAACTATAATATTGAATACCGATACAAATTATGGATTTATTATTTATTATTTATTTATGACTGATAAGTAATAGGCGGATATCAGCTCCAAGATGGAGCAAGGCAAATTCTAGTCTCCTGATAAATTCGTATGAGCGTATTGGCCACAGCCGTTGTACATGCATAGTCTATCTTTTCTTGTGAAACGTTTTTCTTTACAAATAGTGTCTGAACGTAGAGAAGCAGTGGACCAGTTGAACTACTACCGTGACGTCGTAATGTTGCGGCCTAGTTGTACCGCATTTCTATGAAGTTCTGGTCGCTCTCTCTCATTCTTTAAAATGGACTACAAACTAATGATTCGTCCATAGAAAATTAAAAAAAAACAATTTTTGATAAAAAGGAATTAAAAAAAAACTTTAAAATTATGAACACATTTTTGTTGATTTGTTCTACGTGTCTTTTCTTATAGATTTATGTAAATACATGCATTAAAGAATAACTACTCCAATGATACATTTCGAGCGTTGTAAATCTCGCCAAATGACCTTCAATCCACCCTTTACTTATAAGTTACTAAATTTCTTTATTTCGTCCAATTATAAAGATTTAATTTACAAGTCTTACTTAGTAGACCAAATTTCAGATCGATTTTATAGCTTGATGACTATGATCCGTTAAATTATAGTAATCATTTGCCATCTACAGAGATGGCAGTTGAATAGGGTAAACTGAAAAAAAAACCACTACCAATCCTTATACAGGGGACCAAATTCATCTAGGTACATTAGAAGAAAAGTGGGATGAAGACTCCTCCTATTTACGGCATACGAAAGAATAATTGTATGGTCAGAGTAGGTCGAATAGGAGGAGTTTTTTATGTTTATTAATTAGTTAGACGCCCACTGTTGTTAAGACAGCAATATCAACAAACATGTGTTGTTTGTTTTCAGAATCAAATTTCAATCAATATTTATTAAAAGACCAACTTATAGAATCACGAATTAAATCCGTACACAAGTAAATTATCTAAAAATTCATAAATACCAATTATGGAATTGTAAAAATTACAAAAGAAAACGATTCCTTACGAACCAGACAAAACTATCTAATAAATGAACATTGAAATGAAAAATCAGATGCCTAGTTACTTTATTTTCGAATTATCAGATAATAGTCCTAAGAAATTATACATTGTGTGCAAAATTTCTTTTAATTCCATTGACGCCAACTGGCGTCTAACTAGATGTTATGTCTATCTAGCAACGGACTATTAAATTGTTTGTAACTTTGAAAAGAATAAGACATATCTTTGTCTAACGCATTTACAGCATGAGATGTACTTAGTTGGCTGTGGACAATTTTCAACATCATAATGGGTACGACAAGGGCAACAGATATTTGTTGATATATCTCGCTTTATCAGTTAAATTAAACAGGTATTTATAGCAACTATTAACCTTGACTAAGTATGCGTATCTTAACAGTGGGAGGTGTCTAAATAATAAACATAAAAACCTCCGACCATTTGACATACTCTGACCATATAATTTGTATACCTAGTTTTGCTGGATATCCAATAAGAATTCAATTGGCAACGAATAAAATTGCTATTTTCGTGCTTACTGTTTTTCGATAATCTTTAAAAAAAGTTGATAGCGATCATCCGGCCATAAACGAACAGATAGAAAGAACAACAGATTCTGTGTACGCTTTGAAAAGTTTTGAGAAAGTTCTCTATTTTTCCTACATCTGATGTGCCTACTTCATGTGCCACCATTATATCTAAGGCAACAATTCGACACAAATCAATACCGTAAGAATGAAAGAATGTCGAGAGAAACGAGACTTTTCCTCGAATCTAGCGGATTTTGAAAACTTGTTACTATTTAGTGCAAATATCTTAATTCAAAATTGATTGTAGTACACGAGATTGCTCTGTAAATAAGATGTTTTAAAGATAAAGATAGTATTCGAGTGAATTCACAAAGTAAATAATACGGTAATATTTATATAAGAAAATATTGAAACGTTTCTTTAAAGTTTGTGAAAAGGCTTTTACCAATGATTGAATTTTTAAAGGCTAATCGCTCAGAAAATGGTAGAAACGTTGGATTGAAAGGATTCCCTTTTCATATCTAATTGGACGTTTATAATCAAAAAATACATCAAACTTTTATAGAAAAATAGTTCATTTAAAAAAAAAATTAAGCACGTTTTGACAGTAGCTTAACTGGAAAGTCGAAAATTACAGGATTACATTTCTAAAAGCAATGTGTTCGCTGAGTGTCTGCTTTTAAGTGAACCATACTAAAAACCTGGAGAATATTGCCAAAATGCTAATAAATTTAATCAGATAAATATGATGCGAACAATAGCGAAGGATTTACTATTTAACAATAATTTTGCCAGTGAATATTCTGACTGGTGATGTTATTTAATGACGAGATGCAGAATCCAGTACTGAAGACTTATGGAATTTAGCAAAACCCGATAACATCGAATTATCTCATTTCTAACAGGTTAAAGACGAGTTAAATGACCTTAGTTTGTTTGGTTTTTTTCTTCTTGTTCTTCTACAAGTCATCGCAGCGGTCACCATATGTCCAAGAGATTACAACTCCCAACGAGTTCATTAAATGACAACATTATTAGTATTATTAACAATAGTAATTGATGGAAATTTAATGAATTCCCAACAATAGAGAATCATAAGGGAATAGAGAGATAAGAGGCGACTGATAATAATAAAATGCGTATTTTACAATAAGAACATAACAAAACTAATCTTACATGAATCATAAAAAACACCGGATGTGCAAACAAAAAAATATATAAATCATTGTAAGATTCTCTTATCAGACATTGATTAGAGAGGGATTTCAAATCTTCTACATCTCTAATTATACGAATTAAAAATTTACTGTAATTTGATTTATACTTGTCCATAGGACTACCAACTTAATTGATTGAAATCCCTAGATTTGGGGGGCTTTTATGCAACTACCAACTTTATTAATATAAATCCCTACAATTTTTAGGGAGTTTTTCATGCCAACCACCACCCTGATAATTGTTAATATTCCCTATTTTTCTGAACAGTACTACAAACCAATCTAATTAGCAATATAACTATTTTAATTTTCATAAACATTATTTATGTAAATTGTTAATTAATTATAATTATAATTTATCAGTATTAACATGTTTATTGGTCGACCAACAATTGGTACTACCAATTGATCAAATTACTAGAAAAATCCCTATAATTTTTGGTGTTATTTTTTTGTCAAATGCCAACATTATAACTGTTGATATTCCCAAAAATTAATTTGTTAAATTGAATATTAATGAAATAATTAAAATTTCGAATCGATTTCAACATGGAAATATCCACATTGAGCCGATATGACCTCAACATTGACATTTATGGTAACTAGCCGGATTTTTAAGTACAACTACTACTAATTCCAATAACGTTCAATTCTTTTTTTTTGTCAGTAGGACATCGCCTTTTATAACCCACCCTATATTTATGACAAACTTACCAAATTGGTTTTTAATTGGTAAAGTATTGTAGCTTAGAAATTCTCCAACATTGCCTCGTGTTGTTCTCTATTTGCTTCGTTTCGTCAAATTTAAGGATCCAATTCATTAAAAATTCGAATTATTTAGATTATTGGCACTTATTTGTTTGTGTTGGTTTTCCGGTACATACGCCCAAATTATGTACAATTCCGGTTGTATTTCTATAAAATTGGGGATCTTTGTGATGCATTTTATTTTATGTTTTGTTTACTTTTGTTTATAATTGAAATTCACCAATTTAATTTACTGACTTTAACTCACATAACAAAAATAAACACAAATCACTGGCGTTTCGTACAAAATTATTTGCTAATTGTAAAATTTTGTTGTTTATACCATTGAGCTTTCGGTTCTCGTCTCTTCTTCGTCTTCTAAATGTAGTTGTTCTTTTTCTTGTACATTTTTTTCGTTTTTTTTTCCTACAACTACACTTCTCTATGGTGTATTTATCTGATTACTGGAAGGAAGAGTGCAACAACCGGAGTGTTTCTCCAGCGCAGGACCTCTCACGCCCGGGCTTCACACAAACCAATAGTTACGTAAAAAAAATGGCGGCAAATATTTAAAGTTATCTTACAACTTGCTTCGTTTGTTTCTGTAACAAATTCTAATTAATTAATTACCCCAGAAGGTTAGTTATGTGTATTTTCTTTAATTTTTATAAGGAGAATTTTCTGTTATGAGTGTAAAGTTGTGAAGCTTTGAGCTTTTTTAGTTACTAAGATTTCTGATAGATGACGCTCCTGTAGCTGAGATCCGTTACGCAAGTTTGTTGGAATAAAAATGGCGATATTCAACAAAGATGGGAGTATGCTATTTTCTTCTTTAGCTGCATTTTGATTGGTTTTTGATTTTTCAGGTTTGATTTTTTGCGCTAATTTTTAAATTTATTTTGTCAGAATTACACATTATCAATGTTATAATAACGATAAATTCATATTTTCGGCACACTAAGTGGTTAACTGTAAGAGTGATCTACAGAAAATTCCATAGATGGCGAATCTGTACCTTTATAAGCAATAACCAGTGGCGTAGCGAGAGGGGTGGAACAGGGTCTACCATGACTCGAGCGACAAATACTCTCCAAGACAAATTTGAAGTGTATTTTAAATTGGTAATAATTGTAACATAGGGACGCCAATAAAGTGTTGCGCTCCGGGCGCCAGTTATGTTCGCTACGCCACTTGCAATAATTCGAAATTATTGTATTTTTGGCGTCTCAGAAGCTCATTTAAGCCTTCGTGGACGTTTCTTACATGTTTATATTATAAGATTACATATGACCGGAAATGTGCTCTGACCGTACATTATGATAGAGTTGCACTTTGATCACTTAATTCTTGTAGTTTTGGCCTTTTCAGAGAGTCATAAGTAGTTCACAAAAATAATTTTCAATCAAGTCCGACTCAAGCTTTCCATTGCTTCAGACATACTTTCTTTAGCACCTTAGCCATTATCAAATATCTTCAAAGAAAAAACAAAGAAAAATACTACAGTATTTTCAGTTTATTAGGATAAAGTATTAAAGTGTCAAAATGCTGGTTCGGGCAGTCATTTTCAGACACCGTTACACATTAAAGGTTTTGTAGATAGTGCACGGACTTAGGTAGGCGTTAATCTAATCCCCATCTGCCTCTTGAGGGGGTGAGGGACACAAGGTGATTGTAGTCGCTCGAAGTAACTCAAGACCAAACGTAGAAAGACTTTGATTACCATCCACAACAGGTAGGGGTCATCAAAGCATTGTCGATTGATGAGGCGAAGGGTTCAAACGTGGGTTAGTATACTAAAAAATGCAACGACTATAAAATAATAATAATAATAACTTTAAATGCTAATTACTTTTGCTCATACGAGATTGTGAGCCGTATGAGTTATCAAGAAAAAGTTTCGAACATTTTCAGGAGATCATCGACGAGTTGAAAATTATGTTAACGCTTGCTTATCAACAAAAGTTACATAACACGAAGACATTGCATGTTTATATTTACTTTTTGCGGGTTGCTAAGTTGGACGAGGCGATGCGAAATGTCTTCATATTACGTAACGTTTTGTTGTTCTAAAATTTATGAACTGAAAATACTTTTTTCCCAGACTTTTATGTAAAAAGTGAGCAACATTTCCTCGTCTGATTTTGTGGCTGCCTACTTCTTATAATGCTATAGGTTTTATCAAAACTACCAATTTTACCACAAAGAGGAACTTCAAAGCATTTTTTTTACATTTAAACGAAACATTTGTATACTACAATATAATAGGGATTATTGTCTTTTAGACCACTTACCATACAGATTCCCACGGGCCACAGCAAAGCAGACAGCTGCATTATTTTAGGGGCAATCCTTAGTGCGTACAGCATTTTGATGAGAGTATTTTATTATTTAAAAAAAATCAAGTCTTAAGCTTGACTAGTTTTTATTATTTTGCCGGAAAGTGAGACGCCAACAATAAGTTTACGCGGCGCGTTAGAAAAGCTTGGGCTTGGCCCGGTTTCTATGCATACCAAAAGCAACAGTTATTACTAGTATTAAAAATTATCTAGCGTCAAGTATACGATTGTGAATGTTTCAGGATTACTGATCTAGCCGATTCAGTATTGAAGCTACACTACAATAGATGACTGCTCAAGTTTTATGTCGAATAGGCTCTCTAGCTCTCCAATTTTATTTAGCTATTTTTAGAATATTCAATAGTTTAGTAAGGCCGATAAATAATAACCGTACAAGAGTACTCAATTATAGTTTTGTTTATCCAAACTTTTCCAATAGAAAAATCCGCCTTCAATAGATTAAAACTTATATATAAGTACAGAAGAAAAAGAAACAAAATTTGGAGAATCAATTATAAATTAATTACATTCACTCTGGTCGGATTACATCTACTTTTTTTACAACTTTTCTATAGAATTCATAATAAATACAGTATAACTCTGGTGGAAGAAGAGTAATTGGAATACTTGAATGAGAAGCGAAACATTTTCTTTTTGCATAAAATGCAGCGTAAGTAAAGTTTTTCAATTGAAGGCTTTGTTAGATTTCAATTTATAATGAGAGAATGTTACTAAACTTTTAGTAAGAATTGCTGAAAAAATCCTCCCCTAGGTTGTTTCAGTAAACTGAAATTCTCATATTACTAAATAATTACAGTCACTCGTCTACTCCACCCTTATTTAAACAAAACTAAATAAAATCAGTTTTGATTTATTAATGCATTCTCTTAGTATAAATATTGTGGACAATCAGATTTCAATTTATATTTGTACAACAAAAATGCCACCACTAATTGATAAATTCGATATAATTAACGGTGGAAAACTATCATCATCGCTGTATTATATTTTGCGAGCAATCAAATACTCGGGTATGTGGCCATATAATCACAAATTATACAAATTTTATCATTACTCATTAACATTAATTGCGAGCAGTTGTATTGTATTACAAATCTACAATATCCGTTATATTTACAACGATTTAATATTATTATCTTCGAATTTATATATTGTTTCAAGTGAGATTTGTGCGGTAATCAAAACAAGAATTATGGTACGTAAACATAGAGTATTTGAAATAATTTTACAAAAAATCGACGATAATGATTTCCAACCGAGAATTGGCGATGAACGCAATCAAATCCAAAACTTTATCAATACTTGGAAATTGATATCATTACTTTATGCCAGTACTGTATTCGGTGCTACAACATTCATGGCAATCTTCCCAATGTTTGATGATATATCAGATGATGAACAACGTTTACCGTTTATATCGTGGTTTCCGTATGATTATCGTAAAACACCGCATTATCAATTAACGTACATTTATCAAATTATCGCTATCGATATTGATGCATTTCTTACAACAACTGTTGATATCTTTGTTGCAAGTATTATTGTAATAATTGCTGGACAATTTTCCATTTTATGTTCGAGATTAAGGGAGATTTATGGCATTACTGAGGAACGATTGATGGAGAGTGGAAGAATTACGAATAATTCAGAAGATAGACAAGCGTTAATTTTGGATGAAATGAATGAAACTTTAAAAGAGTGTATCGTCTACCATCGGAAAATTCTAGAGTGAATTGTTAATGGGGTCGGTTTGTTTGGTTTTTCGTAAATTTCAGCCAGCTTCGAACTTACGGGCAAATATGCCATAGCTGGAGCTGCATAATTTTAAGTATAACATTTTTTATGTGTCATACTTAAACTTTACATTCAGTCAAATAAGTTCGCCTGATGGGGCGCCAGGAAATCGTGGGCCAGCCCTGCTCTAGATAACCAGTTGAGGGTTGCACGTGTCCTTTTAACTGAGCGTTTCAAAATATTGCGTGCAGTAAAGGCCTAAAAATGTTGCTAAAAAGAATTTATCGCTGTTCTTTTATATCTACTTTTTCCGATCTCATCTGTAATCGTTTGTTCTTCTATTTTGGTACTCATCTAACATTATTTTTTGCTAATCCCAATATAAAAAATACTGTTCTATCCGCGACAAGCGTTTAATTCGCATTGATGGCTATTTTAAACTTTACAGTTTTTTCTTCACTTGAAAATTTCAGTCTTGAAGTAAAAAGTAAATTAACGTTTCTCTGACATTCTTAAAGTCAAGACTTTCCATCACGTGCAGCTTCCACTTCCGATCAAATTAGCTCCAATATCTGGCTTGAGATTTATGAAGATCAAAAGACCGGACTGATGTTTGTAACACTCTGATGATTATGTTGACAATTTTTAACAATTCTAGGTTTGCTAAAACTGTAGAAGAATTAGTTGATCCAGTTGCAATGACACAACTAATAACAACAGTTATTGTATTGTGTACAACAATGTTCGAATTGACTTTGGTAATTTCTACAAAACTTCCATTAATAATATTTAATTATTTTGATTTTTAAGGTGCCTATCTACAGTTCAGAATTCGTATGTCTGGTTTTCTACCAATCCTCTGTTATTTGTGAGATTATTCTCTACTGTTGGTTCGGTGACCGAATATTAACTGAAGTATTCTATTTATTCTGAAAAATAATTATCTCAACAATAACAACAACAAAAAATGTTTTAGAGTGGACAAATACGTAATGCGATTTTTCAATCGGATTGGGTAGATACTCCATTGACTTTCAAAAAGAATATGTTGATGTTGTTGCGATGTACCCAACAACCACTCCAAATGCGAGCTTTTGGATTCTTTGCCTTGTCATTGCCTACATTCTCCGGGGTAAAAATTCGTTAGAATTGCACATTTTTATTGTTAAATCAATTGAAATTGAAGGTTGTACGGTTGTCGTGGTCGTACTTTGTGGTCTTACGACAAACGCAAAATATTGAACATTGAATCTATGTTACCATTCAAAATTCATCAAAAAATGGCTCTCAAAGATGTTTAATTATTTGTAGCTTCGTAGATGTTGAATGACAGATGATGCGTTGAAAGAGAAGAAAATAAAAATAGTCTCGGCACACACTTGTAATTAAGTAGTTTAAATTGAATTTACAACCACCAAAAATATGATTAATAAAGATCGATAGTGTGTAAGCAGTAGCATGACTCAAACTATTCAAGAATCGACCAGGATTCTCTCTTTTTTGCCTCATCACTTCTTTTCATTGTTTAATGTTTTCGAATTGAGGCTCGTCGGACTCAAAAGTGCTCATATTACTAATAAACTGTCATCGCTCCCTAAACCTAATCCGAAAACTACACAAATGTGCGCCTTATTTGTGAATGAACCTTAAACAAATCGAATAGTTGATGTCTAGGCTTCCTTTAGTTAACAAAAGGGCTCGTTGGAAGTATACAGAAATAGCAGGAACTTTTCAGATTCAAGTAGTGGTCAAAAGAAGCATCAGTAATATTCGAATTATATACTTTAGATACGAAAATGCTTGCTTGGTTTTAAAATCTGATAATTTAGATACGTAGGGTCAGGGCCGGCGGAAAGCAGGTTCAGCGCGTTCTCCGGAACCCGGTTTCGCGTTTAAGGAGGCCCCGCGCTCTACGAAAATTACCCAAAAATAGTTGCTCGTTGAAAAATTTAAGTGTTAGATTTAAATATGTACTCAAGCCCCGCAAAACATTTGAAACCCGCCCCGCAAAAGGTCACGCCGGCCCTGCGTGGAGTCTAGCATTTGGTTTCTATATTTTACTTTGCGCACATCCCAAATTTTGCCGGCCTAGGACCGGACCTTATGGGCCTAAGCGTAAATCTACCATTGTGCTCGGTATTAAATAATTTAAACGAAAAACACGATTTTTCACATATCATAAATCGAGCATAATTATAGCTATTAGTCGCTTAAATCCAAATCTATTTTTATTGTTGTATTAACACGGAATACTTTGATTCATTGTCTTTATGTTTTTATACTTGTCAAGAAAATTAATGGGTAGCATTGACAGTTTGATGCAGTAGATAAACGATGGGTTTTCCAATAAATGTTGAATCAACCTCTTCTCAAACAATTAAGTTGAAGTATTACAGTTACAACAGTAACACGAAACGCAATGAAAATATTGCTTATTATCATTTGTATGGTGATTAATCAGAGAGTTTGGTGTAAAGAGTTGTCGGAAATTTTCCAAAAACTCTTCTACAAAGAGTACTCTTTGTATTATATTTTCGATGGTACAATTGATGATATAATCATTGGCAAATCGTTGATGCTAACAAATCTAACAATAATTTCGATGAATTTCACCAATTTCCAACAAACTCAAAAAACATTGACTTGTAATGGTTTTATAATTTGTTCAAATGAATTAATGAAAGTTGCCGCATTGATTATGGACAATCTACAGATTTATCACAACATCAAACCATACGAACGTATCCTGATTTATCACCAAAACCAACCCGAAGATCTCCAACAATTCGACATTCTAACAAAAACGTACGGAGTCGATATTTTGCTGTTACAAATCAATGATACGATAACACTGAAATCGTTATATAAAAATCAAACATTAACAAATCACGATAATTTCAAATGGTCGCCTATTATCGAACCACCGAAAAAACCTTTAATTATTACCACATTCCCGTGTAGTCCGTTCTATTTTATCGATGATAACGATCGAATAAATGGCGGTGCTGAATTTGTTATGATGCAAGAGTTGTTGAAGAATTGGCCGTATCACTATAAGATTCTGAAGCGAACTGATGGCGATGAGTTCGATGATTTTTGGCGGAAATCATTGGAATCCCTCGCAAATGGCACAACAGACTTTGCTACATGTTCGAATTGGTATACATCGATAGTTACAAAGAATATCGACTCAACTTTACCGTTACATCAAGTGTGTGTTACGTTTCTTGTACCGAAACCGCATCTCTCATCAAATGCTACATTTATTTTCCAACCGTTACCGTTAACAATTTGGTTAATGGTGGTTTTTATCTTGATTGTATTTTTTATTGTTTTCTATTTAATTAATTCGGTTTATAAAGATATCGGTTTACGTACACGTAACGATACTGCATTGATTTTGTTCGATTTAATTCATTTGTACGCATTGGGCGGTGTACGGTCTCCACCGCTATCAAATCAGCACACTTTGAGATTGATTTTTGTTATTTGGTCGATGTATTGTGTGATTTTACAAGTCTATTATAATGCAGGTATAACCAGTGCTTTAACAAATGTTAAATATCAAGACGAAATCAATACAATCGATGATATGGTTGATAAACAGATCAAATGGTTGGGCGATGATAATTTCAAACGTTACCTCTCACAGTCTGATATTCGAAAGTATAAAAGTTTAGCGGAATTATTGGTGAAATCAAGGAAATTATCAAAAGCGTTTGTAACAAAGAAATTAACGAATAATTATTTAACCGATATTGAACATTTGGATCTTAAGAATTTGGCAATTTTAAAAGAATGTCTGTTACAAAGTTATATCGGTTTTCCTGTACAGAAATATTCACCGTTTTTGAAGATTTTCAGTTCGTTTTCATCGAAAATTATAGAAGGTGGCTTATTAAATTATTGGATAACTAATGCTACATTATCCAGAAATAGTGATCTTATATTTGATAGATACGATGTGAATATCTTTATTGATAAGAACCGTTTTATCGGTGCATTCAATTTCATGCTTATCGGTTATTTGAGTGGTATCATTGCTTTTATGTTTGAATGTTTCCATAAACAAATCCATCGAAAATTGGCCGGTTTTCTATTGCTTTTGAAGAGAGAGTGATTTGATCAATGTATTTTTTTTTCAAGACAACTCGTCAGAGGCCGGCTGTAGAAAGCCGACGTACGTCACGTGTTCTCTAGTTTTTTTCATACTTTCTATTTCTAGGCGCACATATTCTGCTTTGATAATGATACCTTTTCAATGCTGACACTTGACCTTTGGACAAACGAAATTATATTGGACTAATATCGATTTGCTATTGTCAAAAACACGAATGAGAGGTCGAAGTTAAGTGAGTCAAAACTGAGCTTGTACGTCTGCCTTTGACTTTCGGCGAAGAATTAAAAGCTGAATGAGTTTCTTTTTTTTGGCGAACAATGCAACAATCAAAGCAGGAAAGGTTGAAGCTTACAAAGTGAATTGTTTGTTTGTTTTTGATAATTATAGTATTGCTTACAGAATCTAATTATTTGCTTCTAATTGTGAATAAAAAAATTGACTAAGACTTTCCTTTATCATTTATTGAATAAATTCGAAACTTCTCGTCAGTTTGCAGTAATGTTCTCTGGGCTTAAAGATTATGAGCATTTGTAAAATATTCCAGGAATAATATTCAAATTTGTTCCGTCAACTGTCACCTGTCCCTTATAAAGAGGTGATTTTATAAGCAAAGTCCATTATTTGTGCCTTACCGAATATGCTTCCGTCAGCCTTAACTGAAAGGATGTCACAGCCGCTGTCTTCCCAGACATCTCCAACTCCAAGGCGTTCGATTCTGACAATGGTATAATTTTCAAACTAGATCAGTCAGGCATTCCCCCTGCCATGGTGCGGCTCGTACATTCGTGTCTCCAAAATAAGAAGTTTAGACCGAAAATTCGCGATCATCTCTCCAATGAACAACCTCTGGAAGGCGAAGTCCTACAAGGCTCGGTACTGTCTTCACTTCTTTATAATCTTTTCATAGCCGACATGGCTAAAGATCCAAGGACACAGATTGCCATCTACGTCAAAGCTAAACATCATTCCTTGGTCACGTCAAAACTGCAGGTGATTACTCGTCGGTACGTCCACCAACCTCATGACTTTGTCCTTATGTATGACTGATCCATACAGTGGAAACCGGAAATAATGTATCTGGGTGTATATCTAGATAAACGCTTGAATATCAAGAGCCACCTCCGATATGGTGGGGCCAACTATTCCCGTTGGTTTACCGCCGTAGCAAGATATCCACTGAAATTAAACTTCGTTTATACAAATCGATCATCAGACCCACGTTCACCTACGGCTCGCTAGCGTGGGTACATGTTTCAAAATCTTCCATATCTACGTCGATTCCAGATCCTTCAGAATAAATTTCTCGACGACGAGGAGGATCGGTAGCGAGTGAAAAGGCCAAAAATGACCGTCTGCTAGGACTCCTAGGTACTGCTATTCAAAATATGAGACTAATGCTGAACTTTGTTCGCAGGTAGACATCACTGTCCACGCGGCTTCACGCCTCTAGTGAAAGTCGTGCTGTTCAGATAAGGGAACTATGAGAGGTTTTAGTCGGTGAAGACTTCGACACTACCTGGTGGTCAACAGGCGACGCCAGGTGTCTATACAAAAAAATCCATTATTAAGAGGCTGCGTTGTTTGCGCAACTGTGTTTCAATAACAGCCTTCCACTGATGTGAGCTATTTGTTTTCAGCGATTTCAGTGCGTTTATTTGTTGCTTTATGCAGAACCTAAGTAGCATATAAACGAAATTATAACGGAAATATAGAAATTATAAGCGTATCGGTTAATTACCTCGAAGTAAACAATAGACTAAAAATGGAATTAATTAGAATACGGATTATTCATGTAGGTACTTAACATGTTATCCGTTAAAAAAAAACACAAAAAAATTAAATCTATATAATAAATACTTAATGTTTTTTTTTACCTATATCTTGTTTTGCACAATGTTTCCTTTTAAAAATATGAATAAACATAACAAATATTAACATTATCACCAATGGCGTCACTACAGGGTCACGACTATAAATTATTAAAAAAAAAGTTAAATGTCGTTAGTTAAAATTCTGCATTTTATAATACCTATGTTACGCCACTGATTATCTATACCACCGTTTAAAATTATAATTAAAAATTCAGTGCATATTAATTTTATATATAAATCGATGAACAAACATTTTTTTTTTTAAACAAAGTGCAACTTTCACCGACATGGCACATTTACATTTCATAATTCTGTCTCTTATCATTATCTCAACTGCGGCTATACGTAAGCAAATTGTTTTATTACTAATATATATTAAAATATAAACAAACACTATTTCCAGTAGAGTCGAATTTTTATCGTACAGAATCATGCAGTAAAGCACAAGGTTATTGTGTATTAGAGAAGGAATGTCCACATCCTGTTAACGACAAATACAAGAATCTTTGTGGGGAGCAGAAAGCTGAAGGAGCTATCTGTTGCAAGGATTGTAAATATTCTGAATTTATTTTTATATTTTGATTGATTAGCATTTGTTAATTTACAGTTCCTGCAGATGATGTGAATTGTTATCAATTACATAACAATTGCCAGGAGACATGCCCTGAATCGTTGACTTTAGGACAGAAGGGTTGTCCGGTTGGTAAAGTTTGTTGTGTTCTTATTTGAACGTCACGTACGTAATGGTTTTTGAATGCATTAAAATACTGTTAGTACATAAATTTGTTTTGTTTCTCTAAGTCTAAACTTTCATTTATCCACCGGTTCTCAAGATTTTGCCTACGTGTCAATCGTGCAAATATCCAAAAAACAACTTTCACATTACTGTCTAGTGTTTTTGAAAGCGTGCTAGCCACATCGATTGCCAATCTCCATTAAAATAAAAATGCTTCGCTAATCTTAATTGACACAAAATCTATTACTTGTGTCTTCGATTTGCATTTTTGTCATGTTTTGTACCAGTTCTGCAACTGATTATGTTGGAAACTCGTGGAATGTTGTGTGTGTTATGCGGTGATCAGGCTTTGGTTCGTCATTTCTTATTTTGCTGGTTTTTTAATTCTGTACATAAACTGCAATTTCTGCAAATCCACAATCAAAATGGTGGATGCGCCGGGAATAAAATTCATGTTTCTTCTACAATTGTTGAGTGATAAAAATACGAGTATCTGAATGTTGCTTTCATATCTCTGCAATTAGGCCTGTTTCATTGGGCATTATTGTATTTTCCAACAACTATACGCGCATATAGCAGAAAGAATCGCGTACTTAAGTCGGATTTAACGCGATCACCACATAACACGATCCGAATTGTCCTTAAACTTTTCTATAAATGGTGTTTTCCAAACTTTCTTAAATAAACTTTTCTACACGTGTACAATTATTGTTTGAAATTTTCATCAACTTTACATATGTTCCGACAATAATGAGCGGTTGTGTTGGAAAACTTGACCCAATTTGACTAGCTAAGCCACCAATTTCGGGTTTTAAAGGACAAAAACAATAATTAACGGTTGAAACTCTTATCAGTTGCCTAATAATTTTTTTAGAGATTCTCCAATATAAATAGCGCTTGCTTCCAATAATTGTAGATCATTTCTGGTCCAAATTTTGAACCAGAAATATGTCGCCAATTGAAAGTAATCGTAAATTATCATCTTTATTCTATTATAATTCGTTAGCATTGAGATTTTTCGGTTTGTATCCGAAAGGTGAACGTTACACGAAATGCTATAAATTCTATCGTTATTTATTATTGTGTTTCGCTGCAACTGGTACAATTTTAAAAGTCTACAATTTCCGTTACATCTACAACGATTTAATGTTAGCATCATCGACTTTATATGTCGTGTTAAGTGAAATCAATCAAATTGTCAAATCCTCATTCACTATGCATAATTATCGTATAATTAAAGTAATGTTGAAACAATTAGAACTAGAACAATTCCAACCACAAACAGATAAAGAGCATAAGAAGGTGGATGGTTTTGTTAAATTCTGGAAATTATTAGCAATGAGTTTTCTGTTCGATGGTAGTTTGACGTTGCTCTTATGGTCGATTTATCCATTGATTGATAATTCGAAAGATGAACAACATTTACCGTTTGTATCATGGTTTCCGTATGATTATCGTAAAACACCCTATTATCAATTGACGTATATCTATCAATTGTTGGCTGTTTACTATTTTGCTCTATCACAAATGGCTATTGATATTTCGGTTGCTTTCATTTTAACAATAACAAGGGGACAATGTTGTTTATTGTCGATGCGATTGGAGAATATCTATGAAATATCTGAGGACAAACTGCTAAAATCTGGCAGCATTCTGAAGGATTCTACAGGGAGTGAGGCGAGAGTTTGCAGCGAAATGGAGGAGACTTTCAAGGAGCTTATAGTTTATCATAACGAGATTCTAGAGTATGTATGGTATCCAAATTTGATCTGCTATTGGCACACAGAATCAAAGCAGCTGCACTTTCCCAACTGACTAAACTATTTTCAAAATTTCCAGATTCGCTAAAATGGGCAAAAAATTCATTGGACCGGTTGCATCGATCCAATTAGTCACAACAGTATTGGTGATTTGTGCCACAATGTTCCAGATGACTTTAGTAACGCCATTTAGTTCGGAATTTTGGTCCCAAATTGCCTATCAAATCGGTTTAACGTTTCAAATCCTACTCTATTGTTGGTTTGCCGATCAAGTACTAACTGAAGTACACCGATTCGCTTCAATTTCGATTAGTTTTCGTATTAAATAAAGTCTCATTTCAGAGCCAAAAGATACCGTATGCCATTTTTAAGTCGAAATGGTTGGAAACTACAAACAGTTTCAAACGGGATATGTTGTTCTTCATACATCGGGCGCAAATTCCAATGAAATTCAAAGCAATGGATTTTTTTACATTGTCTCTACCCACATTCTCTTCAGTAAGACTATTCCGCTCTTATCTAGAAGGTTTTTAATTGATTAAAATTACAGGTAATTCGAACATCTTGGTCGTACTTTGCCGTACTACGCACCGTTCAAGAGTCGAACTAAATGGATAAACAAGAAAGTATTTATTGTAACAGATTATAGATTTTCACAAGATAGTTTAGATAATAATAATTTACAAAATCAGCATGAATAAATATGGAGTTTTCTTTAGTTTATACATCTCTGCCCTAGATAAAACGCCGCACCTGTATAGTGATCGTATGCAACCAATTATACACTGCAGTAATGAATGACGTGCACAGCGTGTCCTGGTATAACCTCACTTTTTTCAATCAATTTCCCTTTAGAGCCCTTTCGGAAAATTGTAGTAATTTAAAATTTAGCGATTCGCTTATTTTAACAAACCACAAAAGAAAATTGCCTGAATTGGATATAATTATTGTTGATTTACGTTAAATTATTTTTCGTCAAATTTATTATCACATGTGGTATGATTACACGTAGAAATATTGTATTTATTTTAAAAATTAGTCAAATAATATTTTATCATTGATAATGATCCCCAATAAAACGACAATAACGCAATGACGAGTGTATTATGGAAAGATTTCATTTAATAACGGTTGAATTTTATCAAAAATTTAGTCTCAAATTTGTTATCAAAGTGTATCGAACACAGATCAGAGGGTGAGTTATTATTTTTTTTAACAAATATTTTTCAATAAGTTTTTTTTAATTAGGGGAGTTACTTTGACCTTTTTGGATTTTTCCTGACCCCAATTTCATTGTATTCAAATGATAATTTGTTGCGAAATTACACGATTTCTACAACGTAGAATTATAGTTTGTTAATTTAGCAATAATTCAAAAACCGGAATTTTCAGATTTTTTCCTACTACACAAAACGATAAGATCATCGACATCAAGGTTGTTTTTACGCAATAAATACAGGCTGTCTCGTGCAAATGTATCGCATCGGTTCTTCCGAAATAAGGCCAAAAAAGTCCTGGAATGTCTTCCCCAATTTGATCCTTTCTTTTTGGTCACCAAATTTGGTGACAACCCAGTGTTTGCGCCTATCTCCGGCAACGTCAGCTGCCGAAATCCGCCTCTGGGACAGTACTCAAACTTTCATTAGAGAAACTGTAATTTGGAAAACTTGTTTTATGCTATGCAATCGTTGCACCTTCAATGTCGCGACTGTATTTTTGTAACATAATTTGTATTGAAATCACATATTTGTAGTTTAGTCGTCGTAATTATCACGATTTTTATTAGGTAAGATTACTTATTATAGCCTCACTTACACGAAACACTCTGTATTTGCATTGAAAAACCTTCAAATTTATAGAATTTGATTTTTTTCCAAAGTGCAAGTATTGTTTTAATTGTATAATCAAATTGGCGTCTATTTAGATAAACAAATTTCAACAAACAACCAACAATTACGCCTTATAATTACCATAGTCTACTTTTTAAAATTTATTCAATTTTTGTTTTTTTTGTTATAAAATACAGACGATGGTGGATGGACCATTGATTGGTGTGATTGATGCTGGTACACGTACTGTGAAATTTTGTGTATTCCAATCGCAACGTACCCAAGAACTTATCGAATATGCGATCGATATTGTGCCACATACGCCACGTGAAGGATGGTTCGAGGAAGATCCCATCGAAATATTGGAAGCTGTAAGGACTTGTATGCAGAAAGTTGTCGATAAATTAGGACCAACACGTAAATTATTTTATAATAATAATAAGAGATTAACAATTAATAATTAAATTATTTATAGGGTGTCAAGATATTGTAACAATTGGTATAACGAATCAACGCGAAACTACAGTCGTTTGGGATAAGACAACAGGCAAACCGTTATATAATGCTATAGGTATTTATGCCGCTATAATCAAACAAATTTGAATTGGTCAACTTGACTTTAAGGCAGTAAAATGACTGTAACTTTAACGTATCTGTAATGTTTATATATCACTACAGTATCTCCGTTTTTGCCCGATTGGTCACTACAACTCTCGCTAGTCGCATGTGATAATCTCTGGCATTACGATGATTAGCACATTTGAGAATCTGGCAATTATAACTTTACGTTACAGTCATTAGTAAACAAGTGTTCCATGACGGTTATCTGTGAATTCGCCCACTTGAAACTTTGCAAATAGGTGACTCATATACGGAGTGTTTTTTTCTAAACGTGATCATTATCAAATGCCTTCTAGACTAATCGTGGGATTTTTTTACTGGGAAGGGCCTTACATGAGAGCCGCACACTGAGGCCCTCTGGTCTATTGTGTGCACCTCCAATTTCCGGAGCCTTTACCTCAACTGTTCTAATCCTCTAATGAAGCTCAGTAACCTGCCGTGTTCGACTTTTCGAATGTCTCCTGGTTCCAGGTGTTGATCTCTGAGGCCAGCCAATGCTTGACACTCACAGAGTACGTGGTGAGGAGTCTTCTCCTCTTCTAAGCACGCCCTACACATTTCATCGCTTATGCCGAGCGTTTGTAGGTGTTGATTCATGGGACAGTATCCAGTGAGTACTCCCACAGTTATTCTGAGACCTTTTCTGCCAAGACTCAGTAAATCTTTATTGCGCCCTTCGATGAAGATCCTAGACTGACGCAGTCCTTTGTGTTCTCTCCATTCCTTCAAGTGGGATGAAGAGGTCCATTTCTCCAGAGGCCTTTTCTGAGCCCCTCTGGGCCAGAGCGTTGACCCTCTCGTTTCTCCATGTCAGAATGTCCTGGGACCCAGCATAGCACAACATCCCTATTGCACACAGCCAATTGTTCTAATAGAGTGTGACACTCCTAGGCAAGCCCCGATTCGAGTCTCCACGCATGTAGAATCGTGGGATACACAAAGTTACTTCTTACATCAAAGAAATACCTCGATGAATGAAATCTAAAAATCTGTGATTTGATGTAGGGAAAATGCTTTTGTATTTCTCCTCAACTACCGATCATGTTTAGAAGAAGCGCCCTGTATTATAGCGCCAAATTAAGAAAGAATCTTTCATGAACCAACAAATTGTTGATTTCCCCAAGCGTAAGAAACATTCGTTGCCTGCCTTGTAAGCGCCTCACTTTTCACGAGAGACACACACATAGAAAGACTCAAATTTTCCGCTTCCCTACCTTTCAAACTGTTTTTTTTTAATGGACAATTTCTGTTTCAGTTTGGAACGATATACGTACCGATTCAACGGTCGATATAATCTTAGCAAAGGTCCCCGATAATAATAAGAATTATTTCAAATCAATCTGTGGTCTTCCTATATCACCATATTTTAGTGCATTCAAATTAAAATGGATGATGCACTATGTGCCTGATGTTAAAAAATCGATCAAAAACAATAAATGCCTATTTGGTACAATTGATACATGGATATTATGGGTAATTTATTGAATCATTTTTTATAGATTTTATTAGAATTATTATTACGAATAATTTAATTGTTTTGTTAATTGAAAAGAATCTAACAGGTGGTCCGAATGGTGGCCTACATTTGACCGATGTAACAAATGCATCGAGAACATTTCTAATGAATATCGATACATTCACATGGGACCCATTATTGTTGCATACATTTAAAATTCCCGACAATATCCTACCGGAAATACGTAGTAGTTCGGAGATTTACGGGAAAATCACTAGTGATTTTCCGCTAAGAAACGTCTACATTTCAGGGGTAACTTAATACTTTTCTTCCACTCATACAAATCACCAAATTCGAACATTTTAAAGATATTGGGTAATCAACAAGCCGCTTTAGTTGGCCAGAATTGCCTCAAAGAAGGTCAAGCGAAAAACACGTATCGGAGTGGATGTTTTCTGCTGTACAACACCGGAAATACTGTGAGTTTATCTCACATGATTTATTTGAATTTGATGGAAATTGTTTAATTTTAGAAAGTACTCTCGAATCATGGGTTAGTAACAACGGTTGCGTATAAATTCGGACAACAACAGCCAGTTTATGCGTTAGAAGGCAGTGTAGCTGTAGCAGGGGCCGCTCTAAATTGGCTACGCGACAATATGGGTTTCATTAAAGATGTCCAACACGACACCGAATCATTGGCTAAAGAGGTCTTCAATACTGGTGATGTTTATTTTGTGCCAGCCTTTAAAGGTTTATATGCTCCGTATTGGCGGAAAGATGCTAGAGGGTGTGTAAGTTTCAATATTGATTTGAATACGCAAAAAAATGTTGCTTGTTTTTCTATGTTCGATAGAATCATTTGTGGTTTAACAGCATTCTCAACCAAACAACATATAATACGGGCTGCCTTAGAAGCTGTATGTTTTCAAACAAGAGACATCCTAGAGGCCATGCATAAAGATTGTGGGATAGCATTAACGAAATTACATGTTGATGGGCGTTTAACTGCCAATAATTTATTAATGCAATTACAAGCCGATATAAGTGGTATACCGGTGATCAGGGCACAATCACAAGATATTACAGCAGCACTAGGTGTTGCCATAGCGGCCGCACAAGCTGATGGTATCCAAATATGGGATTTGAATGAACAACGTGAATTGGTGCCTAACGATACGTTCCTACCAACGACCACAGAAGATGGTAAAGATTAGTGTTTGCGGATCGGTAGCGACTGATGCGATGCTTGTATAAAGCAACGGTTATTGTATTCGACTCTAATGATAATTATGTAGGGCATCAAGCTATAATTTAGTGAAGGCTTAAGCAGTACCAGAATTAGAAATTTGGTTGTATTAAGAGGCTGAAAAAAAGTTGTCACTGTTATAGGGCGTCACTAGATTTGGTGGAATGCCTTATAAATCACTTAGTTTTATATTTTCTAAAAAAGAACTTATTTACTCTATTATTACCAAATGCAAAGGATGATTTACAACTCTTACCAGATGTGGCCAAAAGTCTTTGGATCTTCTTCTATTCCTTGTGTTTTAAAGAAAAGCTCCAAAGAACTTTCCGAACTTACGGCAAGAGTTGTAAATTATACTTTTACGATTTGTAAAAATATTATTAATCGAGTCCAATACTTGTTGCTATTAAATTAAATGTTTGAAGGGCAAGAAACATATCGCATTGGTCGCAGTCATTCAACTATAATAAATGTTGCAAATTGTTCGAATTTCTAGAGCGCGATGCACGCTACACAAAATGGAAAATGGCAGTGCAACGATCCTTAGGATGGACATTACAAAAGAAAGGTATCACCATGACCGAGGAGCGATATAAATTATTAGCAAGTATACCGGCTAGTTTGTACCTAATTTCTAGTTTTGGTCTATTAGCACTTGCTGAATACTTGGCAAGAAGTCAGATTTAGTTTGTTTAGCCATTCCTTTGTACTTATAATTTGGCTGTTTTTAAATAAAGGTTTTTTTTTTGTTGTTATTGTTGTTGAAATGGCGCTGTAATTTATTATGTTCGTATTTTTTTTTGTTTTCGTTTTTTACACAAGAATTACAATAATTGGCAAAAATATTTACACATTTAATAAAAAACATATAGATTTGTTTTGATGTGAATCATTATTTGGTTGTTTCTCTCATTTTTTGATCATTCTTTTATTATATACAGACTTTGGTTTATATGGTTCTCTCCTGAGGAAATTATTTACATTTATAATAGTGTAAAATGTGTATTCTTATTATATTATAATCGTAAAAAACTGTGAGTGTAGTTTATAGAAATTATTACTGCTTCAGACTTTGAAATTATTTAAAAAAAACATAGTAATAAATAAATAAAATAGATATGTTTCACAAAGCTGTTAATAAAAACTGTATTGCATCGTTTTTCTGTGTTAAGAAAATCCATTTAGTATAAGTCTAAGGAAACATTTCAGATAATTCTCTTTGTTTTGCCTAAATTTTTAGAATTAATAACGTTTCAGACACTTGTTTTCGTTAAATTTCCAATAAGATGGCTATCCTAATTTCGTGCCGAATTCATGCAAAATATCACAAGCCATATCGACATTATTCCGCGTTATACCTAAAGCTTTTATGACCGCATCTCTCGAATAACCCTCACTTACAAGCTTCTTAATATAATCCATATTCAAATTCTCATAAGACACGTTACTATCTTTCGCCTCTAATGGATTGATTCGATCTTTATGTTTTGCGGGTATTTCTAAATGAACATTCTCATAGACCGGTTGTTGTTGTTTTGATTCGTTTGTACACATCGAATGATGACTAATATTTGGTGTTGTATGCGATTTCACCGGCTGATTCACCGATTTATTTCGTGTTGTTGACGGACAACTTAAATGTCTTGTTTGTGTTTTCGTCGTATCGATAACATTATTATCACAATTCGATATAACAACACCGTATATTGTTTCCGGGGAACTTAATTCAACGATATTCTCAATTTCTAAACAATTATTTGCTGCAGTTGTTTGATGATGGTGGTGGTGGTGGTGGTGCATTTCTAACATTGAACTACTTTTACTTATTTGCGATGACACATCATTATTATTGTTGTTATGATTATGATTATTATTATTATTATTAATTGTACCATTACGCATTGATGTTGTTGGTAGTATTGTTTGTTCGTGGGTTGGTGAATTCTTACGTGGTGGTAACGGTGGCGGTATAGTGCCCGGTGTTAGGCTGCGTCGGACACAACGCGGACTTGCTCCTGGCGATATCATAGGACTCGCTGATGCCTACAATACACACACAATGAGATTATTTGGGTAAATTTAGACAAGAGGAAAACAAACTTACAGAGATTTCTCCACGAGGTGATAAAGCTAATGCGTGTAAACTACTACCAGCACAAGTCCATAATTCACCAACATCCTAACGTTTACAACAAATAAAAACCAAATTAGAATTGTTCTTTATTTTTCCTAATTTCACTAATTATGCCCACGATTAAAAAAATAATCACATGCAAATGTTGATAAGCTGAAATTGATGCACACTTACCTATCATTTATTATAATTTAAAAAAAAATCAATGATAATAAAGCAAATAATAAATAGCAATAATTAACACGTAATTGGTGAATAGTGCAAATGTTTGGTCGATTTGTTTTTTTATAAAAAAGATAATTTATTCTAAATCGCCTGTTCTTAAAAAACAAACAACATTCTTGAAAATACTGCTCCTAACGTACAAAACTATTTTTAATACTTCTTTTGGTACTAAGTACAGAATAATTAAATTAATAACACACCACCGTTTTTTTTTTAACTTAACAATAATCAAAAAATATGGCTGTAAATCATATTATAAAATGTCTTTATCTTCTTCGTTTCAAATATTAATAAAATGTGCCAATTGCTTTTAAAGAAAATAAAAAACACTAAAGCTCTCATGCAATTACAACAAACATACAATTGTTGCGCTATGTTTGCAGTTTCCAAAATAAATAAAAAAAAAAACAGAGACAAAACAAACCCAAATCTATAAATAAGAAGCTTACAACAAAACAAAGCACTGATAGAATAAGAGAATTTTTTTGCTAATTTTTTGTTTTGTGTGTGTGTGTGTATAGACAAATTTTGCAGCACAGCCGAGAAAATTAAACAGAATTATAATTAAAAAAAAATAAAGAAAAATTGATAAATAAACAGATTCATTCAACATAATCATTCGTGCTAGGTGTTGTTGTATCATTCACTACCTCAAATTCTAAATCGTCATCATCCAAATTCGCTGTATTTGGTGAATTTGTTGTCGACGATTGTTTTTGATTTGTTGAACGATTATGGGATTTCTTCGGATCGAATGGGTCAACCACGATTTGTTCGGTACCTTTAATTTCGGCACGACAGAATGGACAACCCTGTCCTTCAGAATCCTGTGAAAATTATGAAATTTAGACTATAAATAAACGAGACAGAGAGTAAAATATACAATTTGCCATGCTGTTAAGCAGGGTGTACATAAAAGATGTCCACATGGTTCAATTCGTACATCTTTATCGTTTTCAGCACAAATTTTACATAATTGAAATGTACTGCCCATTTCACAATATAATTCGTATTGTTCTTGTGTTACAGCAATATGATCCTCTGGTGTCGGTTGTACTGCCCATGATAAATCCGGATTAACAGATCTACCATCTGGGTATAAATAACTATAACAAATAGCGACAAATTAAGATAATAAATAACAACATATTTTGATGCAATTAAATACTCAATTATCCGAATGTGATGAAAACAATTTGTACAAAAGAATGAACATTTAATGAAAAAATAATATAAGGATTGCTTGGTAATAACAACAATTGCAATTATTTATATGTACTGGAAGTATCTGTTTTTAAAAGTTTGGTAAATTTTGCATTTACGTACTTTATACAGGGTGTTTCTAAAAGGTCGGGACGTGGCTTGACTACAAACTCCTGGGATAAAAATAGGACGATTTAATCCACCTTACCTATATCCAAAGTCGTCTCCTTTAGTCGGTAGAAGAAAGTTTCTTAGAAAAAAAAATAGTAGATTATGTTATTAGGCGCAAAAGTGGAACTTTGTGTGCTGAAGCTGACTGTTGTCTGCCGAACGTTAGTGAGGCAGACATGTCAGCTGAAGCACACAAAGACACTTTTGCGCCGAATGACATATACTAGTTTATCTTCAAACGTCTTAATTTAACATGCTTTTATCTTGAAAAGTTTTTTAAAATTAAAATTTTAACTTATCACAATATCTTGGCAGTACTGCTTCCATGGCGATGCAGAAAAACAAAAATTAACAACCAATAAAATTAAACACCAGTGACAGATTTTGTCATTTTATTTGCGTAAGCTTATAAAAAAAGAAAAAAACGCGTATGTACACAAAATGCTATTTTTACCTTGTCATTTGAGTCACAAAAGCTGCCACTTTTGTGACGTTTGAAGATAAAATAGTTTTGCTTATAAAAGTGGTAGTCCTTGATCGATTTTTATAATTTTTGGCGTGATATGTCTTATAAGACACATTTTGAGATAGTTTTGGTCTCCATCAATGAGTTGTAAGTGCGTTAAACAACAATGTCAGAAGACCAATTTGGTGAGAACTTTTTCGCGTGCCGACTAAGGACTCTCAATGTTTTTCCACCTAAAGATATTTTCTTCAGAAACATTTTTTGTATCTTTGTAATATTTCATAACACTCCAAGTTTAGCCACAAAAAAATAAAATCTGATCTGATGAACTAGGCATTTTTTTAAAGAAATAATTTAATCATAATCTAGGATACCAGGATACTTACCTTTAAACGTCAAATAAGGTGTTTATTACATATTAACTCACGGCAGTGTGCTTTTTATTGTCTTTAATGCTAATGGTGGCTATGTATACTTTTGATGAACGAACAGACATGTTGCTAGTTCTCGGCTTTTGTGAAGGAAATTGTGGAAAAAGTGTGAGAGTGTATCGGGAAATGTTTCCAAATCGACAGGTACCAAATCCTAGGACATTTGCTCGAATTGAGAGACGTCTTCGAGAAAATGAAAAATTTGCCCCATTAACCGTGAATTCTGGACCACCTCGCGTAAATCGCAATCCACCAATCGAGGAAGAGATTTTAAATAAAATAGAACAGTATCCTCAAGAAAGTACTCGTAGCTTATCTCATCAAATGGGAGTTTCAAAAGATGTAGCTCACAGGGTTATTAAGACGGAACTTTTCCATCCATATCACCTACAAAGCGTACAAGATCTTTTGCCAACAGATTTATATTTATACATTTAATGTAAATTAATTTTAGTTAGTTACTTTATGTATCGAAATTATTTGTATAAAAAAAGACCTAGTTCATCAGATCAGATTTCATTCTTTTGTGGCTAAACTTGGAGTGTTATCAAAAATTACAAAGAAACAAAAAAAAGGTTTCTGAAGAAAATATCTTTAGGTGGAAAAAAATTGAAAGTCCTCAGCCTGCACGCGAAGAAGTTCTCCCCAAATTTGTGTTCTGACATTGTTGTTTAACACAGTCACTAGTGGAGACCAAAACTACCTCAAAACGTGTTTTATAGTCACAAGACATACCATGCCAAAAATTATAAAAATAAATAATAAAATTAATTTTTTTCTAAGAAACTTTCACGCCTTCTACCGACTTTGGATAGAGGTAAGTTGGATTAAATCGTCCTATTTTTATCCCAGGAGTATGTAATTAAGCTACGTCCCAACCTTTTAGAGACATCCTGTTTAAAGCGAATTTTTTGTCAGAAAAAAGTATAATGTTGTGGCCCTTATTTTGGATAATCGAGATTCGGATAAACGAGTTTTTTTTTCTTCACATTTTCAATTTTACTGTATAAATAAATAGATACAACTTACAATCCTTCTCTATGGCCATCAAGCAGTGCCTGTATTAGACTCTTATTTTGTGGTATTGTTTGTAGAATCTCACCATCAGCCGTTACATAACCAATAGCCCATTGTCCTAATCTTGTACATGATAAACGGAATACATAACTACCGGCTTTATTTATATAACGTTGCAGTCTTAATTTTACTTCATCATATGTAAGGAATGCTACATAACCAGGATGTGTAACCGCCAATATTTGCCAATTTCGTAATAATGTTGTCCATGGTTGGAATAATCTAAATAATACATTTGTATATATAAATAAATAGAGAATAATTCCGGATATTATTATAAATAATACCTTGTAAATACATCAAATTCAAAATTTGATATGTAATCATTACATGTAAGATCTATTGTCGATTTGAGGGCCATCGCTTCAAGGCCAGAACTAATTGGATGGACATTATTCAATTCCTGTCGGAATATTTTCCATGGTACCAATGTACTAAAACAATTTTAATTTTATCAATTAAATAATAATAATAATAATAATGATTCTATAAAATTATTGCAATTTTATTTTATGTATTCAACAACAATAAAATCAGTTTCCGTTCCAAGAATTGTATAAATATTGAAAACGGTAAACATTGACTAGAAAAAGTAAAAATCAATCTAAATATTGATGAGTTCTGATGATGATGATAATAATGATAATGATTATCAAGGACTTGATTTTCTATTACATTCATACAGAGACACGCACACAAACACATATGGATATATTAGAATAGCGACAATAACATTTCCTTCCTGCGGATGCGTGACTAGATTTAAATAAAACAGAAAGAATCAGACATTTCCTATCGTATCCAAAAAATGAAAAAAAAAGCCTCAACTAAACAGGAAATGCTGTACTAAAAAGAAACGAAAAATCAATTTTAATGAATTAAGAAATTGATGATATTTTAACTTTTATAATACAAATAGGGAAACCACAACAAACAGGTCGACTAACAATAAGTAGAAAGTGGTTAGCCATAAAAGAAAAACGGAAAGAAAGGTTTTATAATGTAAAACCGCACAATTGGCGATAGTCGTTTCAGTAAGAAATCTTAAACAAGCAAAATATGTATGTCGAGAACGCTTCTTATCTTTAAGAAAAAATCTCAGTGAAGAACAGGACAAAACCACAAGAAAGTTTCTGTTATTTGGGACGCCATTTACTTTCCTTTATAATAAGTTTATAAGGGTTCTAATAATCTTTTCTTGTGCCCTTACTGTATTCAGATAGTTTCTTTGGAGGGTATTATACGGAAAGGAGCGGTGTTCTCGAGTATAATTTAGAAAAAGTAGGTACTATCATTTCTGTGAGAATAGGCACAATTTTACCGTTCTTTTCTAATATAAATGTCGTTGGCGTATTGTAAAATCCGTCATCTAGAAAACTGCATAAGTCTTGTCGTTTTAACAGGGGCTGTTTTTGTACCTCCTGACTGTTTTCTCCTTCCCCTACTGTTCAGCTCAGGTTAGCTCTTTGTCAGGTCAGGCCCTTGCTTGTAAAATATCTGAACATTTCAGGCAATAAAAGACTTCAAAGTATTTACTGTTTTACAATACGCCGACGACATACATATTCTATGTAACTTTGTCTAGAATTGCTCAAGTTGTAATATTTCAACCTGTACATTGTTGACCTCTCGACCATGCCTTTATTCCTTTAGAAATAAGGAATTTTTATAAAAAAATCTAAGGAAGGCAGGGAATCTAGAAAAAATATAGGCAGGTTTGGAACGTTTCAGACCCTATACGAATTTATTTCAAAGTCCGCTTAGTATCGATGATAATCGTATGTAGCTTTTAACCAAAAGAAAAAACGTGAAACTTTTTCTTCATAAAATAGTTTTTTATATCAGACCTGTGGGATTCTTTTTTTTTTAAATAAAAGACAAACACACATAAATGCTTGTTGTACTAGGGAAATCTACGGAATTTCAGATATAAAATCGATGAACTGGCAACACTGAATAACTGAATTTTCCACATACCTTAATTAGATAGACCTGTTTTACTACACAACTGCATATTATAACTGTAGATGTTATTAAAGAGATAATAAATTAATTTTTGATTTATAAAACAACAGGACGACATCAACAATTTGCGATCACAGATGATAGGCCACCATAAAACCATGAGTATTTCTACACAAGCCGGCCCTTAGCAATTAATCAATATTTCATTGATACCCACACAAATAGCCCGATTTACACACGACAAATTTACTATAGATACACATACAACACAAAACACACACAGAAATACAGCGACAAATAATAAATAGTCCAACATTGAAACCCCATTCGGACGAATTTTCCAATATTGACAATGGAAGATTTCCTTTCTATGGGAAACATGGAAAACTATTTAATAAAACAAGAATACTTATTGAAAATACAGTTGAGAGAAAATATCAATAGAACGTGAACGAAATTCAATGATATTTATATACCGTATGGCGACCCAATGTTATTAGTTTTCTATTCTAAGCTTTATTTGAATAAATAATTTTTATATTTATTAGAAAGATAGACGAAAAATAAAAGAAAATTGTGGTAAATTTTAATTAAACTAAACAAGAAAGTAAACCGCAATTATTTTTAGAGACACGGCCACGATTATAATTTAAAACAATTCGCAGAATTAACACATTTATGAATGTTCCAATTTTCCAAATTAATTGAACACACAATTCGTGTGAATCATTCATTAATAGATTGATGACAATTATTATTAGTATTTTTAGCAATATACATGGATGGATATGGAAAGTAGAAGAAATGATCGGAAAACGATTCTGGCACCTGTAAGATTTCCGTTTTTGGAATAGGCGACTTTTGTGTCGTTAATAAAGTAGAAATATCCTTAATCAGTACAAAAGTGACAGAGCGTGAGACGTAATTTCAATTAAGCAGTAAGCACAGTATTTTACAAGTAAAATAATGATAAATTATTTCCTATCTTTATCGTAACACGCAGTAACATTAGAATTCTAATAAGTAAGAAAAGGAAGGCTACATTAGTCGATTTTAACTGAAATAATATTTCGCTTTTATTGGATTACACTACTAATTTTGAAGGGCAACAAGCGATCACTGATTAGATAAACCTATGAATTGTTGTGAATACCATAATTCTCAAGAATTTTTAACGCTTATTTGTATGCACAACATTAATCACGGATTTGAATTATGTGTAAAAATAAAAGTCAATTAACAATTTTATTTACAATGGTAATTAATTTCCGCTTCACCTAAGATTTCAAGTTCAAGGTAAAACGGTACTTTCTTTTTCTTACACATATCTCATTCTTAGGTCTATTTTAGTAAAGGTAATGATAGCAAAATGTCTCTATCTTTGTGGATGTGGTATTCGAATAAAAACCACAAGTCAGGTAGTCTGTTTTTTTTTTCTTTTTTGAATCAATGAACAGTGGGAGTGGTTATTACGAAAAAGGACATGCTACAAGTGTTGAATATAGATATTTTTACAAAGAATTCACATTCCTCAATCATTGATCTTATATACAGGCAAGGCAAATGAAACAGCAACAATGACAAAATCGTATTGACTAGGCAATTTAGTTTTTGGACTTTTCCAATATTTGTATAAAATATTCTAATATAACGGCAGTACCCATCGAATTGGGGGTCTGTTTTTAGCACCAAATAGTCACTAGTTACTATAAACTTAATAGGGAACCGTACGAGATAAAAAATATACCATGAAAATTTAGTGGATACGGAAACATTTCAAATTTGGGGCAGTCGTATATCCATCTACAATAAATATAGTCAAGTAGCATTTTTGCTGGTTTCCTTGTATGTTTTTCAGTAACAAGGTTTAAATGAACCGTTTCTTACTTAAATAATCATCTAGGATTGCATTTAATAGATCGATAGGGCGATAAGGCGGCCCAATATAGCTCACTGCCCCCTAAGTTCGTAAAAATAGTTGCGCTAAATGAAAAGAAATGGTTCTGATTATTATTATATAATCCCTGTATCATCGCAGAATGTATAATAATGATTGTTGTCTCTATTTATCGTTCCTATTTTGTACGCCAACCCTGTATGTATATGTACAGTTTGTATGAATCGTAATCAATTTGTTCTGCTTTCGATATCTATGAATGTTTTTATTAAAATATTGATTAATTAATTAATTACCTATTTCCGAAATTGCTTTTCCAGAATTCGGCAGCATCCGATTTTGTTATACGAAATTGATCACCGGCAAACACACCATTTGGAAATAATGCTTTCAATTCACTTAACATATGACTAAAGACTAAACTCAATTTTGTTAAATTACGTCGATAATTTGAATTCTCATCGAACATTTTCTCTTTGCCCTCTTTAAATAATTTAATCGCCTGTTTACATTTCCTCATTAAATTTATAATAAATATATGAAAATGTTCATTATTATGTAATGCAATCATATTATCCTCATATTTTGAACAGATAAAACGTAACCGTTGATAAGTATCAGGTAATATATCTAAGATGAATGGTGGTGAATTCTTTAAATTCATCTTTTGATGTTGGCATAATTTCACAACTTTATCCATTAATTTCGATGCCTTCTCTAATGTACGTTTATCGGTCGCATACTTTTGATGGGTGACAGCTTCAGAGAAGGCGCCTTGTAATTTCGAAAAGATCGTTGAGAAGTTCTTGTGCTGGACCTGGCGGTGTTGTTGTTGCTGTTGTTGTGGTGCTTGTTGGTGATTATTACGTCCTGCCATTTTTTTACCGTTTCTTCGTTTATTAATTCAACAACAAACAACAACTTAGAGACACGAAAACTTGCCAAATTTTCACTTGAGTCTGTCAATTTTTTTTTTGTAAATTACAAACCACCACCACCACGACCACTAGAAAAACAATCAAAAACAATATTTAAAATGAAAATTCGACGAATAAAAAGAGTGATTTGAAAATTAATACCACTCAAACACTGATGCGTTCGTATTATATCGCATACACTAACACACCGACATCTTATCACTGGTTTATGGAAACACTTCTAATTATATTCGTCCTTTTATTTATAAAAAAGAATTATTTTTGATTGAATAAACAAGGCATTTTTGACGATATCAAACATACAAACTCTTGTCGTCACTGACTGACATTTTTCGTTCAATTGAACGGAAGTTGGCTATAAAAGGTCAGGACGCAATTCCAGGGCCGGACTGTACAGCAAATCGTACAAAAAAAACTAGCAATTAAACAAATAATCGTACAAAATATACAATTAACAATTAGAATTACACATGTTAATTGAATTAATTATTTTAACGTATATTTTTTTATAGAAATTCAATAAATTATTTGAGGAATTTGAATTGGGTTATTGTGACTAATTTCACACGGGGTGAGTGACCAACATGACAAATTTGAATAAATTTACAAATTAAATGTATTTTCTTTTATAATTATTAATGATTATTCTGATTCTCGAGAATTAGCTATAGTTGTTTGAAAAATGGTGTAATTATCTCTAATGTGGTTTTTATTGATAAACAAATTTTTATTGAGCGCTACAAATAGACAAAAATGTCGTCTATGTATAACTAGTTGCCGATGTGTTAGGCGCTCAACCACAAAATTGTGACTTGATAGTTGGACAAATTGCACAATGCTTTTAAGATGGAATGACTTTATAATTCGTTGTTATTTCTATGAACTTAGAGATTGGATGTTAAGAGTAATCTATTAATGATTGTAAAAAAAAAACAAACAATAGAGCAGTCTTTGGAATTGCTGCTAAATATGGAAGCTGCGATTCAGTCTAGAAATAGCCAATTCCGCGAGTGGATAAAGGGACTTTACCACCGTGTACAGTACGAGATTTTTTCCACTACTTGACTTTAATACTCTTTTTAATTTATGTCGAATACGAAAAGGTCGATTTTTTAATTGTTTTGAATTGTTCTAATACGAAATCTTTCATGGCACTTTTCGATGGGGAACGTGATCATTTTTTTTTTTAATAATTGTTTTCTATTTCTTGTTAACAAAAAGTCTAACTAACCAAGAATTCGGTTTCGAAATATACAGGGTGTTTTTTCCAAGTGTTGAGGGCTGCGAGATCTCCCATTAGCCGTTAAACAAGAGAAATAAAAGTTCCAAGAACGTTGTGGACAGCTACAGAATATAAGAAGGACCTAGGCCCCCCCACAAATTTTCTAGCTAATCAAGGAAATAGGGCAAATTTAACCCAAGTGTCATATAATTACTCGTACATCAAGGCAAGAATGCTCTCGATACATGAAATTCAAACATGTTTTTTGTTATTTCTTAATTGCTTTTTTTTGTTTACATACCTTACATAGTATGTATCCAATTTTCTGATTTATTTTGACTGAAATTGACGAGATCAAGAAATGAAAAAAAATATATATTCGGATTTCGTGTATCGAGAACATTCTTGTGGTGCTAGTTGCTTTGATGTACGAACTACTAATATGACACTTGGGTTAAATTGTCCCTATTTCCAGATTAGTTCGAAACTTTGTGGGACCCTGGGACCTTCTTATAATGTTAGTTGTACACGCTCCTGGACTTTTATTTCTCTTGCTTAATGGCTAAAGGGAGATCCCGCAACCGTCAATACTTAGAAAAAACACCCTGCATAAAAGTAGTAAAGTCATTATTAAGTTATTAATTTCTGGAGAGGGGCTTGCCTAGAAAGCCAGGAAAGCCCGGACTGGTCCTGTTTATACGAGCAGTGGCGAGTTAATGGTTATGGCCCCTAAGCAAATTATAAAAGTGGAGTGAAGTATTCAAGTCCTAGTCAACCATTCCACATGAGATTGGAAAAATGAGTAGAAATAATTCAGTTGGCCAATATCGAACATAAACTATTGGTTTTTATATACACAATGAAAAAAAATCATCTGAGACGGTTCACAAATTTACCCGATG
This sequence comes from Epicauta chinensis, assembly GCA_021725515.1. Taxonomy (NCBI): domain Eukaryota; kingdom Metazoa; phylum Arthropoda; class Insecta; order Coleoptera; family Meloidae; genus Epicauta; species Epicauta chinensis. Next base: position 445,703 of record JAEDXX010000032.1, read on the forward strand.
GATTAGAACATACCATACTTTAAGGTTTTACGTGCGGCAGCGTTTTAGCTGCATTATTAGGAGCCCGATTATTGATTTCCTTTGAAACTGCAGGCTCCTCCATCACTTTAATTTAGGACAGTGTAGAAGCCAATATAGATATACCTACTGGCTTTCTTTGCTCCTCTATGGCCGATATCGCCTAGTAGGACAAGGGGCAGTATGTTTCTCTTTCGCCCCTTCCTAAATAAAATCCTGTTGCGCCTTGGGTGTAGGGCATCAAGAGATAAGTATTTGGAAGAGTTATGTTTCTATTTCACCCAAACGCATTTTAATATAACTGATCGAACTAGTATTAAAAGATTTTTTGCATGTAATTCAGCCTGAAGACGTGACTTGTAATAGTGGTAAATGAGAGAGAAAAGAAATGAGTGTTCCACTTATAAGTATAACTAGTTGCCGATATGCTAGGCGTTCATCTTACTAAATTTTCATGATTTTCTCTGGTTTTGCACAAAATTTCCTTCATTCTGACGAAATAACATGGTAATGAAAATAATCAAATTCTTCGTTTATTTTACAATTAATCCAATAGTTGACATGATGATTATTAAAGTATTGGCTATACAATGCTGATTATGTAGGGCATGAAGCTGTATTTCAGAAAAATTCACAATATCTGCTATTTTACATACTGAAATATATTTTTTTTTGTAATATATGGTTCAAGTTTTAATGTGAATAATTAACCAAATGTTTCAATTTGTTTCTTTAATTTGCAACGTTATTGTTATGTATGCTTTATCCTGCTTTTTCTGCTCCAAAACAACAACCACAAACAAAACACAAACTCTTGATTAATGTTTAGTGTAATTCTGTACTTGATGGTGTACAGAGAGACAATGGCAACGCCCACTAATCACAATTTGTTGTTTAATTAAAAAAAATGATTTACGTAATTGCTAGAAGTTTCAATATTTTTTCTCATATGTTCTATTATCGCTCAACCCTCCCTGTATTTTGTTATCTTTACTACTGATCACCACCACCACCACCACCACGACGAAAACTAATCTATATAAAAACAAGTCTGGATAGTAGGATAATCTCAACGGGATATGGTGGAGTTTCTCATTTTCGGCTATTAAGATGGTATATTTGGTAATTGTAATAAAATAGAAAAGGAAAAAGGGCGCAAGCGTCACATTATGATACTACCCTGCAGCTATGAAGGGACTTTGCGCCGCGTTACCCTTTTAGTGTTTGTAGTATTGGGAGGGATTCGTTGCTTGTTGTGTTTTCTTTAAAGCGACTGTAATAAATTAAGTATAACTCACTAGAAAAGAGGTTGATTAGTTTTATTTTTTTTTGTTATTGAAATCTTTCTGTGAGACGGCCGGAAAAATTCTGTTTAATTAATTAATTTTTTCCTGAAATCAACACCATAATGGGCAAGAAAAATTCAAAACTAAAACAGGACACCATCGACCGTTTAACTACAGCCACTTATTGTAAGTTGTTTGATTTACTTTTACCATATCAAAAAAAAAAACAGTTTATAGGGCTGTAAGTAAATAAAAACTTCCCATTTATATTGTAAAGAGATCAAATCTTTGGACAATTAAATTCATTTGCCTTGTTTTAGTTTTAATTCAATATTTGCTTTTATCGAAGTTGTTGAGGCGATAACACCAAGACAGAAATAGAACAAATTAAATAAATAACATTTTATCTTTTATTTTAGCAGATATCATTTAATTAATAAATAAATGGATAAGGGTAGGTTTAGACTTATCTTATCTCTTTTTCTCTGTTGTTTATAATTCTCTACTTAATCAAAGATTATTGTTGCGATCACTTTAAAACTTGTAAATTTTAATGACGCGCTCATTAAAATTTCAAGTACTCCATTTATATTGCCACATCAAACTTCGATGTTCATTCAAATTGTGCATCTTCAGTGGTTCTAATATTATGGTTTCTACCCTACTTTTACATCGAAACTACAGACACTCCTACTTCGTGTTATTATTAATATTATTATTATCCAAGCTATCTTTTTATTTAATCATATTCATGCCTTTTTACATTAACTTTTATTACAGATGTAAAGTTTCCGCTTCTGGAATTATTATACTATAGAAATAGTCATTAAAACGAAAAGAAATTGGTAGTACGTGCTATTATGCCTCGTTTATACTTTTGATTTTAATTTGTGGTATTTAAGTTTAAAATGGTGGATGCGCCGGGTTTTATTAAAATCGACCAATATGACTACTGTTCCCGGAAAAGTAGTGTTTGTTTTTTTTTTGTAAAGTTATCGATTAACCGATTTCCTAAATCTTTAAATGGTACCCCAAATCCCAGTAGAATTCACAATCTAGTCAAGCATTCTTCTGTAACAAGCTTAATGTTCATTTTGGATCTATCAAATAAGCTTTATGGTCATTAAAAAGGTCGTATATTAAATTCTCTAATAGGATTAGTGGTGATGTAAAGTTTTATCTTGATAAAAATTTGCAAAAACTTTTAACCAATGAAAAATGGTAATTTAATGATTTTAAACCCTTTGATATGTTCGTAGAGAAAAGCGAGTAACCTTAATGCGGCAATGATTCGTAAAAGTTTTATAAGAGCTTCAACAAGAAGATAAATCCTATCAAATGATATCGGTTAAGTTCAGACTAATAAAATAAATGTAGCTGGTGTTGAAAATTGGTCACAATTTATACCCATATCTAGCAAATACTTCAAATTTTATAAATTGATAAGCACAATCTTATAAAACAAATTCAACTGAGATCTTCAGTTGTCTATTGATGCAGCTAAGTTGATACTTTTTATTGTTAATATCAAACGTAGAAGAGAGTTTTGTGTCAGGTCATGTCATGTCAGGAAATCAGTTTCTTTGGCAGAATTACAGGAAATTGTGGAGCAAATTTTATTAAAATGCTATCCAGCAAAACTTTGGAAAATAGAGTTTTCGGGGCCTCAAATTATTGACGACCAAAAAGTTAATTATTGGAATTAATAAATCGATTGCTTTGTTGGTTGATGGTACCGAATGGGGTTGCCTGAAGTTTGGCTAACATTACGAGAATTTCCATTTGTCTACAAACCGTGTCAAACAGAGAATTCAATTTATTTGTCCCTTCCCAGCAATACTACTTTCTGTATTCGTTAAGCCTAATTAAAAATGATCGTATTTATACGTTTTAATAACTAATTTTTCGATTAAATGTTGCTTTTTAAAACATGATACCTAAAAGATCCATTAAAATTTGATTGACCATAATACTCTGGTCCATTTGCACTTAAATGCATAAGTGTTTATGTTCCAATACGCCATAATTATAACTTTTGCTTGTCTTACAAAGTCAAGTATAATCGGAAACTCATCTCATATGTATATGATTAGTTTAATGCTTATCCAACATTATGTAAACTTGAAATGTTAGGAAAGCAATTATTGGCCAAGGCTGCCACCACATTGGGATTTGTAAATACAGACCAATATTTACTAGTTGAGCTTTTAACTAAAGCATTAACATAATCTGGAATAGGAAATAAATGGGACAAACGATTTTCTATTTCAACAGGTTGAATAATTCAAAATAAACACAGAGAAAACTGTGTGTTTTTTTAATAATAACGACAAGCAAATTTATTGACAGCATAGTATGTTCGGATCATATTATGTATATGGTTATCGATTTTATCCAATTTTAGATTTTTGCGGTAGGTGAAATTACTAAGAAAATTTGCATGTTAGTGTCTAGCCAGTTCCAGACCGATATCTGTAGAAAACAATCTGACTAAATTGAGTTTCTCGTTCTTCCTCTGAGGGGGAATCTCTGCACCAGATATTACAACCTTCCGATCAAAGTTCGACAAAATTTAGAGTGCATTTTAGGATATATCGTGGATCCACAGATTGTAGTCGTTAAACAATCGATAAGTAGCAACAAATCGTTCTGAGCATCCAACAGCAGAACTAGACGTCGGGCAAGTTAGTTAAAGATTTAAAGTCTTGAAGTTTTCAGCTTTTCACTTTTGATCGTTGATTGTCCTTAAATATTCTGATGAAAAATATAATAAGGCGTTTCCGCTATTTTTAAGTAATTAACTTGCGCTTAAAAACGTCTTTTGTAATTATTCCCCTGTCTGAATATATTATTCTAAGAGTAATAAATAATTTTCGGTATGAAACTGCACAAATTATACTCTTATTTATTCAAAACGACTTAAACGTATTATTAACGCAATTTCAACAAAAAATAGCAACTTCACAGAATTTTCATTGTCTGAATTATGAGGAGAAGCAACATGAAAGAAGTCAAGGCGATGCACCAAATTTTCATGAATATTTAAGGATCTTTTAAATGATTCTCCAAAGAAAAGAGAGAGTATTCTAATGGAAACGAATCAGAGAAAGAGGCACAGATAGAGAGAAACAACGAGAGGAATTATATTAAATACTCGTAAACAGCATTGAATAATTTAATTAAAAAATCTCGCTCAATTGTTAGGTTTTTTCGTGGTACTACCAGAAAAAAGTTGTAGCTTAACGACTGAAATTATGTAAGATCCGGTAATGCAGAGCTTCGAAATGGGACGACTTGTTTTTCCTGTTACGTTGTTATAGAATGGAACGCTTGAATACAATCGTGAGACTATGGTCGTTTCTTAAATCGGTCCGCAAAATCTATAAATTCTGTGATAATTACGTAAATGATTATCTGATATATAATTGCATCTTGCTCCAATTCGTACAAATTTCAACCATCATTAACGGCATCATCTTCCGATTTCGCCTTGGAAAAGTTTGAGTTGACGTATTGATTTTCTTCGTCTTCATCCTCTCTCGGCTATTATTTTGTTATACATTTTTTCGGTTATATTCACCATACTTGTCCCATATAGAGAACAAGAGAGAAGAATCGTTTTTTTTCCAATGGGGACGTTTTAACCACTACAATACTGCACTACACGTTTATTAGTTGTTGATTGGATTTCCAACATGACCACATATCGTGAAACAAATTGTCGAACTTCTATCGGCTCTACTGACATCGGTGGATGATCAATGGATTAGATTAAAACCCCAAGATACTAGAAATGTGGTAAAGTAGTCAATTCAATATTGAAAGTTATCCCCGTATCAAGTAGCAAAAGTCAAGAGAGTCGACAGAAAAAAAAATATTTGCAGACCATTGACGATGACATTTACAAGACTGTACATGATAGAGGATAGAACTTCGGCAACGAATATCTAGCAAAAAGTAGCAGGATTTATTATAGGCTTCCTTTCGAATAACAAGGTAGTTAGTGGTTAGGGGCAGATTGGAATAAACAACAAACAAAAACGATCCATTGTTGAGCGTTACAAGTGAAGCAATTAATCAACTGTGGATAATAAGCTGATGGCTGAAGATTTGATTGACTCACGTTAATTAAGAATAATAGAGTAAATTTAATCGACACGAGTCTATTTGAACGAAATTCTACAACAATAGATTGAAAAGTTAATGAACACCTTGCTTGCAGGAGTTTGTAGGGTTTCCTCCAGTAAAACAACGTGTTTTTGGAACGATATTATACGAATTTATTTTTATACACAATAATAAAGATTAACACCAACATTATCAAATTATTGAGGAAAATATTGCGAAATAAGTCGGAATTTGTGCGTACTCTGCAACTTTATACCAGAGCCCCAATCCAATTTTGTGGAAAATCGGCTTGAACGCAAATCCTGCCCGTCTTTCTCTCTCTCCCCAAGGATTCAATTCAACGTATTTAAATACAAAAATACCGTTCTAAAAACCAATTAGAAGCATTTATCAGGAGGCCGATAAACAGAGAGAGATCTCAACTAGTAATTCGAGAGCGACAACAGAATGAATCTTTTATTTCGGATTACAATCAATTGTTATGTTTTAGTGCCAACAACACACAAGAGTATTTATCTTATCCAGACACTCATTCTGTATTTTCGACAAGGAAAATTGAAACTCGGTTCGTTTCAACTGAATCGACAAAATTATCCAAAGTTCCCTATGAAATATAATTCAAATCAACTTGAAGAGGCAATCGAAAAAAACAACATAGTGCTCTGTTGGAACAATAGAAAAAACAATAACGCCCAACTTGAGGGGAATAATAATAAGGGCATAGGAAAATAGGTCATTGAAGGGAACCAATGTATGTGTGTGTGTGGTGACTTGTATATTTTTGGGTGTTGCAACAACACAAAGGGTGGAACGTTTCAATTGTAATTATATAATGTGACTGAAGCTAATAAATCCTCGGACAACTAGATTTATTATTTTTGTAATTTTTCATCCAAACTTGACGGGTTTATTTATAATAGTAACAATGTTATTTTCAACCAACACTATTAGTCTTAGTTCTTTACTAATGGAGAAAGCATGTGAAAATTTCCCGTAAACGATAAAAGATGAAGAGACTACTATTATGTCGATTCAAGGTGTATACCAGGTGGTTGTTCTTATTGGATTGTCGCCAGGCATTCGCAATTTTTTCCCATCTCTATGCTAATGTAGTGCATGTTTAAGTATTATGTCACGTAATACGTAAATGTCACTGTGCACTCGTATTTATAAATACGGCTTGTGGTCGGTATTCATAGTTGGGAGAGAAAAAAACACACAGTACAACTAGTGCACAATTTATCTCTAGCAAGAAATCTCGAGAGTTAATCGAGTGGAATAGAATACCTAATTAGACTTAAGGATTAATAGAGTCAACGGTAATAGAACTAAGATTTTAATGATAATTGGCAATTTCGGTTCAATTATTATTGAAGCTTTTTCAAATTTTCGTTAGTAGTTCATCGATCTTTTACACTATTTGAATTTGATTCAATTCAAGCACGAATTATGAAAGGAACAAATCATCTTCTTAGGCGTGATATATGTCTTCGTATGGAAAATAAATAAGTTCTACTTGAAATCCATATTTATGTATATGCTTCTTATTTCACGTACACAGGGTAGGCGTTCTCTTCTCCAACACATTCTTGGTGGCTATTAATCATGCTATGACGAAAATATAGTCCCAACGAAAACAGTAGATATTTGGCATGTCGTAGGTAAATTTTTAAATGCCACAATGGATGTGAAAAATGGGAGGTGGATATTAAGATGACCAAGGATGGATGCTATTATTTATTTTCTTCTAGTTTCTCTCTATCTTCTTTCGACTCATGTACAAATTTTAATTAAAGGGTCGTAACGAAATTCTTCCTGTCCATTTAGATTGAATGCCTACCCTGTATAGCGAAGTATTCTAAGGATTATTCCAGTCTCGTGAAATCCTCATAGACAGTTTTGGATTAGTGTTGAAACAACTTTTCCCTTGTCATATCTGACATTATTCAAATGTTGACGATTTGATCAGTAACCAATTATCTTGAGTAAACTCTACTTATAACTTCCGCCAGTTGAACGATAAGCAGAGAGAATATCGGCGATTTTGATGGCAAACTGTCAATTTAGCGGTACTGGTGGAGTAACAAGACAGAGAAATTTTGAATCTGGTAAAGGTAGTAATCGACATCCTATCATTGTATACAAGAAATCACCAAACTTCTGAACATTAAAGTTTAATGATACATTTAATTACAACTTCTCAGGTTGCTATTCTTATCCCAACTTCTAATTCGATCCATTACAATTAGAGTTTTAATCAACCAATATTCGCGGTATAACTAATTAAAACTATTCAAAGTTAGGAGATGAGATAGGAGATGAGTAAAAACACGACAAAAACCAACCACGTCTCGCACTTGTGATTTATAACATTTACTTTTCTTGTACGATCAAATTGACAATACAATCTGAAGATGTATTAAAATAATTGCTATTATCCTCGAACTATCTAAAGCAACTATTGGTATGCTAATATCAAGATGGACAAATCGATGAAATATGAAAATAATATGAGAATCTAATATGTTCGGATCATATTACACGAATAAATAACAATAAATGTGTTGCGACTTTTGGAACCCAGATGTGTCCTCCTCAAACTGCCTTACCAATAACTGAAATTTATTCGAATCGACAACAATAAAATCGATGAATATCTCTCTGATTTGTGTCAAACAACCTCATAAAATTCCCATTTTTATGGAGAAATCAAAGTATTTTTCACTCTACAAAATATTGTCGCACACCGAGTATAGTGCTGGCAACGTGAATGTGCTTCTCATTATTTTCAAGAGTCTTTAACAATAAACAGAATCGCTTCCAGAAAATTGCCAATTCATCCAATCCACCCTACGTTGTGATGACTTCCACTAATCTTTAGATGATATTTTCAAATTACGATTTAATCTAAATTGAAGTTGAAGTAATTTCTTAGAGAGGCAGCAGAGTCGACATGGGGGATGGGGATGGACACAATCAAATTCGTATATTTTCGCCATTTACTTGCATAAATGCGATTGCTTCTAGTACAAAAAAAACAGTCCTCTTATTTTGATAGTTGTGGACAAGTTTGAGTTACACTGAAGAGCGTGCTGTTTAAATTCGTAGATCATCGCTCGGGAAATTCTATAATTCTCGTTTATTGTATGGAAGGGACGAAAAACGACAGTATAAAGAAGGCACGTAGCAAATTCTAAATTAGGAAACGAAATCAACAACTGGAAACAAGACTGGAATGCTGAAGCGTTTTGTTGCATACACTCGAAACAAGATTTAGACAGCGTTATACGGATATCTCCAAGTGAATTTGAATTAAAAATAATAAATGGGGGATGGAATTAGGAACCTAAACCGGTAGATAATGAGTGTAACAAATTTCGAATAAAGCTGGCCGTCGATGTTGGTATTATTGTAAGCACTACAGCTGTAGTTTGGTTGTCGAGAAAATCGCTAGATAAGTTGCAGGTCATCGATTTCTCTTCAAGTGCATTTGTTAAATATTTAGAAATAGCAGAGAGATATTTGTATACAAACAGTTCAGTTAACAAAACAGATTACACTGTCGATAAATCTATTCGACAAATGGCTCAACTAAAAAAAACAGCTAAATTTTATATTGATTTCGAATTAAAACTAGCCGACCACCTGGTGCGACTCATTTATTTTCAATTGCAATTCAATTTTTCCGAAAAAAAAATGCAACAATAACAACGGCACATTTTGAAACAATCTCTTTTCGAAAACGAATCAACTCAATTTCTTTAAAATCGAATCGATATAGTAATGATTGTTGTTATGATTATTAGAAAATAACAAATTTTCGATATATTGTTTGGTGTTTGTCGTCGGCGTCAGCGTCTGGACGGGCGCCGATATGGCCGGCGCCTCTTGTCTTTCCTACCTCATTCTATTACATAGCGAAAGATTTGTGAATAACTTTCCGTTAAAGATGAACAACGAAAACAACGTATATCACCATAATGGCCGCCGCCCCCCAACCGGGCGCGCACACATTTCCACCTGATCAATTACGATTAACTTTGCTAGATTAACAGCAATAATCCAAGGACGAAAATTTCTTTAATAACCAGCTACGTCTCTGGAACGAAACGAGAACTGGGCAATTTTCACATCCGATTTTAGTTTATATTTACAATGCGGATTAAAATAAATCCGTATAAAAGTAGAAAGTCAGATTATAATGGGGAATTATTTGTCTTTCAGGCTTACATTCCAAGAACGTGTTTGTTAGATTTATGCTTGCTTCTTCATTGAGGGAATTCTACGTGTATTATAAACTTAGTATTATCACGTCTCAACTGTGACAAGGGTCAGGGATACGTTTCGTACTGATAAAACATCTAATTTCATATTATAAAATATCAAAACAATAGCTTCCAGCTACTTGAGAATTGCCTAAATTGAGTTATTGTTGTTAAATGTAGGATATGCTGTCAGAGTGGATGCCTTCGCCCTTACTCAACCGCATTATATAACGCCTGTTGTTTTTAATAAAGCGATCGTAGTTTTTCTTACATAACAACAACAACGTTATGTAAGTCGACAGATTTTACTACCATTGGAATTCGCCCAAGAACAGACACTACAAATTCTGTTCGATTTTACGGACATAAATCAGGGAACGAACGAAAACTCAATTGATAAAGTGATTAGGTGCAGAACTGCTTGCATTGGGGGCAAAACTGTATCATCTGTTAGAGAAAGAAAACTAAAATGAAAGTTTTAGTAAACGAATAAGGAGAAAATATGAAAAATCTACAAGTTTATCTTGAAACTTTCCACTTATTGCTTAAGCGAAATGAATAGAACTGTTTCTTTAATTTGATAAAGTTGTATAGAACGATAATAAATGGTTGCGATATCAATTTCACGAGTCAACACACAACCGACAATTCACCGATAATAAAATATGAGAGAATCGAATCAGTTCAGCTCAAATATAGCGTTTCTACCATTCACTGAAAGACTCCCTATTTGATATTCTTCATATAAACTTACCAGCACTAATAATGAGTAAAACTACCAGATGACGATTTTATTGATCTTGATCGTGCAAGTAGACGAATTTATTGATGCATTTGAGGCTAAAAAAAGAACAGTCCTTTGTTGTGTAGTTGTTATATTGAGACAATGTTACAGTTTTCAGAGTAAAATGTAACAGAATGATCAACTGGATTAATGGTGGATGCGCCGGGCCAGTCAATCTTGCCTGCTACATTATCAAAATTTTGACAGCGCTTTTCTGTACAAAAAAACAATACAATCGAGAATGAAGTAATAAACAGTAAAAGAGTTTGTAGAAAATTGAAAGTAAAAACAGTATAGGGCCAAACGGTTTCACTACACTTAATGAACTGCTTCACATAACAGAAAAGCTTGGAGGTTTAAGAGTATTGAATAAATGTGAGGAACAGTGCGACAAACGTCCAATTTAATCAAAATCTTCTAAAATTGTCTTCGAAAAACAGGAATTAATCCTGTTATCGACAATTAAATTGAAGCATCAATCGAACAAATATCGCTGATTCTATCAAAAGGTGTAATTGTGAAATTGTCGAACAGCATTGCTTTGATGTTGTTTGAATTGAATATAGCGTGAATAACAGAAATAACAACAATTGTTTTCAGTATTATTAGAACGTGTCAAATTTGTTTTGTGTAAAACTTTTTTCCGAGCTTTCCACGATCTAATAGACGCACGTAACATCGATAAATCAAAATCAAACTTTCTGTGCGGAGAAGTTTTTCATTTACCGTTATTAAAAACCACTCTCACATGTTAACATCTAAATTTCTCAATCTCTCTACCGTTATTATTTTTCCGCTTAGTTTTCTTTTGTGTTCATATATCAACAAAAAGAAATCTAACAAAACACCATATTACAAAATTGGTTTTCAGTTATTTAATTTACACAGGCGTACGGAATGGATAAAGTCGAAAGATATGTGGTTGTGTAAATAAGCGTTGGAATTGTATTAAGGGCTTTCTATTGTGACCAGTTTGGAATAGAATCAATAAACCTCGGTTCATTATATAATCGTCTAGAATAGAACACAGATTTAATTCAATCTAATCCGTATTGTAAATGTTTACGAGTACACATCGAATGCATGAATTTTACATGGAAATAAAAAAAAAACAAAACCTTTTGGTTTGAATTGGATTTAAAATTACAAATTTATTGATTTGCACTTGACGATTGCTTTTAATAAATAGAATGTTGAAATTTTGACGCACCGAATGATATGCAACATCGCGATTCTCTTCTCATTTATTTATAATCACACCACCCAAAACTATAAAAACTGTCCGAACCTATCGGGTTTTCTAAGATGTCCGTAATTCTATTAAATATTGAAATATACCGAATCCACTTCCGATATAGGTATGTGGGAGTAGAGAAGGCGGAGATTCGTGCCAAAGTAAGATTTTGCATTCAAAATTTAACAAGAAATCGAAGCTTTGAACCGTACCGAAGTATGCGACTACTTTGAATAATGCGGTCTCTCAAACGTTCACTTACCATCGCCAAAACCTGACACAAAAAAAAGCACACACACAAACTTGAGGACTAAGAGTCCGTTAAATGGAAAACACACTTATCTATTGAATCTCGATTTGATAGTCAGATTGTCTGATATTTGACCTAATACTAGAATGGAAATGTCACAAATAATTTAAATTGCACATTATTTATAGTATGCAACTCTTTTATCACCTTTATTCACCATAACTGAATAGAAAAATCAATCGTCACAAATTCTGTTTTTGTTTCCCATCAATATTGTGGCCGTGTCTGGGATTTGGTTTTGTTCCCTTTCGTTATCAGCGCGTTATTTTAAAAATAATTAGGTCGTGTTCACTTTAACTTGATTGAAGCTTTCGAAACTATAGAAACTAATTGGTGATTAATTACTGGTGTTGAATCGTTGTTTCAATAGGTTAAAACATAATTGACGCCTTTAGAACGTGTATGGCGTACTATTGGAATTCTTAGATACATACAGAAGGTAAAAGCACATCTGTGCATGACAAAAGAAAGAAGAAGCCTTTATATTGAATCGGACACACAATAAAAGAACCGACATATTCAACTGAAATAAAGCGATCAATTGAAAGGCGACACTAGAAATACTACGTTTAACAATGGTGAAAGTGATCGTCGATTGAAGCACACTTCAAAAGCTCAAATCTCTACTCCAGTTATTTAGATCGCTCTATGCTGTAGAAACTCACAGATTTTCCGCAACATTATACGTTAATTTTCCACCTAACAAAACAAAATGAATATTACATTGTTCTTTGTTGTTTTGTTTGAATGCCTACCTGACCCTGTAGCTCCAATCTTTTATTCCGTCTACTTTTACAGCCTTCCTACATATTTTACTCTGACATTATAAGTGGATAGTGTCATCAATATTACTCTGTCAGAAATTCTACAAGTTTATCCTGTTATTTTTTCCCCATCAATATTTCCGGTCGTTCTTGATCCACGTCTGGATATTGGTTGTGATACTTCGTCGATGTGATTAGTTTTTAAAAAATATATATATCTATCTAGGTCAATTCAAATTTGATTGAGTATATGAAGGGTTGAAGGTTGGGAAAAAAGACCGTGACCTATCAAAATGTAAATAATTGATAATTAATTATATGTAACTCGATTTTAACGCCAATCAAATAGCTTCCGTCACGTTTATAAAAGTTGATGTGAAAGTTTCGCAACTAATTGACGCCTTCGGTTAAAAGGCAGACAAAAGAACAGTTGTGCCACGTACAAGAAAAAAAGAAGCATTCTGGATTTACCAATAGACTAAGATAGATTCTTTTGCAAAAAAACTCGTGGAATTTTAGATATTTTTTATGACCGTTTGGTTTCTTTTATTTTCAATGTTCAGCAAGTTGATCACTTTCATTCGGAGCTTACTGTGACACTGAGTCGATAGAGTCATCAATCACAAGTGCTACAAGCTAGTCTTCCATCAATATTTTCAGTGGATTATTGTTGATTTTTTGCTACTGTCGATTCTATTACTTTGAAAATAAATCACTTGTAGTTCTAGAGAAATGATCGCTTCCATCAAAACAACTTGTTATCAAGCTAATTATTTATTACTTGATAATTGACTTGTGTATTTGATTGCTGACGAGACGAGAATGTCTTGTGTTTCGTCGAGAGAAGAAACACAACCTCGTCTCTCGTCGCTTGAGCAAAAAAGACGACAGAGAAAGATCGGGGCGATATAGAAATGTTCTCTCAAAGATCGAGACGAGCCGAAAGACTTCTCCTCTCGACGAGAAATTTCTCGCCTTATCACTAATTAAAACCGAGATCGGTTCAATTGTGTGGATTAACATATAAAATATTGATCAGAGACGGTCAAACGATGAGCTTGTAGTATTTCTGAAAAAATTGCTGTCGACTTTTTGTGTTCTAGTAAAAGATGCATGAGGGTAATAAAAGAGTTGTGTACATTGTACAAAATATACAAGTTGTAAAAGGAAATATAAAAGGGGTCACGTATAATATAGAGAAATGTTTACATGACAAATAAATAAACAAAGCACGGTGTAATATTCATAAGGTTTTGTTAGCGAATGGATAATTTTTGAATGATTTATTTTGTAACCGATACATTTCATTGTTGTTCTGATTTCCGGTCTTATCCGCAACTCACTTCTGTACAGCGCATTATCACTAGAAGCTACGAGTTGTTGATAAATGTTCTATGTACAAAATCGAAAATTGAAAAGTTTTGCAATAGTATATAGTGCGCTAAATCATTGCCTTTTGTTTAGTTTTTCTCGTACAAGTATACATTGTAACTACCCCAACTTAACTGTCTAAAACTACATTCAACCACCATTTAGTTTGGACCGGTTTGTTAGCTTAATACCCCGGAAAGTTTCATTTCGAATTTAATCCAACACACTGAACATTGTCGCGTCTCATTAAATTGTAAACCAGCAGTTCTCAATCATTTGCATTCCTTATATCACCCAGATGATTACACAATTATCTTCGGGAGTCGCAGAAGAGTCTCTAATTGTCAATACAATCACCTACGCCTTCAAACAGAGACGAAACACTTTTTTCTTGTCTTGGGGAGACTATTATCATATTTTAGACAATATTTTCATTGTATTTCCTGTCCTGTCCTGAACCAAGCGATCATAACAGTTTGTTAAATGCTTTTTGTTTTGTTCGAATTCTGCCCAACACAATTTCCAGCGAGCATCGATCTGTTGTTAATACAAAGTTTAACAAATTTCAAATTTGAGAGATTTGTAATGTTAAAAGTTTACAATAGTTTTTGCATTAGTGAAGCATTGTTAATGTTGCGCATTAATGATTTACAACACCATCAATTCCTTAATCTCACTCTCAGAGTTATTGTTAGTGTTGTAGTTGTTGTCATTGTTATCGAAGGAAGTTGGCGATCTTTGGAATATTGCCTCACATTTATCAAGTTGAATTATTGTCGTTCCTGAAAAAAAATTGTCATATAGTACGATAAACAGATATAACACATATAAATCATTATTTTATTATATTTTTTCTTGTGTGTATATAAATAATTAATCAAATATATTGAATTCTATTTTTCTGTTTCAGTTACGGAGAAAGAGATCAGGCAATGGTGAGTATACGTTTCCAGTTGTTTTACCATTAATTAGAACTAGTATTATCGACGCAGTTAGTTACAGGATATGCTAATTTAGTCCATAAATTCAGTCATGTCATAGAATTTACTATAATATTGATTTCAATTAGTTTTCAAACTGTTTATTAATAATCTGAAATCGAATATTTCGCAATATCCGTTCGTGTAATATTGAGTCAATTTCAACAAACTCTTACTGCTTACATTCCAATTACCTTACAGACTTACCCCTAAAACTATACTCACTATTATTACATGTTATAGGAAACTGGATAAGACTTGGAAGTTTTAGTGGTGTATTTATGATGTCAGTTAAACGAAATTTCCCCCTCGTACAACTTGAACCATATATCTATAATAAGCTTCTAGTTAGTAAAAGGTCTACTACTACTAATATAACGTACACATAGAAAATTCTCAGATAAGGGTGGAATTGTGGGACAGTGTGTGCTTTAAAAAATTGATAAGCACAATGTGAAACAAGGGTGAAACGCACGAATTCAAGACGCAATGGGAAACTCCCCGCAGGCAGACTATTGTTATAAAAGAAAAAGGGGGCGGCATTTTTCTTTGTGTTCGATGTGGAAGTTTAACAGTTTATTAATTCGAGACAATCATGCCAAATGTTGACAATCACGCAACACCCTCCTGTTGCTAGAGTTTCCCCATCGTTGTTGATCAAAGCGAAATAAAATTGAATGGAAAACAATTAACGGTCGCCTGGGGTTCAAGTTTCATTTTATTGTCATAATTAAAAAATTTTCGAGGATTTGATCAAAATTTCAGAAGTGTTCCCACTGAAGTTCTCCGTCCGGGAAAACTTTTCATTTTATTTTCCAGTAAGCCAGCGATAAAGTCTGAAGTAGCGCACGAAATTGTCTTAAAAATCACTTTTTTAGACTTCTGATGCAAACGATGCCAACATTCTCTCTGACCTTTGAAGATATCTTTAGTTTTTCCTCACAATTGTGTTATCTCCAAGATGCCATCATTTGTGGCCGAGATGAATACAATGCGACACTTTAAAGATGAGATCTTCCCCAGTGGCAACTTTCGACTTTTCAGCTGCTTGCAGGCTAATGTTGTTGTGTAATTTGAATTATTTTACAATTGGGAGATTTTACGCGAATCTCTAGACGACATTTAACGTAGAATTATTATTCTTGATAATAATGTATAATGAAACAAAGATATAGTTTAGACCGCTTTCTAGTTTATTGCATCATACGTTCAACTATCGATATATTGATAAAACATTCATTTCTCTTAAATCAGTAAAAACATATCTAGATTGTCGTTTATGTCTCCCATTTGTGATAATAAATTATTCCTTGTATATGTTACGTAAATCAATATCCACCACCGAAAATACAATCGATTTTATTACAATTTTGTTTATTTTTTTCTGATACACACATGTAGAAAATAGGAAAATACAAAAAAAATCGTACATTTTAAAAGAATCCATTCCCAATCGGATTATTGGATAATATTTCTTCTATTGTTGTACGAACAAAATCCCACCTTGTTTCACGTTTATCGAGAATACAGTGTATCCAACTATAAAATGATAAATTTCAACTAGATTTCCGTTTAGATGCAAACAATATTGGCAACTTATGAGGGATAACTTGCAACAAAAAAAAAATAGACGACGACAACGCAAAACAAATGTGCTAGAAAATTGGGTAAAGAAATCCTCTACAAATATTGATTTTATGTATATTTACAAGAATCGATCAGCTTATTTCGCTGACAATTCAATTTTATTAAAATAAAACTAGTTCCGTCATCAGCATTTGTCGAGATTCGAACCTCAAGCTTTCAATTTCCGGTTGATCGTATTGACCTCAATCTGTTAATTAATAAATACAGATGCAGACTTGTGTGAAATATTAGCGAAGCTTCATCATGAGAAATTCATTATTTTTATTGTGGTCTGTTCGGTTTGGTTCGACTCGAACACGGCCTGTTTGCCAGCCTTCAACTGCAGTTGTTCCTACAAATTCCAATTATCCAAGACACTATTAACATTCGTGTGAAATTATGGAAATGTCTGTAACAAACCATTTTACAAAATTATTTTAGCTACTCTATGGGATCGTCTTTAATGCAAACATTACCGTTATTAACTATCCAATATCTGTCAGTTATTGTGGCTGTATGTTAATAGTTTCTCAAATTTACTGCCAGCTAATTAATTGATTAATTTATGATGTGTAGACGATTAAATTGTTTTGGGGCAAAATCATTCAATTTATTGCTTGTTTAATGTTATATTCTGTACGTTATTTGCATACATCCAAAAAAAATATTAAACTGTCACAACCTGTCCAAAATTT
Source organism: Epicauta chinensis (assembly GCA_021725515.1). Taxonomy (NCBI): domain Eukaryota; kingdom Metazoa; phylum Arthropoda; class Insecta; order Coleoptera; family Meloidae; genus Epicauta; species Epicauta chinensis. The sequence continues at coordinate 463,164 of JAEDXX010000032.1, forward strand.
CATTTTATACAGCCCCATAATCCTTTCAAGCAGCAGGGGGACGGGTTGGTTTCATCATAAATTCTGACATGTTCTATGCATATGAGTGTTTAATAAATATTTACGTTCAGGTGGGTGGTGAGTGTGATTTTGACGGTTAAAATTGTTTTTATCAAAGCATGCGTAAAATGAATTTAATTTCTATCAGATTTAATAAAATTCACTTTTATAATTGCACGGTTTTGACGTGTATTTTAATTATTTTATTAAAAATTTCCATCCGATACCCGGCTTAAAAGTGTCTTCGCCTTCAATTAAAACGTTAGCAGTGCCGGTATTAGGGTGGGTGGCAGACATCCAATTTTTAAAAAGTAAAATAATAAGTCTTACACTGATGTGCCTTAATATAATGAAATAATAGTTGCATTTTATTAAGCAAGCATTTGTTGGGGCGGCAAAATCTCATCCGAGGCGTCAGATTTGCTAAAGCCGGCTCTGAACAGTAGAAAGATGGGTTGCTGGATTTAAATGCTGTCGTACAAATCTTGAAGACGATCTATCTTGGTAGGTCGTCGATTAACTGATTAATAGATTTCGTAGAAGCTTTTGGTATTCCAATAAGCATTGTGAGTAATATTTTGACTGATATTTTGAGTTAAAACGCAACTCGGCTTTCCAAAGAAAGCTGTGTGCTGCATTCGCTGACAATGTAACAAAACAGAGTTGCAAAAATCTTAATGTAAAAAATAATGCAATATTCATTATTTTATTTTAAATGAGTAATGTAAAAAATACATTACTCATTAATCAATTAATGAATAATGAAGCATGATACATTAATCATTAATAAATAAAAAAATGAGTATTGAGGAACTGTACATTACTCATTAAAGAAGAAATGTGTAATGTGATACATTACACATTAAACGAATAAAAATGATTTTGAGAGCATTAATCAGTTATAAGAAATCCTACTTTTTGATAAAAATTTCACACTTTCGAATGCAGAGTAAGATCAAGTTAGATTCTGGAGAAGTTTTATGTTATTCGATGATGCTTAATACTGCATAAAATGTTTTGGGCACTCTTTGTAAATAAAAAACAACATTAGAAACTAGGTCGATCCTGGAGGTCATCCCCAAAATCTGCTGCTATTTTTGAGCTGAAAACGTTTCAAAATACCTACGAATGGATTGTTTAGCTCTTCGGACTTAACATATGAATTTTATATTTTTGTTCTATTCATTCTGCAATATTTTATAATAATTTGCTCTAATTTAATCAATGAAATATCTTTCATAATACGTTTATTATAAATTTGATCAGAATTATGCAAAAATTGAAAACAGAGTATCGCGGAGTCCTGAACAGCTACTATATTTATTAATAATTAAGTGATGACATATTCATTTGTTCTCCATTAAAAAAATGATTAATGTTAAGAACTTACGTTACTCATTAACATGTAAAATTTTTCAAAATATTCATTACAAATTGAAAATGTGTAATGTATCAAAAAAATTATTATTCATTAAAAAAAATGTAATGACAATTAATTGATTCCTCATTACATGAAAAAGTAATGAGTAATGAAAAATAAATTCGTTACTCATTACAACAGTAATGAGTAATGACTCTCCAATGCATTTAAAAAAGTAATGCAATTTTTGCACTCTGTAACAAAAATGAGACTTTCTCAATATTTGGATGTGACTTTTATCAACCACTATGATTGTTAATCAGAACAACAAGTTAAGGAGCGATGTGAACCGTGTACTTCAGCTTCGAAGAGTCAAGGCCCAGAAATCGGTCAACAAAGCATTAGCATCTGTTTTTTGGGATACCAAAAGAATTTTGTTTGTGGATGTCCTCTAAACCAGTAAAACAATAACTGCAGATTGTTATTGAAACGTACTGGAAGTAAAAATTCGTGATAAAACATGCGGTTCACAGAAGAAAAAATCATTTTTCATCAAGATAATGCACGCTCTTAAATTGCTCAAAAAACTATCGCGGAAATCGGTAAGTATACGAATTCTGGCTGTTCTCACATCTCAAGAAATTCGACCACAACAATTTTCATCGAACGAAGAGGTAATAGCAGCCGAGAAAGCGTATTTTGATAGTCTTCCGGATTCTCTCTCTAGGAATGGAAACTATAAATGGGATTTTGCTCACTGATTTTAGGTGTGCATGGTGATGAAAGAGCGTGTCTTCAAAGAAGCGTGTAACTTCGAGAATATTTATCGGATTAACATGAATTTGTTTGTATATATGCATAAAGCTATGGACTTTGCTGAACAGAAATCAATTCATTTTTTTTTAAAATCCGGACTGTCTGTAACCCCTTAATACTTCCTGAAAACAAGTGCGTAATCGTGCTTGCAAATAGCCCTTTCCACGTATCCATTAAAACAATTGTCAATTTGTGCAATTCAGTATTACATAACAGAGCTTTTTTATACTGCCAAAATGCAATGTAATAGTGAATAAGTTTCTCGTTAATATGACAATTTCTATCATATTTTTCTTGTACTTACAGGCACAAGGGATTCCTGAAGGACTGTCCAAATGGATTACTTACAGAACAGGTAATCTCCATTACTTCCAATATAGAATATTATCGTTTATTTATTTAAATTGTTGTTTATTTATATTTATAGGGCTTTATTAAAATTTATAAGCAGTTCTTTCCGCAAGGTGATCCTTCCAAATTCGCTTCATTAGTTTTTAGAGTATTCGACGAAAATAACGTAAGTAGTATAATAATTTATTTATATTTCATTGGTCTGCCACTAGTACATTTTTTTTGAACTCCCAATTCTGTCCATTTTCCACTTAACCTCTTTCAACCTTATCTTTTACCTTTATCCATCTTCTATCTCGTCTCTATAATCCAGCCATTACCCTTTCACTATTTGGTTGACTTCACTTTTGTCTCGATCGCTATTTTCTTTAGACAATGTTGTGCAAATTGATTCACTAACCGATTTACGAAAGGGTTTTATTATATAAACATATACGGTAATTGAGGCAACATTAAGTAAACTATGGTTCGTAATATCGATTATAATAAAGTCGACTATAGCAGCAGCGCAAACATCATATAATCAACCCCTAATTAACGATAGTCGGGTATTAGCGTAAAAGATCCTCTCTCGTCAAATTTAACGAGAAACTTCGATATTACGATAAATAATCGGTCTAATATCCGAGCAACAACTTTCTTGATCTTGTGGGTGCTTAGATGTGGTTTTCTCACAGTGTTAAATCGTCCAGACTTTGTTGTAACAAAAAACTCGATATTTTATAATATAAAACTAAACTTTGTGGTAACAGAAACTTTTCAACATTGATGCTATTATATGATTAAAAAAAAACAAGGTTAAAAATCTGTTTTTATTGTATTCTTTAATGGCTAAAAGATCAATTAAGCAAACAGTCTTAAATGGTATTGCAGAATCGATTACAATTCTGTCTCTTTTCCACCACTTTAATTCTTTTATCTTACATAACGGGTTTAATTTCTTGCTCTTTTATTGGAATGAAATTTATTTCAAGATCCCGAATGATCCTTCAACAGTAGTTTTGTTGTTCTATCCAATGACTTTGAAGTGTCGGCTTTTTATGTGTCCTAAATTTTATAAATGGCAATTAAAGTGAGATTTTATGCTGCTTCCAATTGTAGAAAATAGAGATGATTTTTTTCTATAGAAATTCTACTATTTCTCTGACTTGTAGATAGTTCTTTTTGTGATCGTCAATGTAACTAATCAAGTGATTTTTAAGTTTGTTATTTGGACTCCAGTTTTGGCCGATTCGAGCCGTTTTCGCAGCAATCGCCGAAAAACTAAATCATTTTAACATTATAACAGCACGACTTTATCTCGGGCAAATGAGCCCCTTTTTCTTGGATTTCATTAGAAGAACAGCTCACCAATCTTGCTGGGATGTCAATCTAGTCGTTCGAAACGAAATAGGATAATGTTTTTTGTTTAACATTTTGCAATGTTTCGTGCAAAATATCCACCTTAAGATGAAATCTATTTTTCTAGTGTCGTGCAATTGCTTTGAGTTAACCGTGACCGGACATCAGTTTTATTCAAAAACTAGTAGTTTTGTTATCAATTTTGTCATGGAAAATATCGGTTTTCGCCGATATTTCGATAGCAAATGATAAATCGCTTTATAATTACCCCTAATCTACTGATAGAGAATTATATTGTACGTGAATACATATTTGTGTGCAGTGAAACGGAATAATGTATAATGCTTTAAATTTACATTTAAATAGAGCTAGATGAAAGGCGCAAGAGAAAAAAACGTACGCCATCCATTTGTACGGAAAAATCGACGCAAAAAAAACATATCATAGGCCTCCATTGGATTTCTATAAATATTAAATCGATACATTCAATTTTATTTCTTCCCCTTTCAACAACAACAAGCAGGTCTCCTTGGCGAATATGCACAAATTTAAGTGATATTGTGTTACATAAATAAAACTCCCACGAGATTCCCATCAATACCACCATCATCACCATCTCATTGAGTTTGCGTTTTTTTTTCAGGATGGTTCCATTGAATTTGAGGAGTTCATTCGGGCCCTATCTGTAACGTCTAGGGGGAATCTTGATGAAAAATTACACTGTAAGTAATACGAATCGTGATGATAATAATAATAATAATGCCTTAAGAGTAGAAGGTATAAGTTCAGATTTCCCTACCATCCCGGAAGATGGGAGTGGGAAGTTTCAATAGTCGTACAAAAAATTTTTTTTGTTATCTTAAAATCCATTCAAACTTCTCGTCTACCGTTTCAAACGATGCCGGAAAAACGAAGAATCTTGACTGCGGAAACCATTATCATCTGTAACAAAAGTTAATTGTTGGGGTGGTTTAATGTTCCGTGTTCGTTTAAAAGATTGGACAAGTAGTTTTCGCAAAACATCTTCTACACCTATCGTCGTCAAGCATTTGAAAAGAAATCGAAATTTCGATCGATAAACAATTGCTTTTTCATATCATTTTAAAAATCATTTATCACGGTTTTGTTTTTTGTTTTGTTTTTTACATATGCGCCATTTTGGCGCTGTTTCCGGCTGGAAATTAGTCGTAAAATGGAAGGAAACGTACTGGAAATAATTGCTGTCAGGAATAGAACAAAATTTGATTTGTACAACATCGGAAAAAAAATTGATAGAAAACTCGATTAGCTCAATAATGGAATTGAGAAGGTAACGTGGTAACGTTTTCTTTTTTCAGTAAGATAAACACCTGGGGATTCTATTTTAATAATTTTAAATTATTCGACAATGACAATCGGTTTCAGTTCGGTGTACGTTTCAGTATTTCAACAATATTTTAGAGTTTTGCATACATTTGCGTATATTTCCACTATCTACGAAACCATTCGTGGAACAATTTCTTTTTAAACTATTAATCACGCACTTGTTTGTGAAGTAAACGGAAAACTTTACTTTGAGTATTGAACGGACGCTTGTAGCTAACACAGCAGCTGACATCACTTTAAAAGAAATGAAGAGAGTGAGAAACTAATGAACTCCCATTCATTCGGATAGTGTTACACGGGTCGATAGAGAGTTTAAAAACTAGTTACGCAAAGAATAGGAGATTTTGATGGTAATTCAAAAAGAATATGCAGTCGATTGAGACAGTAATTGATGGAATATCTACTAAAATAAATTTAGCACTTTCCAATTGTTGATGGAAGATTAGTTAGTTATTCAAGTACTTTCGCTTTTTATTTCAAGGGAGCAATAAAGTTAATCCAAGAGACACACTAATCTCCAGAGAACTGAGGAAAGCAAGCTGGTAAACTACAAAGACCATAATTTACATGTTTTAATGATAATAATAGCAAGCATGAGATATTTTCAAATTTACGTGTGGAATTTGTGCTACAATCTCGGTAATTTTTTGTACGTTTTCTCGTTTTTCGATTCCACTCCTGTATAAAAAGAGAATAAATGATCATCGTGATCTATAGATCAAGACAATAATTTGTCATTTATATGGGGGAGATTTTGGTAATCTGGACACGTTCAAATTTTACACAATCATTAAAACCATCAACAACTATTGTACCAACTATTTGTATACTGGTGAAATGGGAATAATACTGGAAACCGTCCAGGAATACCGAAATACGAATTTATGGCATCCACAATGGCTACATTTATGCGAACATAAATACTTTAATTATTTCTCAGGATCGATTTTTTCCTATAAAATACTGGATTGTCGTTTAATTTTCAGAGTAATCAATTTTGATAACAAAAAACGGGTTGGTTTCTTTGCAATATTTTAAATTAATCGCAATCGAAAGTCTTCAGAATTACATTTTTTTGTAGAGTAGAATAGCAACTATAGGGATCGCTTTTCGTCCAAATATCAACAAAACCACAAACGGGAATTCCATCAGAACTTATCAGATTTATAACTTAACCCTATTTGATCAAACAGTAAAAAAATTGTGGATATTTTTTCTCAAATATAATGATTCAGCAACGAATGTGTACTTTCAACAATTTCGCTTAGAAAAAAATTACTACAAATAGTGCGGTTTATGGGCAATGGATTTTGTCGTAGACACGATATAATATTGCCACGTTACGAAGCTGTTATTTTTATTAAGAGCGCCTTCTCGTAGCTTACTAAATTTATTTCTTCAACTCGTTGAAAGTGGAGACATTTAGGTAATGCGGCTAGAAAGAGACATGATAAGAAAATCCTCCGTGGAAAAGTATTGTCGCTATTTTAAAAATGGCATAAGAGAGTCTTGCACAGGCGACAATGTAAAAATGATCAAAATGTGAACATAAAAGAGTATCGTTCAAGCGAATAGAAAACATTTAGTATTATGACTTGTTGAAGTGGAGAAATTTAAGTAAAACTGATACAATAACTTACAGAATTCTCTTGGAAATTTCTACTAAAATTCAGTTGTTTCTAATGCAAGATAATAACGGAAATTTTGATAATAGAGTTGCTCATCTCAAATGCAAACAAGATCTTAAAGTTTTATCGAAACTTTATCAATAGCCAATAATATATTAACCGTAGAAAGCCTTTTTAAATTTAATTCTATACAGTTAAAGATTGTTTTTATTGATCATATGCCGCATTGAAGTTTTGGAAGAATTATTGTACGAACAAGTCCCGAGGAGTACAAGCAGGAAAGTTTGGGACATAGCTGTATGAAAATACAAGCTTGTCAAAATATAATTAATTTTACAATAATATGAGTAGGCCTCCCATTTTGCTGGTGCCTGGGAAACAACAACTAAGTCAGACAATGTGCTTTCAAATTTCAAAGAAATACTCCTAAAATAACACCAATTATTTGTAATCCAGGATGGAGCTATCACGAGTAATTTCCACATAAAACAAATGATCAATTACATGATCTTTTTCATTAGCTTAATGACAAAACTAAATCTAGATGAGGCAATTGCTCTTATCTACTGACAACATAGTTCTAGTATCGAAGAGAAATTGCCACAATTGCCATTACGAACCGTTACGTATTGTATACTTCAGAGAGATTAACGCGAGAGAAATGTACAAAAAACTGGATCGCCGCTACGACGGAAACTAAGTTATAGCACGTCAAATTGGTCGTAAAGAGATTATCTACATAAAAAAAATCGTTTTAATAGAACAAAACATGTTTATTATCCATAATTTATCGTTGATGTATGAACATTTTCGGCTCTCATCTTTAGCCTGGAATAGTTCAAGGAATTTTTAGACTAATAATTAAAACTAGACGATAAGAAGAGGATGTAATTCATAACTGAAATACTCTCAACCTGTTAAACGAGTCTAAACGTTATACTCTCTAGTGCATGCTTATAAACGTCATTATGAATTGTTCGTAAAAAAATCACTAGGAATAGCGGAAAACTTGTTGAAAAATTCGTCTAGAATTTTCCTATAAGAATATTCTCTGTGGATTAAAATAGACAATAGTGCTGCCACGATCAATACCGCATTTCCATATTGTGACGAACAATAATTACTTATATAAAAGTATTTTTCTTATTATAATTATAAGACGAATCCAACTAGCGTGACGCAAAGTTATGGGGATGTGGTGCGTAATGATGAGCAGGTATTTGTAGAATTTTCAATGTAGAACACGTTCGGTAGCTCAACGAATTAAATACTCACACAACGCCGAACCGACAGGTAGAGACAAGGGTTTTAGAACGGATAGAATTTGATTTGAAATCCATACGGGAATGGAGGATCCTATACTGTATGTGTGTGTGTGTTGTATAAGGACTGGGTTTGATGGGATAGGATGGATAAATCACACAAGTTTAGTCACTTTAAGTGATTTGCATACGACAGGACTAGTTGATTTCGTGACGGATGATAATAGTGGAAATAGTGGAAAATTTATTCTATCAACCTTATTTATATATGGAAAAATATAGAGAGGAAGAGAATAAATATTTATACGTATGGTAATTAAAAATAAACACACCACTCAGTACATTAATTAAAAATTTAATTGAGTTGAGAATTTATCAAATAATGATAAAACTTTAGTGAACTTGTGAAATTACAAAAATTCTAAAACTATTCTCCAGACGTGTTTAGATTTAGTTTTTATTCTCGAGTTTTATGGTGATTAATGACCGCTACTGTTATTTTTTGTTTTGTTTTTGCGTTAACTTGAATTTTAGTAAACTTTCAGGAGGACAAAAAACTGAGAGTAGAGAAGGAAAAAAACCGGCCCTACAACGAATAATTTATATCAATTATTGTCCGAGAAAAACACTGTTGAAATAATTAATTAAAATTGCCGTTGTAGTAGTCGTTTGTTACTGAAGAAATATTTATTAGACAAAAAAAATTACATCAGTTTCAGGAAATTATTAAAACAATAAAACTAAATATCGCACATTTTTCAGGGGCTTTCAGACTATATGATGTAGACAATGATGGTTTCATAACACGTGATGAAATGTACAATATCGTTGATGCCATTTACCAGATGGTGGTAAGTATAGTTTTACAGATAGAATTTATTATTAGGGTCTAGATATTGCGTAGTGTCTGTGTGTTTTCAATAAACACTTGGATGATCAAAGCACAATATTTCTATTTATAAAAATGGAAATCTATACTTTTATTATAGCGTGATGATTTTAATCTAGACAGGTATCTAGAGCGTTTTTGTTTGTTGATTATCGTGTCTCATATTTTTTTTGTAATCACTTATTCAATTAAAATGCGATCAAATAAATTAATCAAAAATCCGTTTGAAAGGCGAATGACATTTTCAACGGTGAAGATTTTAATTTATTGAATAAGTCCATTAATCGTTTTCAACGAATCGAATCCAATAATTCGATTAATTTTAATAATGGAAATTACAGTAGGTCTGCATCGATTTGATCGACTTAACTTTGAGACCTTGTTATTAAGAAACAATATGTCGCCAATTAATTTTGGCGGCCTCCATCATCTTGTCTTTCGATTCTTTCGCCTGTAAACCGCATAATTTCAAGATTCTTTGACTAGATATCAGATCAGACCTTTCTCGCAACTTATTTTTAACAACCAATAAGTTGAAGAAGCGATATTCTGCGTTGTTCGCTCGTCAATATAAAGTTGAGAATATTCACTGTTAACTGATGCGGAACTGATACATTGAAACGACTGAGTAGCCAATTCTTCTTCTACCATTATGCATCGATGTGCACAGAATATTTAAAGTATTCACCAATTCACTAAAACTCGTGCCAATATCGGTTATGTTAGTATTGTGCGTCACATGGGGATGTTCCTAAACAGAAACATTTTTCTTCAATAAATATATGTTTTTGAATTGAGTACTATTTCTGAACCACTAAACAAGGTTGATTGCCATAAAAACCAGTGCATATGATCACCTTATCTAAAAGCATCGTTGGCCTGTCATAAGTAAAGGACGAATTGAAGGTCATTTGGCGAGATTTACAATGCTCGAAATGCGCCATTGGCGTAGTTTAATTTTAATGCATGTATTTCAGAAATTTATAAGAAAAGACAAGAACAAATCAACAAAAATGTGTTCATAATTTTAAAGTTTTTTTTTAAATTTATTATTGTGAAAAGTGGTTGTTTTTTATTAATTTTCTATGGGATAATCATCAGTTTGTTGTCCCTTTTAAAGAATGAGAGACAGCGACCAGAATTTCATAGAAATGCTGTACCACTAGGTACCTGTTTTTCCGTCGTCACGGTAGTAGTTCACCTGTCCACTGTTTCTCCACGTTCGGACACTATTTGTAAAGAAAAACGTTCCACGACTATGCACGTACAACGGCTGTGGCCAATACGCTCTATACGAATTTGTCAGGATAATAGAATTTGCCTTGCTCCATCTTGGAGCTGATATCCGCCCATTACTGATAAGTAGACAACAAGTTTGTATAAACATCACCAGATGAAGCAGCTGTGTGCAGATAACGGAAGAGGCAATCTAATTAATTGAGCGTGTCACTGTATTTAATTTCCTTCTTTCTGTATCTTTTATTTATCTGTTCTGGGTGCAAATTAAATTTAAATAAATTTACGTGTAATGGAAAAATGGTGGATGCGTCGGGGAACATCAACGTTATTTCGACATTTTTTATATATCGCTTTTATTTACTTATTTTTTGATAAATTCAAATGCTTTCTACATAGTAACAACTGTACACAATTCAGAATTGAGTAATTAATTGATAAATTGCAATTAAAATAACGTTGTGTTGAAATGTGAGAGCGAAGTTTAATTTTGTTTTTAGGGGCAATTGTTAAAAATTGAAAAATCTATTGCCAGCAGTTTTCGATCTAATCGAATTGTTCCATCAATTTGATAAAGTCGTAGAGACGGATAATGAATTTGGATATCAATTTCACGAATTAATGAGCAACCGACATTAAAATATCAAGAATTTAATAATTTTAATTTGAAGATAAAGTTTCTAGGGAAATAGAAACGTTTAAATGTTGACTCCCATTTGTGGAAGTCCACATTGATACGTCCCCTAGTAACGTATTGAAAATCAATTAGAAATAATTAATGAAATCGACCATTAAGTCTCCTGTACTGATGACTGGCTTTGGTTTCAGACAGGTGTCTAGAGACTTCAACCACTTTTATCACTTTCTTCATGACAATATCTCTTTCCTGTTGAAAAATTAAGTGGGTTAAATTAGAATAGACCGACTGTACAACGATTATCTGTAATTGTGTATTTGTTAATTAATGGTATTTTATTACAAAGTGAAGTTGAGTTATTGATAATAGCCTTTAGTGATAAATTGGTTTAATCACTAACTACTGAGTTTTAAATTAAACGTCTCTACGTTTAGCATTTCTCAAGAAACACACAAGCTATTTTTCTGTATAAATCACGCAATTCGTAAATTATCTCCCGTTTTTATGATTTAATTAAAAGTCATCAATAATAATTGCATTCATTCGACATTTCTAATCCATACAAATCCAATTATTTGTTGATAATTATCTGTGTTGGACATAGTATTCACATGAATGATGGTTTCCTAAATCATGAACCAGTTCCTCGATTAATCAACAATATTAATGTGCACATGTCCGCAGGCGATGGAGTGATTCAAATATATTTTTGTCTCCGAACAAAAACGCAAAAAAAACGTGTGCTTTTCATGGATTTCTTCAGGGGACAAACTCGAAAATTGCTCGATAGACACTCCATTATCATTTATTACAGATTCGAGTGTCAATATTTGATTTCCTCTATTTATTTATAATCGAGAAGCGTTCACCTTGAGGGCTCTTTGACGCGGTGAAGCAAATATCCTGTACTACTTAAAGGCAATAAAATAGTATTTCTAATGGGGTAGATTTTAGATCAAACGAAATCAGATACAGCGTTGTGCAGTCGTGTATTAATTACTTAATTGGAGAGTGTATTCATTTAAGTTTCGTCTATATTTGGGTAAATTCCCAGACAAGCATTTTTTTAAACGTTTCAAAATTTGAATACACAACTTTTTCATTAAGATTTTTGGGGCATAGACCCAAATCTATAAGCAGGGCGGATTCGAAATCCCAACAACGCAGACAGCTGACTGGAGCGGCATAATTTTAAGAATGATATTTTTAAATATGTCTTATACTTGATTCTGTAATTAACTGAAAGAAAATATCGTTAGAAAGAAAAGAGTACTCCTAAAATCGACATATAATTGTTTGTAATAAGTTATTGGTTAGGATGCCGAAAGAATGGAGCACTTGGGGCCAGAACCCCACCAATTATCAACACGCCAAAACAATGCAACTTTTTGCTACCTCCTGAGTTGAATACTTTGCATAAAACAAACTCCTATCTATAAATTTAATTCTTTCTTTAAATTGCCAGTACCGTGGGATTGTATTAAACTGTAATGATGAGCAGCTATAAATCAATGGGAAAAATTAGTCGAGTTTGTCTGGCGATCGAAAAACGTTTAATCAGTCCTACGTTTTTCTTATTGGAATCTGTAGAATAGACGATGTTGAAATATTTCTATTCGTTTCTCAGAAAATTCACTTAATAGGATTTTTCAGACAAACTAATTAATTTTTCCAGTTAATCGACTCTTGGCGACTTATTTTGTAAAGTTAAATGTGGACAAGACATGGATTTGTCTCTGTTCAAAATAAGTGCACGATCGTCTGGCTGAATGTTACTTTTATGTTCTGCCTGTTCATTTTATTTATGCGACCAACTATGCCAACATGGAACTTTTATCAAATTTCGCCAATTTTTTTCTTTCTATTTTTAATCCATTTATTTTTATGTCCATCTGAAAGTTTTTCGCATACACAATGCGAAACTAATCAAATTCTAATCTCTTTCTTTATCCTGTCTATGTAACCATTTAGTTGAATAAATTTCAGCTGAAGTTTCACAAATATTACTTGGAAACTAACTTTAAAAAAAAAACGACAAGAGGCCACACTATCTTATATTTTTCTCGGTTTCAGGGTCAACAGCCATCCGAAGACGAGAATACACCACAGAAACGGGTCGATAAGATTTTCGATCAAATGGATAAGAACCACGATGATCGATTAACATTAGAAGAATTCCGCGAGGGCAGTAAAGCGGATCCACGTATTGTACAGGCATTAACTTTAGGTCCTGAATAGCATAAGGAGGCCGGGATTGTGCCCGCTGATACGCCTTGACGTAAGCGATAGCGATAACAACAACGACGACGACGACATAAACGACGTAGACATAGACGCGACGCCGACGCCGACAACAATAATAATTTATAATAATAATAATAATAAATAATAATATACCTGAAATAATTTGTATGTAAAAATATTTTAATTTATTTTGTTCAAATGGAGTTCATCTAACGTTCGATATAAGTGGCTACGACGCTCAATTATTAAAAATTTAGAGAAAGTCAGGTGAATCGTGTATAAATTTTCAATGTTCATTTATTTATTTGAAAAATGCTTAGATTTATAAGTTGTAGTAAACGGATAATATAAATTAACCAAAAACAAAAAACCGAATCTAACTTTGAAGTCCGCGACTAATAACATGCAAATTATGTAGGGCATAAAGCGGACATTTCCTGATCCACAATTTTTCTCCTCTTCTTCATCTTAATAGCCAATTCAAAGGTATATCACTACTACAATTCCTCCACTTAATTTAGCACTTGATGTCCTACATTATAATAGTCTCGGACTAGTACTTGGCTTTATTTAATTTGTTTGTATAAATTCAGATAAACGATAAATAGCACAAAAATAAAATCAGGCGACAATCATTTATTCAAATTTATTTGCGCTTCCTGCTGGTTTCATTCAAAACAAATAACCATAAATTTCTTTATAATTAACAATCGGATGTTAATTTTCTTTTTATGTTGTTTTTGTTGATTATTCTTCCGCAACGTGTCAAAAGGTGTAAAATGCAACAACAGAATGCCGAAGAATTGTATAAACACCAGTGTTAAAGGAAACATGTTATATTTACATAAAATTAAATAATTGAATAATTTTTGTGCTAGCAATAATGATTTTAACGTCCATAGTTGGGTATTTCGGCACTTGTTTTCTTTTTGCCACAAACAAAATCATATGCTGAAACCCAGATTGAAATGTTTCTAAGGAAAATAAGCGCATATAGCCGCATTTTACTGTAGTTTTTCAAACAAATCTCTCTTCAGTGGTGGCAAACGAAATAATGAAATACGGTAACAGCCACGCATCTAAGTATGCAAGAAAATGCCGCACATTTTTCTCTATATACTTACTAAGATGAAAAGCACAATACAGTGTACGGTCCAGATACTACGTGCTTAGATCAAATGCCACACCTGTATCTCTCTATGTACATTTCTAATGGTTTTAATAGTTCTTAAAAATCTTTTCAATTTACCCTCGCATTATTGAGGGATTCTTGTCTAAATCTGAACAAATTTCTTGTGGTACCTTTTCTCATAGATTCTAGATTTTAACCGATTTATAATCAGATAATAATAATAATAATAAAATCTCTTCATAATTTCTAATTATAGATATTCTGCTAAAAAAATAATATCAAAGATAAAATGAAAGAGATTTGATTGTATGATAAGCGATTTTAAAATCTTATTAATTAATAATAATAATTATGATAAGGATAATAACGATATTTATATAAAAGACAGTAGTTGTAGTTGTTATCTGATTCAAATGATTCTCAGCAAAACTTGCACAATTATTTGTGGAATTTTAATAATTTCGAGCCAAGTATTTACGAAAAAAGCACACAGCGGCGAATTTTACTGTAATTTAATTAATTTCGTTCATTAAAAAGAGACGAGTTCGTGACTAAAACGATGCATACACATTCGGACACTTGTTGTATTCGATTATGTTGGGCATCAGATGATTAATAAAGAAATTTCGGAATTTATGCATCAACATTAATCACGAGCTTGGATCTTGGAGTAAAATCGTGGCCTAATCAATTTGTCTCTTAAATATAGGTACATATATGCGTACAAAAAAAAAAAAATGTAATCATTATTATGGTAATTTACTGTTAATATTTGTTATTGAAATTAATGGCTTTTGTGTGTTTGTCTTTTTTGGATTTATTAATGTTTTAATTTTTCGTAATTTGTGAATGGTAGCAACGCGCTAATATTTTCGTTAAAAACCTTCTGTGATAATTACAATCATTGTATCGCAATAATGAAAATGCTGTGTCTTGTATTGCTGTAGGCTGTTCTTGTTGTTTTTAGAATTAAATAATTGAAAGTAAAAAGCAGAAACAGACAAAAAAAAATAATAAAAGTCTATTATTAAAAACAAATAATAATTAAAGCGTGAAAATATGATTGTTTGTTTTAAACACCGTTTGTTGTTATATTTATGAAAAATGAAAATTGTGTTTTGTATTTATAATTAATAAAGAAAACGGGAAAAACTGAATGTACAAAATATATATATAGCATACAATTGAGGGTTTTATTTTCTCGGATAACCACCCCGAAGAGAATCGAATAATTCTAGAATTTGATGTCTAGTTGAGCTGCCGCAACTGTATATTAATATTATCCGTTTTCAAATAATACCGCTATTAACGGTACTAGCGCCACTTTTTACGAACTATAGAAATAAACCATAGAACTAAAAAAAACTGATAGAATAATTCAAAATTATATTAATTTTTATACGAAAACTAAACAATTCTATGAATATATAAGAATCTTAACACAAAAGTATTCAAATTATAAGCGAATATAAAAATACAATTGTATTAAAAATTATTGAAACCTATCAGATTTTTGTTAAGTCTATGGAAATTGAACATAACCTCTCGAAAATCTAACCTCAAAAATCATCACTCGTGAAAATGTTTACAACGAAAGTTTTCATAAAAAAGAACAAAATAGGAAATTATCTCAAAGTATTTTCTTATAATTATACTAAAAATCAATCAGATAATCAACGGTTTTTTGTAGAATGTTCGAGAACACTATATCAGAGATGATATCTTTTGCGGTATAAAATCATGCGAAAACTGCAGTCTTGGCGATACAACTTTGTCACTAAAGCATGAAAATCAGTGCTCATTATTCAGTTATAACCACTATCTAATACTTGATACAAATGTTATTCTGGATCAGGTGAGAATCGAGAAACAGCAACAAATCGTACAACCTGATTAAATGATCATTTCTAGATGGATATTTTAGAAGAGCCTATTATTGGCAATGTGATTATATTGCATACAGTTTTGCAAGAAGTCAAGCATCGAAGCCTACCGATGTATAAACGTTTATGTAGCATTATAGAGAACCCAAGTCGACACTTTTACGTTTTCATTAACGACCACCACAAGTATTATTGTTTTGGATATATCTTTTTTTGGAATAGAATTAATTTGTACAATTTTTAGAGATACGTACTTGCCTCAAAATTCGAATGAAACAAGTAACGATTATAATGATCGGTGTATCCGGAAAGCTTGTCTATGGTACAAGAATCATTTGCCACATGAGAAATTTGTTTTTTTAACCGATGATGTGAAGAATCGCGAATTAGCCAAACAGAATAAAATCACATCGGTTTCCGGTAATTATCAATAATTATACAGTGGTGGCATGCTAAGTAGGCCACACTGGATTTTCTAGAAATTATACTGCGCTTACAATTAGATGATTTAAATTAATAGAATCCGGATACTTTTCGATTTGTACTTATTGTTAGTGGCACTAATATTTTTCCAACTATGACCAAATTTGTCACTGCTGGAACAACGTCATTAAATAACAACACTTTTTTTTGAAATATAACTTGTGGTTGCATTCCTTAGTTACTTATTGCATTACTGTTCAAATATATTGAACGCGTACTCCGTCTAGCGAGCCACCCAATAGGTAGACATAACAGACTCTCCAGAAGTCCCATCTGTAGGACCTGCTCGGATTGAACAAGTTCGATCTATTCGAAAAGTTCCTCTTTATACATTTCCCAATTAGTTTCAGAATATGTGGCCCACTTAGATAAGAATCTAGCATTAGAAGATAAATTGTCACGTAAAGACTACCATGCCGATGATTTCAAAAAGGATTTATACCCAAATCACTTAACGAATGTTGAATTATTGAACGGTATCAAAGATGGTAAATTATTACAAGGAACATTTAAGGCTTCTACTGAGAACTTTTTGGAAGGTTTCGTTAATGTGGATTCATTAGAAGAGCCTGTAATAGATTTATTAATATCAAATGATCGATTAAAATTATCAATTGTTATGTATGTAGGTTTTAGTTCAGGGTAGAGAAGGTTTGAATCGTGCTGTAAACGGTGATATTGTTGCTGTGGAACTATTCAAAAAAGACGATTGGGTCAGTCCTAGTGATATGGTATTAGAAGATGAAGGTGTGAATGACGTGAATATTGAAGAGATTTTAGAGAAAGAGAACGAGCTACGTAAAACAACAAAGAAGAAAAAGGACGAAATAAAACCAACTGGACGTATTGTTGGTATAATACGTCGAAATTGGCGACAATATTGCGGTATATTACAACAAGGTATTAGTGGTGTTTATCAGTTATTTGTGCCAGCCGATCGTAATATACCGAAGATACGTATAGAGACGCGACAAACGGAATTTTTATTAACACAAAAATTAATCGTAACAATTGATTCATGGCCGAGACATTCGCGATATCCTCACGTAACAAATTACTAATTGTTTTCAAACATAAAATTAATAATGAGATGGTTCTAGGGCCATTTCGTTAGGGCTTTAGGACAAATCGGTGATCAAAATACAGAAAATGAGGTGATTCTGTTAGAACATGACGTACCGCACAGTCAATTCTCCGAAGAAGTTTTGAATTGTTTACCACAATTACCATGGTCGATCACTGACGATGATATTGCAAAACGTGTCGATTTACGAGATTTAAATATTTGTTCAGTCGATCCACCCGGTTGTACCGATATTGATGATGCCCTACATTGTCGAATTTTGTCAAATCAGAATTATGAAGTCGGTGTACATATAGCGGATGTTTCGCATTTTATCCGTCCAGGTACTGCTTTGGATCTTGAAGCAGCTTCACGGGCCACAACTGTCTATCTTGTCAACAATCGTATCGATATGGTAAAATCGGATTTTAACAAACAAAAAAACGTATGAACGAGATTTATTATTAGGTACCGGAATTGTTGAGTTCAAATTTGTGTTCGTTACGTGGTGGTGAGGAACGATTCGCATTCTCCTGTATATGGGAAATTGATGGAGATGCAAATATTGTTAATACACGTTTTCATAAAAGTATAATCAAGTCCAGGAAAGCGATGACTTACGAGGAAGCCCAATTGATCATTGACGATAAAAATAAAAATGATGATTTGAGCGAATCGTTGCGTAATCTAAACAAATTGGCGAAAATCCTAAAACAACGGCGACTCGATAACGGGTAAGAATAAATTTGTTCGCGGTTTTCTCTAGCTGAATAGTTGAATGGTAATGAAGTAAGACATCAAAAAGGGACGGACTGGCTATGAGGAAGATCGGGCAGTCGCCTGGTGTTCGGCTACTGTTTTCGTAGAAGATTCGTTTCTCAGGAATCTTTCTAACATAGAATTGCCAGTCCGCCTCTGGCATCAAGTAACCATTCTTCATATTTATATATTATATATATTATAGGGGACGACGCAATTTTTTTTTGAAAATATGCTTCATTGACCGTTAATTGATGAGAAAGTGTTTGATGCCAAGTGAAATTCGTATTCAATTTTTGTTTATAACAATAAATAAAAAAATAGGCTTATCAGCTCAATAATTCCGTAATTATTTATAAAATTCAATATATTATGAACTAAATCGGTAGAATATTCAACAAATATTAACTTAGAAGTCAAATATTTATCGTATGCCGTATTTGTTTATAATAAATCCATTTGTTATTAAAAAAATGGCCAATTCAATTGTTTTATCATTATATTACGTTAATGGTACAAAATATGAAAAAATCATACGGAGCAATTTTGTAGAAAATTTAATTTCGAACAAATCATGTCATTAGCAAAAATTCGAAAAAACTAACATTTCTTATGTTATATAGCCTTAAAGGTCAGATTTTCGAGCGCAGTGTCACTTTTATACCTTGCGGTCAGCGTTTCTCGACTTTGTCACTATATAAATAATTGAGATAATCACCTGATTCTAATTTTATTTTGTTCAAAACTCAATATTCTCACCAAAATTTGTTAAAAAAATGTCTAAACTTTATTGCTTCTCATCAGTTTGTATGTATTTTAATTATTATACGATATTCGAAAAAATTGTTGCATAACAGCTTTTTTGATTATATGACTTTTTTTTTCCTTTGGGAGGGGCTCTACATGAGAGCCGCACACTGAGGCAAATTTACTTAAAACAGTTTCTTCTGTTAAAAATAAATGACAATTGTTAGGTAAAATTTAAAAAATCAATTATTTAAAACATTTTTCTCTATAGTAAGATACATTACAAATAATAAGAAACACGTCCAAGATTTTCACCTTTTCTTTCTTTTCATTCGACAAACACGGTAGAAAAATATATTTCTACAATTGTGCCTAATTCATGTTCGAACAATTAAAAATGTTATTGAAAATGAATATCTCGAATAAATGAAAAAAATATGTGAGAATACTGTTTTTTGAAGTGTTATGCGTATAGATTAAAATTAATTTTAAAATATAAATTGATCGAATTCATAAAATTTTTCATAAATTTAATGTAAATAATTAATTTCTAAACAAAATAAAATTAGAATTAGGTGATTATCTCAATTAGTTAATTATTTATATAGTGACAAAGTCGAAAAACGCTATACCTTATCACTGATAAGGTATAGAAGTGGCGCTGCGCTCGAACATCTGACCTTTAAGGCTATATAACATAAAAAATGTTAGTTTTGTCGAATTTTTGCTAATGACGTGATTTGTTCGAAATTAAATTTTATACAAAATTGCTCCCTATGATTTTTTCATATTTTGTACCATTAAAGTAATATAATGATCAAACTATAGAATTGACCGTTTTTTTAGTAACAAATGGATTTATTATAAACAAATACGGCATACGATAAATATTTGACTTCTAAGTTAATATTTGATAAATATTCTACCGATTTCGTTCATAATGTATTAAATTTTATAAATAATTACGGAATTATTGAGCTGATAAGCCTATTTTTCTATTTATTGTTATAAACACAAATTTCACTTGGCATCAAACACTTTCTCATCAATTAAAGGTCAATGAAGCATATTTTCAAAAAAATTGCATATTCAAGTACCTCCATCGCCTGGACTATAAGCCTACCTAGTTTAAATACTATCGCTTTTTGTTATTGCTTGATTGCCTACACAATCCATCTCTTAATTCGACGGAAAAAAAATTGAGTCAATAAATTCCAGGGCATTAGTGTTGGCTTCACCAGAGGTGAAAATCATGATGGACTCGGAAACAATGGAACCTCTCGACGTTGAAGTTAAAAAACTATTCGAAACTAACTCAATGGTTGAAGAGTTTATGTTGTTGGCAAATATCAGTGTTGCTCAAAGAATTCTAAAAGAATTCCCAGATTGTGCACTATTACGTCGACATCCAATTCCGCCAGCTATTAATTTCGATCCGTTAATAAAAGCCGGACGACATTTAGTAATTCAATTAAATAATTTAAATAAAATCAAAATCAATTACAATTATATCTGTTTTAATAGGGTTTCGATATAAAAATCGATTGTGGTAAAAATCTAGCAAAATCTTTAGACGATGCAGTCAAACACGACAATCCCTATTTGAACACAATGTTACGTATGTTAGCAACTAGATGTATGCTACAAGCCGTATATTTTGCTAGTGGTTGTTATCAAACAGACGAATACTTCCATTATGGTTTAGCAATACCATTATATACACATTTCACATCACCGATACGTCGATATGCTGATATTATCGTACATCGTCTATTGGCTGTATGCTGTAATGCTGATACAACATATCCGGATCTTTTAAATAAAGAAAAGACGAATCAGTTATGTCAGAATTTGAATTATCGCAACCGTATGGCGCAATATGCTGGACGAGCATCAATTGCCTTCAATACTCATGTAATCTTAATTACCACAAATAATTTACAATATTCAATTTAATTTTTTACGTATTTCAGCTATTCTTCAAAGGTAAACTACAAGATGAAGAAGGTTATGTTTTATACGTACGGAAGAATGCTTTACAAATCCTGATACCTCGATACGGTTTAGAATGTCAACTATTTTTGGCACCAAAAGGTGAAAATTCCAATATTTTCGAATATAATGAAGAAGATCAAACACAGAAAGCTGGCGATATAGTTTTGCATGCCTTCGATCCGGTTGTAGTCCGTTTAACATTAGATTCAAACAATATACAACACGAGAAATTTACATTGCAATTAGTTAAACCGTATATTGAAGGTTTTAGTGTGGCAGAGTTAGAAAACGATGATGATGAAGAGGGAAAGAAGCGGAAAAATGAGACGCCGATGAAGAAAAATAAGAAGAAAAAGTCTTTAAAATCTTGATTTTTTTATATATAAAAAAATTTATTTCTAGTTTCGCAATTTTTGACGACCATTAAAACGAATGTTTAATTACACGTTTGTCAAAACCACAAGAATATAAACTTTCATTGTACCAGACTAGGCCGCGTACTATACCTGTGTGTTTATCGTTCCAATGTACATTGTGGAGCATCTCGTCTTCACATTTAAATACAAATATTTTGTTCGTATCACCACAGATTGCTAAACGATTTGCTTTATCAAATGCCAATCGATGGATATTGATACTATTACTACAATTAGCCACCGATATGAACTCTTTCATTTCACGCTGATCCAACAAATAAATATCACCAGCCTCCGTACCAACGACGATATAATTACTATTCGACGGATTGTAAGCCACACTAGTCAATGCACTGAATTCGTTGCAATAGAGAACTAAAAAAATCATCAATTAGAACGGTATCCATTCCGTATTTCTCAGCCTTAAGCTGAGACGTTCTTTGTTGATTTGAGCACCCTGCTTAAATCTACCACAATGTGGAAGACGTCAAGAGCCCCACTGGATTATAATTTTTTCCCTTACCTGAAGCCGGCTGTTTGTTACGTAAATCCCACAAACAACACTTCTTATCCGTTGATGCCGAGACAAAGACATTTGTGTCATTCCTAAATGTATCGATACAATTAATAGAGGCTGTATGATAATTTCTAAAAATCACTGTAATTAATTTCCGTTAACTATTCTAAAGAATTATTAATTACTCGAATTTGTACAGAGGCATACGTTCTTTTTCTACATTCCAAATAGTGATCGTATTACCAGAACAAGTGAGAACATTGGGGGAATTATCCCAAACGGCTAGTTTTTTCACGCGTTCATTGTGACGGAAATAATTGATTGATCGCAACAAATTTTGTTGACGATCAACTGATAAAACATTCAAAATACCAGTATCTTCAGCCAGAACTATCTACAATTATACAGTAGGTAATACAAAACTTTCGCTTACTATCAATATTACTTTATCGGTGTTTAAGAATTTGCCATCAGTTACTGTTGATCCAATATAATAACTATTATAGTTGAACGATAATAGTGATGCTTCTTCATTGAAGAATAACGTTATGCCTTCCCATTGGGTTGAATTCAAACTTGATGTACTCAATATTGATTCACCTACAATCGAAATTATTAAAAAACTCTACAATTCGTATATGTGGGGAAACAACAACTAACCTCTATCGTTGAAATCAATGAAAAGCAAATTATCGTAGATTCTTGGTTTTTTTGATAATTCAATTTGACGTTCTAGTGTTTTATTTGGTGGATAAACTACGGTGTTCTGTTCAAAATCCATCATTTTTGTAATAATTTGGAATTTTGAAAAATTTCAAAAAATTGTTAGGTTAGGCGTGAAGCTGTAGAGAGAAAGTCCCTAGATCATTGTCATCATTAGGAAACGGATTAGTGAAAATAATTCAAAAGTTTCTGTTATTATCAACAGATAGCGCTCCAAAAAACTAAAAATATTTCGTAAGTAATGGACCACTTTGCAGGATCAGATAGGTAATTAAATCCTGAATCGAAAAGTCCTTTACCATCCTTCGATCTGACGCATAGATAATTTACAATTAATTAAATTTAATAACGAATCAAGTACCCGCTATAGCGTCCTATCGCTCGCTCACGCGCTGCTCCGTAGCGCCCGGATAAATTATAGCGCGCTCCTGATAGGTTATTGAATTTAATTAATAATAAATTATCTACGCGTCAGATCGAAAAATGGTAAAGGACTTTTCGATTCAGGATTTAATTTCCTATCTGACCCTACAAGGTGGTTCGATATACAGTTGCGATCAAAAAATTGTAGGTGATGTAGGACAGCCTTTAATATTTTATAATCAAAAAGTCATTAATCACAGTAATGGTTGGCCCAGATTAAACATTTCTAGACGTCAAAAAAACACCCTCCAAAATTTTTTGATCACAACTGTATTTCTTTCGAGATTGTAAAATCCTTCTCGAATCAGTTTTCTGTCTAATACAATAAAGAATTTAAATTTTAGAGTCTTAATAGAGGGACTATTTATCGTTGTGTAAATTAGCTGTATTTCTGTCATTTCAAATTTTACGCTTAAATTTTACAAATTATCCGTTCTATAGTTATTTGCGGTCAATATCCCTAAATAAATATAAAAATCCCTAGATAACTGTAAATGTCCCTAGACGAATCTAAATATCCCTAGATCAACATGTGGTGACTAAAGCAACAGTAGTGCTATTGAAAAAAATCAACTTTTTCGAAAAGAATAGGTAATTAAGATTAATTTTTTGACTAAAGTTGGAATAAAATTACCATTATTAATTGAAATTAATAATTTTGGAAAAGTTTTATAACGTTTTCGTTTTCCATCGTATTTATTTGTATTGCTGGTACTTTAGACACATAATTTTGCTGATATTTCTTATTCTTCATCTTTAGACGACGATCAACGAGATATTTTGTAATGGTGCCAATAAATTCTTTATAAAATTCAAGAATGGCAGTGTGTGTATTGTTCTAAGAAGGTATTTATTTCTAATTAAATCCAATATAAATAATTATTTGCCTAAGTAAGCGAATTTCACAATTTTAAGAAATATTACTAAATGCTTAGTGGTGTGTATTTTTGCTTAAATACATCCAAGTCCTTGATTATAATATCCAAAAATTTAGAGAGAAAAAAAAAACATCAATTTATTAATCAATTTTTATGAATTCCACCAAATTTTCCCAAGCAATTTAATGGAAATTTATACAATGTTTTCGATTGAAAATAATTCTAACCCTTTCAATGTTAATTGTGTCGTCAATAATTAGAATTTCGAAATCAATGTTTTTTGTGTGTATGCATTCGAAATAATCAACGATTTTTTGTGTACTATTGTGATTAAATATCAAATCCAACCAATTTTTTGCGATTTAAACATGAAAACGATTCTATCAAGTGACTCACGTGTTTGATTTTCGATTAAAAAAAACCCTATTTTGCTGTTTTTCTAAGATTGTAGAGAACTTAGAATGGCCGAATCATGTCCTTCAAACAATAGGAATTTAAATCAAGTACCATCTGAACTTCCAAAACAGCCACAACCACAACAAGATTGTACAAGTCCAAGTCCCACAGAGACAGTTTGTTTGGATTCTCTATGTCCAGATAATGCTCCAGGTATTTATATTTACTTTTATACGTTTGTAAATTAATTTTAAAACGAAAAATTTAAGGTACTTCGAATCAATTCGAGCCGTTGCATGAGAAATTGGAAATTTATCGTTTAAATCAATCGAATGATAATAAATTAAGAAAAACGAATTATTTGAATGATTTAGAATTTGAAGAATGTGATGATGACGACGACGATGATGATGATGAAGATGACGATGATGATGAAGATGATGATGATGATGAAGATGATGATAACGATAGTCTGGATAAAGAAGAGAATTGGGAAGATTGTACTGAAGGAGATATCTCAGAGGAGAGTCAAGATAATGATTTAGAAGATGTAATTGCTATAAATTATTTGTGTTAATTGAATTAATTTAAATTTTCAAAAAAATTGTAGGAATTTGATGTTAGTAGTGAAGACATTGCGGAAACTCCACGTGCCACCAATTTAGCAACACCAAAAAGTACTTACAAGAAGAATTGTGTTGAAACGAATAGCGAGCGGACGTGGGTTAGTATTTTCCCCATCTTACTATTACATTTATTAGAGCAAAGGCTGTTATATGATGAATAGACCCTCTTATCTCTTTCGATTAGAATGGGATGAAAATTTATTGTTCGAGGAATTACATTGTGTTTTCCGATAATATGTTTGGTTTCTTTATCAGACAAAACTGTTTTTCTACCATTAACTAATTACGTACAAGGGCACTTTCACCGGTCGAATTCTTAAGATGCTTTTTTAATTGATATGACAAATACAGCAAAAACGCGAAAAGAAATCATTATTCGTTATATCTTTCAAAGTACATTAGTGTTTTTTATCTCTTATCTGCGTCTATCGTTTTTGTGGCATAAATAGCAAAAAATTCGACGTTTTACAGGAACAAACCGAAAGCTTCCTCTCTTTTACAATAAAACTTGAGGTCTGTGGATTTTAAATAAAAACCACCATATATTCAGCCCTTTCCCAAAGTAAAATTGATGATTGTGGTATTTGATTATAATCTTATCTGCATTATTATACAGAATATAAAAATAGAACGTGTACCGAGCGCAATTACGGGGACGTTTATGGAAAACAAAAACGTTCAAATCAGTTTACGCGAATGATAAAACATTACGTACTTATTGTTTCAACCTTATGGATCCTGTAAGGGTTAAAGGTATTAAGTAAAGAGTTATTAATTGTTGTTACCGGCCTTTGCTCGATTGCTGAAAAATAACAATCGTGATGACATTGTAAATAATTGAGTTAATAACATTTGCGTTGATTAACAATGATTCTAACTAATCTTCTCTCTGATTAAATTTTTCTTTTAATCTTATCGATGATTACGTTATTATTTATTGATTATTCCTATTGTTTTGTGTAGCGTAAACGCAAGTTGGAGTTACAGAATGGATTCCCCTGTAAAAAACTTCTACCAGAATCCAAGAGTGACACAACAACATCTACCATGCCAACAACATCAGATTCATCATCAAATCGTTTATTACCAACAATTTTTGTTAGTTCAACTAGCACCACTACAACTACATCCACATTATCAATCTCAACAGCAACAACAACAACATCTACAATACCATTGACAACAATCGATAAAAAATCACGTTTAAGTTTAATACCAACAAAAGATAATCCACCACCGGACTTATCAAATTGGTTATTAACATTTCAAAAATGGTCGAATGCTGAACGTATATTAGCAATAAATGAATTAATCCAACGTTGTGAACAAACCCAGATACGTCATATGATGCAAGTAATTGAGCCACAATTTCAACGTGATTTCATTTCATTATTACCAAGAGAATTGGCATTAAATGTTCTATCATTTTTGGATCCAAAAGATCTATTAAGAGCAGCACAAACGTGTCGTAGTTGGCGTTTTTTAGCTGAAGATAATTTATTATGGAAAGAGAAATGTCGACAGGCCGGTATTGATGAGATACCAAAACGACGATGTTCACCTAGATCACCAAATAATCAAACGTCACCATGGAAGGCAGCGTATATGCGACAACATGCAATTGAAATGAATTGGCGAACGAAACCGATACGGCCACCGAAAATGTTGAAAGGACACGATGATCATGTTATTACGTGTTTACAATTTTGTGGGAATCGTATTGTTAGTGGTTCCGATGATAATACATTGAAAGTTTGGTCTGCTATAACAGGAAAAGTAATTGAATTCATTTTAAAAATGTTGAATACATTAAAATTATTTGTAAATTTATAGTGTTTAAGGACTTTAGTAGGCCACACTGGTGGTGTATGGTCATCTCAAATGTCGGGCGGTACAATTATTAGTGGCAGTACAGATCGAACATTAAAAGTATGGGATGCTGAAACCGGTGTTTGTAAACATACATTATACGGACATACATCAACTGTACGGTGTATGCATCTTCATGGAAATAAGTAAAAAAATTACCATTATTATTATTATTTAAATAATAATTTTTTGATTTGTTGTTTAAAGAGTTGTTAGCGGTTCCCGTGATGCAACATTGCGCGTCTGGAATGTTGACACTGGTGATTGTCTCCATGTATTAGTTGGGCATTTAGCAGCAGTACGTTGTGTTCAATACGATGGTAAGCTCGTCGTATCTGGTGCTTATGATTATATGGTAAAAGTTTGGAATCCAGAAAGAGAAGAGTGCCTTCATACTTTACAAGGCCATACGAATCGCGTTTATTCTCTTCAGGTAATTATCGCCGTTTCAGTAATTTTTTAATATTTTAAAAATAACAAAATTTCAATGATTAATTAGTAAAAGGTCTGAAGATATTTGTAGAGTTCCACAAATTTGTGTTGAATTCCGAATATTTATTGATAACAATCTACGGATGAGAAGTTGTAATATATGCATTCCTTATATTATTTATTAAAATAATTTTCAACAGTTTTTCTAATAATTTTTAAATGATTTTCGTACAGTTTGATGGTTATTATGTTGTGAGTGGTTCATTAGATACTAGTATCCGGGTATGGGAAGTTGAAACTGGTGCTTGTAAACATACACTTATGGGTCATCAGTCCCTTACATCCGGAATGGAATTACGTAATAATATTTTAGTATCAGGAAATGCCGATTCTACAGTCAAAGTTTGGGATATTGTGACCGGCCAGTGCCTACAAACACTCTCAGGTACCATTTTTTCTTTCAATTATTCGTTTTTTATTAGTGTAACTAGATGGATGAAGACATACCACGCAGAAATTTAATCTAATATAAAATTACATTAGTGTTTCTCAACTTGTGTAACCTATAAAATGATTTACACAGCAAAATTCGATTCAGAAACTGACAAACTTTAGAGAATTTTTATTGTTCTATTGTAGTTTTTCGTTAATAGTCAGCATCAATAGTTTGAGAAGCACTGATCAAAAATGGGCTACCAATTTAAAAAATCCTCCCACATGTCAACTAAAACACATGTGCTGAGTTAAAAACACCCTTTAAATATCCTCCATTTCTTTGGCTTTCAAAAGCCTCTGGCAAGGACGAATTCGTTTTGTTTGGGCCCAAAAATTCAACAACTAAAAGTGAATGTATCGTAGATTTCTGACAAACGGATAAAAAAAGATAGTACAGTAATAATCGCTGTTATATTTTTTATGGTAGTACCGGTATATAAAGTGTTTTTTTATTGTTATCAGGACCATATAAACATCAATCGGCCGTAACTTGCCTCCAATTCAACAATCGTTTTGTGATAACATCCTCCGATGATGGTACTGTGAAATTATGGGATGTACGTACTGGTGAATTTATACGTAATTTAGTTGCATTAGAAAGTGGTGGTTCAGGTGGTGTTGTATGGCGTATTAGGGCAAATGATACAAAATTGGTGTGTGCAGTGGGTAGTCGAAATGGTACTGAAGAAACTAAGTTGCTTGTGTTAGATTTTGATGTTGATTCAAATTCTAGTACAATCATTTCTAGGTAATTTCTTCCCCTCAAAAAAAAAAACAACAAAATTTGATTATTGATAAGACTTAAACAATTTTACTATAAATAATACTAAAGTGCGAGTGTATTTAGGATAACGATTATTATTTATTACTGATGTTACTAAAAACGAGCATATTTACATTTATCTGATATTAATAATACGGTTTCTAGTGTGTACCTGGAACGATTCAATTTCTTTTCAATTCTTTTTAAATTTAAACAAAATCCTGTGATTACAGTAACATCAGTTGATTTTTGTTTTCTTTTTTAAATAGATTAATAAAAATGCATCACAAAATTTGTTCAGTTTTTCCTTCCCTGTTTGAAGCGCTTTTTTGAAAATAGTGCCGTAGAATGACTGATTTGTATAAAAAGGAAAATAGACAACTATAATAATACCCTGGTGCTCTTTCACTGATATATGACCATTTCAATTTTAAATTAGTACAAAAATGTAAATATTTCCTTATTTTCTTCAACGACATCTCTATGATAGAGGGAAAACATTTGCACCAGAGAGACTGATAATAAATTTAAGTTTATCGCATTTTAGATTAGATTAGAATTAAAATACCACATAGTTTTTAAAAATTCATAAACTAGTAGTGTAAACGTTTTAAAATGGTAAAACTTTACACTACTGCTTATTGGATAAATTTTCTAATTGTAAAGAAAATGTGGTTCATGCTCAAGATTCTTGTCATAGCTCAAATATGTAAATAGTCAAATCATTTTAAAATCGACAAAAAAATTATACATCACTTAAATTTTAGGTATTATTTTTTGTAATCTATTTAGTATTAATTAATCAAAAAAAAAACATCAAAATTAGTTAATTTAAAAAAAAACGTAGGTAATTTTAATTTGCAATACAATTTTAATGAACTGTAATGTAATAATTTGAAGTCTAGTGTTGTTACATGTTATCATTTCTTAACTGTATTTGTTGTATTTATTTTATATAAAAAATAATTACCCTTACAAATCTATTTTTTCTTCCACAATCTTTAAGCAAAAATCCCAAATTATGGAGTGTATCTTGTTAAATCGACGGTTAATACTTGGCTGACCAAACACTCATCAGGCTAGAATAAAAATCTTACATTATCTATCTGATTTTATAAGGTCAAGTCCGTGATTGATGCAATGTAATACAAAAATTGTAAACATAACATAAAAGACTTGACCATTGAGAAATAACAATTACCTCAGGACAAATACCGATCAATGAATCAGCATGTGAATAAAATTCTTCTTTTAATGATATGACAATTGTTTGTAACGATTCCGTTTTACCTCTAATATATCTAGCAACTTTACCAATATTTGTATTATCTAAAGCCGCATCGACTTCATCTAATACGAAAAACGGTGCTGGCTGATAACTGTGTATGGCAAATAGTAATGCTAGAGCAGCAACAGTTTTCTCACCACCTGATAGATTCGACATTGGTTGGAAACGTTTACCAGGCGCCACACAATTATAATTGATACCATCCAAATATGGTTCTTCCGGATTTTCAGCTCCTAGAAATGCTTGTGCCGATTGATTTTGTGCCAATTGTTTATAAATCGGATCGATTTCATTCGATACATGATCAAAACATCTTGTGAAACGTTCGTAACGTTGTTGTTTGATACGCTCAAATGATTGTTTGGCTTTTTTACTTTTTTTCCGTAATGATTCGAATTCTTCATTTGTTGATTGTAATTTATCTTGTGCTAATTCTAGCTTTTGTATAGCACGCATATTTGGTGCTTGGATTTTTGTTAATGTATCTTGTAATTGTTTTATTGAACTTAATAATTGATCAGCAACTTTTTTTATTTCATCTTTCTCTTCTAAATCTTTTAAATGATCAGATAAGGCATTATAATCGAGTTGGATACGTGCCTCTTTCTCATACTGTTGACTTGTACTACTAACATCAGCTGATGATTGTTGTGATGGATCCGATGCTACAATATCTTCCATATTACCAACAATCATTGGAATTGCTATATCGTCCATCTAAAATCAAATAATTAATTATAAAAATAAACTAAATCAAATCATAAATTAATTACTTTGCATTGCATTAAAATAGTATGTCGTTCGCTTTTCTTATTCTCAATTTTTGATTCTAATGAAACGACCGCTTTCTGTGCTGTTTGTACGTCCTTAGCAATCGCACCAACTTCGCGTCTAGCTTTACCCAATTCTTCTTCCATACTATCAACTTCTTGTTTTTTACTTAAACGTTGCGCTTTCAATTGTTCAACTTGTTGCAAATCTTTATCAATTTCTTCACGTTGTTTCTGTTCTTGTTTCTTACATGTTTCTAAACGTTCTTCTTCATCACTAACGGTTCTTTCCCATCGACTCACATTACCTAATATTATAAAATAATAAAATTAACAACAACCTATTAACAATGAAATAAAAATAGTTTACTTACTTTGTGTATCTCGACTACTTTCAAATTCCAGATTACTTGTTATACGATTAATTTGTTTTTCAAATTCTAAACGTTTTTGTTTACGTTCTTCTTGTGCACGTAATTCACGATCTTCATATTGACGTATATTACGTATACCGATTTCTTGACAGAATTGTGAAAATACCACATCTTCAACGCTATTCATTTGCAATTTGATCTCTTCAATTTGTTGTTCACGTGTTTGCATGGTTTTCTCGATTTCTTCAATTTGAGGCTGAAATTTTCATTATTCCATTAATATTTTAGTCGACACGCGGACATTTATAGAAAAAGAATACTGACGAGAAAACTTCTCAATACAAAAAGAGATAGATTTTGAAAGGTGTTCGTTTTTCAACTCATATTACTCATTTAATAAAATTCAAATGGACATGTCTCGAAAAGGGACCTTTTTAAGAAATGCAAAAAACTGTATTTTCCACATCAATTTGAAGGTTCGTCATTTGTTTTTTTTTCTATATAATTCGTTATTCTGATCGGTGTACTTTTTTAGACCCCGTAACAGTTTTTGTATGTCTTTGGAACTGAATCATTGAAAAAAACGCAGACAAGCAATTCAGAACCGAAAAGAAGAAATTAAGAGCAACGGTAAAAGCATTCTTCACGTCAAAGCTCGTCCATCAAACCGGCGTTTTTCTGCAAACGTTTGAATGAAACGTTATCACCCACCTATTCAATAGTTCGGACTTGGCATCCAGCCCAGTTAGAAGTTTGGTTGGAAGGCGACCCAGTTCCAAAGAGATTTAACGCTTTCTCAAAAATAACGGCAAGCTAGTATGACACGTAACAACGATTACGTAGTAAAAAGGGCAAGTAAGGAGACCTTAGTTTTGGGATTATCCCAATGTATCAGGGATTCCTGACCTGGGGTTTATAATATTTCAAAAAGTGGCATTTCAACAGAAAATATTAATGAAGAAGAGCAGCGAGCAAAATGTTGACAATCTCTGAAAAGCATCAAGAATCCCTTGGACTATAACTACACTAGCACTACTATACTCACTCCGTATGTTGTTAATTCTTCAGACAATTTCGCCAATTCGCTATCAACAGCTAAGATTTGTTTCTCCTATAACATTACCATAATCAAAATTTTGTTAAAAAAAAACAAACAGAATAAAACTCACAGTACTCTCCATATCAGTTTTTGCATATCGTAAACGTGTTTCTGTACCACGAATTTGCGAATCTACTGTATTCAATTCGGATTCTTTACGTGATTTCTTCATAGCATCCCTTAATTCTTCTGTTAATTTCTCCTACAATTCAAATGTATACATTTTTTTTGTGAATTTATTATAAATTTGAAAATGTACCTTTTGTGCTTTCAATTGAGACATATGCTTCTCATCCCAACGTTTAGCTTTTCTAGCTAAATCCAAACTACCACCTGAAATTATTCCAGATTTCTGATAATACGTTCCATCTAATGCTACAGCCTAGAAATTAATAATTATTTTAAATATTTCATTGTGGTAAATATATAAATAAATAATTACATCGTATCTACCACCTAATTCGTATGCAACTTTCATTGCATCTTCTGGTGTTTCACAAACTAATGCATTATTTGTGGCAAAGAGTACAGCTTTCGCTATAGCTTGCGGTTCAAATTGTAAAACATCGTACAATAATTTAACACCTTTCGGATCGGTTATATTCCTTAAACGTTCTTTAACAGGTTTTGCTTGTAAATAATCCAATGGTAGGAAGGTTTCCGGTTCTAACATTTGTTCTTTTAAATATTTAATACATTGACGACCTGTATGTTCTGTATCAACCACAATGGCTTCCATATATTTACCTAAGACTTTTGTAATAGCAACATTGTAACGTTTATGGATCGGTTGGCACATATTTATCATACGATCATACTGAAAATTATTGGTTAGATAATTAAAAATAAAATCTAAAATAGAAAAGAAAAATACATACAACTCCTGGATAGTTACTTTTGAATCTTTCAACAATTTCTTGTTTCTTTTTCCTTCTAGCATCTTCATGTTTATCAGTTCGAGCATCACCTAATTGTTCTAAAACATCATCTAATTGTTTCTGTATCTCTTGTACACGATCTTTGGATGAACCAACATCGGATTGTAGATCGGCACGTAATTGTCGTTGATCTTGTAATGTTTGTTCACTTTGACGTATATGTTCACGTAATTTTTCGACACGTTTTTGCATCTCCTCTTTCTGGTGGCCTTTCTGTCGATGTTTATTCTCCGCATCGATACGCATCCGTGACACATTATCTAAACGATCTTGATCAGATTTCTGTTCACGATTCACACTATCTAATTCTTGCATATAACGTGCTGAACGTTTTGCAGCCTCCTCTTTCAAACGATGATATTCACGTACTTGTTCATCTTCTAAATGTACATCACGACCTTCACGTTGTGATTCACCAGCTATTTGATTCTCATATTCGTCTTTGGCACGTTCCACTTCAGCTAATTCATCTTCTAATTTTTTTATATCACCCATATGGGCTTCATGGGCTTTACGGGCTTGTTCTAATGTTTTGATAGCACCATCGAATTTTTTTTGCATATGTGATACACGTTCTTTTGCTTTGATAAATTGTGGACGTTTTTTCGAGATTTCCACTTCAACTTCACGTATATCCTGTTCGATTTTAGCCAATTCCCGATTTAATTTACCTTGTTCTTTCTTTTTCTCTTTCAATAATTCTTCAGCTTTCTCTTTCTTCTTCTCAATCTTTTCAACATCTTTCATTTTATGTTTCAAATCGTTTTCGTAATTTTTCATTTCTCTTTCATTGTGATATAAACGAAACAATTGATGTTCAACTAATTTATCAGTTAAATCATCTTTTAAACGTGCATATTTATCAGCTTCCTCTTTCTCTAAACGTGCCTCTTTACGTTCGGCATTTATACCCTTTTTCTTTTGATAAGCAAAATTCAATTCTTCTTGAGTTGTTTGCATTTCTTGTTTCAAACGATCATACTCCTCCTTCAAAGCTCCCGAACTAACAAACAACAACAATTACAGTAACAAATAATGAAAATTAGCTTCAATTTATATACCCGCTGATTTCTTCAAAAAGAGCCGTCATTTCTTTGGGATTTTTCATAGCGACCGATTCGACAGCTCCTTGAAAGACTAAGAAATTCTTTCCTTTAACATTGATACGTAACTTCTCCAATTCGGCCAGATATTCATTGTTTGAAACGACCTGGTAAACATAATAAATTATTGATTTGTGCCCTACAATTCATAGTATCAATAATATTTAACAGGGAGTATTGATATATGTGCCAGCTTAAACAATACTTTACATCTCAAAAGAGTATTGTTCCAATAGGCACAATGGACTTCGTGCCATTGACATAAGATAATAAAACGGAAAATTCATATACTTAGAATCTAACATTTAAGTATGGAACATTGAAGACTATCTTGATACAATTGATTCCTACAATGAGAACATCAAAAAATAAATAAAGGCGTGAGCCACGACTTCAACGGAACGATCGAATGGGAAGATATAAAACATTGCGAAGAGATCAAATATTAAGGTTTCAAAAATTCATCGTAGATACTACTGAATTCTAGTCAACACAACAGTTCCGATATTATCGCTAACACAAAATTACTGCCAGGTATTGCTAGAAACAAGAATCAAACAACAGGGCAAGTTTGATATAGAAGTTCTTGTAATTAACTATGGCTTGTTTGGGATTACTCCAAGGGAGGTGTGTCCGGGTGTGTCAGTTGTAAAGTGTAATACTATAATGTTTACGGAAAGACTGTGTAATAGTCACGTTCTAACGAATCAAAATATAGCAAAAATTAACATAATATAATTTCAATTAACCTGTCGTAGTGTTTAGCTGGACGCCAATGGTTCTCCCATTCTTAAGCCCCACCTCACTGCACATTATTGGTAAATCACTTCAATCTCAGTATAATCCTCCGTCCCCAGTTTAGGTTTTCCCCCTCGGAAACAGGCCATACCTCGATAAAATTCAATTGCATACAAAAATGTAGACGAAAGAACGGCATAGTGAAACAATTGATAGTGTTAAGCTATGGAATACAGGGTGACCTAATAAGTTTAAGGTGGGGAGATTTGGTTCTCTACAAATTCCCCCTGTTCCCAGAACTTTAGCTCTTTCTCGCTTTTAGCCATTTCATGTAATGGATGGTAGACTTGGAGATAAGAGAGAGAAAAGAAGACAGATGATCATGAATCTGTTTGAGGCAAATTTGTAAGCATAGGTTTTTGATGCGGTCAAGAACCGATTGCAGTTGCAGAAGTATATCTTATGCACCTTGTCGAAAACGATTTCAGAGACGCAATTTTTGTCTATTTCGAACAGTCAACGACAATAATTCGTTTAAAGAGAGTACACTTACATTATTGTTGATTCGATATTCGGACGATGAGCCCTGAACTGACCGTTGGAAACTCTTGTCATTACCATCTTCTAACAGAAAAACGGCAGTAACTGAGGCACTAAACGGAACAAATCAATAATTATAGGAAACTTTTTTTGGGGAAAAAACACAAGAAAACGATACCTCTTAGAGACTGGCTTACTGATAGCCGCCCCATGTATTAAGTCGCTTAAACGTTTCACACGTAAACTTTGCGTCCTTTCGCCCATCACAAAACTGATGGCATCCATAAAATTCGATTTACCTAAAAGAAAATAACGTTATCTGCAAAAGAATTTGTTATATTTGTAAAATCTTAGGTTACCTGAGCCGTTTGGTCCAATAACAGCATTGAATGGTTTTAATGGTCCAATAACACGACGACCCCTGTACGATTTGAAGTTGTTCACTTCGATATATTTCAATCTGGGTGGCATTTTGTTAATTTTTGATGAAAACAAAACGAATAATTACTAAAAAATTAACCGCCTTCTAATCAACCAACACATAGACAAAAATGGCGGCATCAACAAGCGACGAGTACGACAAGCGACACTAGATGGCGCAAATTTATTAACTAAATGTAGCGCACGTGTGTCAAAAACTAAGTCAATTTTAGAATATAAGTATAATAACGACGTTATTTAATAATAATTATCCACGTAATTAGCATTATGGCGCAAATAAAACCGTTTTCACTATGAACAGTAGAGGTACAGGTGTTTCTTTTCTATAGGACTGATAGATGTGACAACATGGCAGATAGTCGCCATATGTATTATTGGTTGCATAATCATGTTTTTAATGAAATAATAATAGTAATGGTTAAGTTCCCGGCGCATCCACCAAAACACGCCTCTCCGGATCGCACAGGTAATACTCCGGGTAAGTAAAACTCGGATTGCTGGCGTCATCTCTGGTGGATCATGTGTAAGTTCAGTTAGGGTGCAACGTGACATCGACCACCACCACCACTACCACCACCATTGCCGCCGCCGCCGCCGCCACCATCATCAGCGACAAAACAGACCAGACTCAGTAGTATGTCCCGGCCCGGCTATTGATTGCAGTGGAGTGGTGGAGTAGCGCGCAGTGCTGAGCCACAGCCCGTGTGTGGTACCTGTCCTGTGTTTGTCCCGTGTGTTCACTTGGGGCGTCACCACCACACACACACGTACACACACAAAATACATATATATGTTACAACACACACTTCTATAAATCCAGTGTGAAACATAAACAGGACTGTGGTGCGGTTGGTTTTTCGTTTTTATTTTCTTCTAATTTTTTGTTAAAACGAAACCGTATTAAGAACAAAAGCGAAGAAAAAAAATTACACAGAGACGGAAAAGAAACCGAATTGTGGTGCGTGTGTGTGCATAAATTTTCTATATTTCTATTAATTTAAACCAGTGATTTGTACGATATGTAATATCAAATCTTTTAAACTAGTTTGGGTCATTTCAACAGTACAAAGAAGGATCTTATGGGGGCTTACCATATAATAACACAACATCCATTTTATTGAGACAAGAAGAAGGTAAATCTGTTATAAGAGAACAGGGGAGCGAGAGAGTGGTAGATAGAGAGAGATTGAGTTTTCGGCAACTTAATGATTATTTTATAATAGTTAAATAATCAATCAATTAAAAAAAAAACGAATAAATAAAAATTCGACGTTAACTTAATAGTTAATTAATAAATCGTTGATGTTGATTGGGAGATATAAAAGAGAGCCAATCGATTATAGAAGATAGGCAAAAATTAGAAGAATTCTAATCTTCTATTACAGATTCGTTTCTTTGTCTTGATACTCAATCTACAATTCTTTAGCAGTGATAATTTCTAACAAAAACTACAGTTATTTCAAGTGTTTTTTTTTCGTTTTTCTTTTCGCCCAATAAAAATCAATAAGCACTTGTGAATAATAAATTAACAGCTCTTGTCTAATTTACACAATATTACCCGAAAAAATATGATAAATAGGATCCACTTTTTTTTTTCGTATGTTCGAACAATAAAAAACCATTAAAATTATCAATTAAAGATAACACGTATTATATACAACGTATATATAATATGATAATGGCTTTAAAATTAGACAAAAACAACCGACACGTTAATTAACTAGAAGGAATCATATCTAAATATGAATTTTAATTAAATACGGCCAACAATAGAATGTTTAATCAACGAAAAGTATAAAATAATTTCCTGTAACATACAACATATCGCCCTTGACCCACTCTTTAATATTGGAAGAAATTATAAATAAATAAAATTATAAATTATTCCGCGATTTTTTTTTATGTTTCATCAAACTGTCTCTATACGAAAAACGGTGAATTTTCCATAATCGTTAGGACCATTACGAAATCTTCCAGGCCAACTCAAAATCACATTCAAACTATCATTATAAAAGACGTTGGCCGATTTTAAGCCATCTGTTCCTTTTTTTTTGGATGATTACAATTTGATTTCAATAGAATTCGATTTTTTTTTTGTAAGCTTGTCTATTTGTTGAACTACTATTAAACTCAATTATTTTAATAACAATTGGAATTTCTTGGACAAGTTGTTGTACGTGTTTGCATGTTTGAACTACAGTTGGAGAACAAACTGTAGACCTGCATTGTCCTCGCTTTGGAAAACTACATTTTGTGCATAAAACAAGATATAAATACCTTCCTGTTGCCGTGACTTATTTGCCAAGTTTCAACTATGACCTTATACTTGTCTGTAAATCTTGAAATTTGCTTTATATAAATATAGAAAATCTTTAATGAAATAATCGTGGAAGAAATATAAAAAAAAATGTAATAATTTATTGTATAAATCTTGTCAAAGAGAGAGAGACAAAAAAAAAGAAAAATTATTCCGAATGAACTGTTGATTTTTTTGCTGAGTTGACAGAATAGTCACTAGTTATTGATGAAATTGAATCTCCAACAAATAGACTTTCTTTAGTTTGTGATAAATCTACAAATATAAAAAAAATTACCAAATCATATCCTACGGTCAAGTCCGTGAGTGAGTATGTGATGCATGCACTAGTCGCTAAAATTGTTTAAACAAAGTTTCCAATCCACAGAACGACTTTCCGATCCAATTCAATTTAACAAAATTGTTCTAATGTAAACCAAAAATTAGATATCAGTTTTTTTTATAGCGATCTACTCCCGAGAGTAATAGGCTCGTAATCAAATATTTTTTAGAGGACTTAAGTCAAAATTGTGTTGAGCAGAAGGAAAACTATCTTCCTCAACATAAAAAGTCAGTGTTTGTTTCTAACATTCCGTAGACGGTCTACTGTTACAATAAATATGCTTAAGTGTCTCTAGCTGCTATAATATTCAATCGCGATAAATTATGTTGGGCACCAAGTAACTATGAAAATTTGGCACTTTTGCCATTACTTATTCAATTTAGCTCGAATTCCAGATGACACTGTGGTGAAAACGTCTGACTATTTACGCGAATACTTAGAGTTGAGCCGATTTTTTGAAAAACAGGTATTAAAATGTTTACTATTGTGGGCGTATTTTTGAATATTTCGATTTACTTATAATTAATTTGGATGAATTTAAGTACTTTTTCCAAACAAAAACAATTTTGAGGCGATTCGTTACTTTTGCTACTTGACACAATTCAATATTACTACAATAATTAGTAAGAATTACGAGAATTTGGTCCTCAAAGTACATGCATCGCACAACCCACATTACGCTCTGTTTAGAGCAGGAAAAAATTGCGGAAATACCTTGAAAATTTGGTGCAAGAGCTACCATGTCTCTGTTCAACTTTGCAAAATTTTGATTAATTTCCTGTTGAAGTTTCAACATTTCGTCACGTAATTCTTTAATTTCACGATCACGTATTGTCAACATTGTTGAATATTTCTCCTTCTCCAAATTGCTTACAGTCAAATCGTAATTTAATTGTGAATAACGTTGGTCTTTTAATGATTTCCGTTTTTCTAATTCTTCAATCATTTGCTGCAAATACAAACGTTTCGATTTGTCTGTACGATCTGCTGTTGATAACGTTTGTAATTGATTACGTAATCTCTCATTTTCGTCCTCTAATTGTTTGACTTTACTTTGATTTACGTGTTGCTGAAATTTTAACAAATCTGATTGACACATTTCTTTATGAATTTTATAGGGAGACACTTACAAGTTCCTGTTCAAGACTTTGAACTTTTCGCTCGAGAGACTTTACGTTATCTCGTTCATTTTTCAGTTGTGTTTCAATTAATGAGTTCTCAGTCTGTAGATTTGTACAAAGTAATTCTAATTGTCGACAAGTTGTCTCCAATTTCAAACTGCTCTCCTTCATGATTCTTCTTATTCGCTCTGTATCGTCCTCATTTAAATTTGGCGTCGTTTGACAACTCCTCTCCGACATTTTCACTGATTTCCTGTTGAAATTATGCCGATCGATACCGGTCGTTAATTGTTGATTCATGGCTGTTATAATTTCCAATGGAATTCGTTTTAATACGTGTTGTATATCAGTAATCATTTCAGTTATTTCATTATCACCTAAACAAAACAAAACGAAACAAAACCGGAAATGTACGTTCATTGTAAAAGAATCAGATCAATTTTAAGAATTACCAACAAATACCGTTTGTAATTTGAATTTCAATTCTTTGAATAAACAACCTAAGGTCTGTATAGGATCAATATAATTGAGATTATTTGCTAATAATAGATCTTTCCATGTCTGTTGTGGTGGATGTCCTGTTTCCACTACGACTCTCTCGACACCAGCACACGAACATTTACAACAACTTGTACGTTTATTAGTTTGCTGTTTGTCTTTTACAGGTGGCGAATGTTGATCCATTGCGGATTTTGTTGTTTTCGTTGTTGATCTACGTTGTTGTTGTTGATGGTCGACTTTTTTATTACTATTTTGCTTCTCTTGACGCATTAATCGATTTAAATATTTATCACATGTTGATTCAACAAAGGCCGGATTAATACGCGCTTTTTCACTCATAATTCCAAAAATTAATGCTTTTTTATCACAAAATTACAACAAAAAAACTACTACAAAAAAACACAAATTTGAGGTTAGGTTATTTTTGACAATTGCATTAACCGCCAATTTGATTGATTTTAAAAACAAAAAACATTCCAGTGATTGCCAAACAATCGAACCAAATTCTCGAGTAACTATACCTAAACTAGTCGTAATAGAATTAAATCTGATATATTTTTAATAATAGTTCAACGATTTACCAACTATTATTGAATGCATCGTATAATTTGTGGTAGATTTACGGATAAAAATGGGATATTATTGTTGATCGATTGAACGCCGCTGATTGCTTGTCGATACAAGCGTCATCTATACACGAATAGTTGCAGGATAATAGAAATAATAAAATACAGATTTATCAATAT
Source organism: Epicauta chinensis (assembly GCA_021725515.1). NCBI lineage: Eukaryota > Metazoa > Arthropoda > Insecta > Coleoptera > Meloidae > Epicauta > Epicauta chinensis. Next base: position 504,230 of record JAEDXX010000032.1, read on the forward strand.
AAATATATAATTCTTCCAAATTTAATCAAAAAATGCCCGAGATTGTCTTCAAAATGCCTAGTAAATTATTATGAATACGACAAGTTCGCCAATTCTTTGTGTATTTTACAAGTCGCTTACTCTACACATTTATCTTAATTCTATGGCGATAAAGGGCGCGCCTTTTAAATCTCTATAATTTGCAATTAGATCAAATAAAGATTCTTATAATATAAATGACTGCTGTAAGTTGACTTTTTCAATTTAAATGAAAATCTCTACTGCAATGGTGCATTTTTATTATTGTTGAATTGGAAAAATGCCAACACTTGAGTAATATATTCTCATATAAACTGTCACCAGCAAACCACCTGCAATCTGGAAAATTGTCAAATTAGAAAATTTTTGAACGTTGAAGAAAAACGATAGCGGTGATTATTCGAAATTAAGCCAATTTCGGTTATAATTGCTTTAAATACGTATTATCTCGTTCGTAATTATTCTAAAACACTTCTTCGGTAATATTATTGATAGAACAATGCTTGAGGTGTATATTTATCCGATTAAAATCTATATTAATCGAATCGTGAAGAGAAAGTCGAGTATTTCGGGAGAGGTGGTGGTTGTTGTTACCCTCTTATTGTTGGTAGAATTTTGTGGCAACATTAGTCAGATCGGTTGGCGCCCTATACTGTGTTTGTACCCCGATATATAACGTATTAGAGTAGTTGTATTGTTATAGGTTTTCAGTATTATATAGGCCCGGCCAGTTGCCGACGCCCAGCGTCGTTGGAATATTTGACGTCACGCGGGTGGCGCGTATCTATGGCAACTCCGACGTCATCGTCGGCGCGCACGGGAGCAGTTAATGGTCCAGATTTATCCCGGTTACTCTACACAGACGCAACACACACACACACATATTATTATTATTATATATATGTATATCTATATACTATAAATACATACACATCTGGAGGATTCCGTTACGGTTTCACTCCAGTTTACACCCTGCTGGATATTATTATACTTATAAGTTTGAAGAGCGAGAGAGAGAGAGAATGGGATCAATTTTTATTGTTTTTTCCCGTTAGATAAATCCATCCAGAGTGGATTAGGAAAGATCAACAACTCTCCTAGTTGTCAAATTATTCATTTAGTATTGTGGTAACAATCAATTATTCAATTAGAAGCCGCTTTGTTTACGGTCAAGGCTCGTGGTCTCTTTAAAAATTGCATAACCGACATTTACGGCCAGTACCTTTTTCTATTACTTTGCTACGGCTGGTGGCAGTGTAATTGATAAGAAATTGTTGTATTTACCAAAAAAAAAGCACGGAATTATATTAATAATCATAGTGTTCGCCCGGCGCATCCACCAAATTTATAGTCCAAAAAAAAACCATTACACTATACTGTTTCTAATTTTTTTCCTTTTAAATATTACAGGTCATAAAATACCGGGTGGTGAATAGCGGGGCCGAGAGAGGGTTGATATGAAATACAGAAGTAGTGTTGTAAATGTTTCATCGTTCTTTCTCCTCTATATATCGACTCGGTGGTATTGTATTATGCACTCGAGTTGACGAGGTCTCGTCTATACAAACGCGTTTTTTTCCTGCTGCTGCTGCTGTTGTTGTTGTAGTTCGTACAATTTTTCCCTTTTACGGGTCGCGAAATTTTATTGAAATTTCTAAATGGCGCCTACATATTCTACAATAATTATGTATTAATTGGAAAATATGTTGAAATATCGAAACATACGCGAATCTGTGCACCTACGTTTCTCTAATCATCCCTTCTATACTATTATTAGCCCTCGTCCCGTTTATAATGATTTGTGTTCATTTATTATGAATAGGGACATGTGAAAATGTCTGCATTTGAAACTCCTATTCAACATCTCTAAACACGATAATATTTATGTTTTGAATTCGGAATGTATTGTCTACAATTCATGTTATTTACCAAAATGATAATGGATTTATTTAGAAATTTTTCCCCGATAAATTTGATAAAAAGTGAATACGAATTATCGATTGAAATTCATGTTTTTAGGTAATTTGAAAACGTTCGATTGCAATAAATCAGTTTATTTGAAAAAAATTGATTTCTATTTTTATGTATCATTTTCATTCAAATGTGGCTCACGCAAACCATTTCCGAGAAACGGTCGGAAAATTAGAAGAAAAATGTTAAAATCCTTTTAAATTGCTACTGAGACAAAAATTGTTTAAAATTTATATTTAATTAGAAAAAATAATATGATTGTTTCGTGTTATTGTCCTTATTTATAAAATTAAACTTTCAAAAGAGTTGTAACTATTGCATGTTTAGTAATAGTTTCGTATAACTTTTTCAGAAAAATGTAATTTTCTGCGGTCTCCGTAAATTGTTGTTTAGAAGTGGTTTATACAACTTAAGATTATTTTCGTGTCTAGTTTTTATCCCTCCAACACAAGTTTCCGTTCTGTTGAAGATTAAATAAAACAAATATACTTGAAAAAAATAAAATAAAATACAAATAATAAGATTTCTTGATAGTAAAGTTTTCTGATTGAATATATTGAAACACTCATATTGTAGTGTGTGTGTGTGTGTGCTGAAGTGGTGTGGTGGCGGTTGGTAGGAACTGTTGTAGTATTGGCGATGGCGTTAGTGACACTTGACACTCCTTTTGACAAGACACCAAGAGGTCAACAAATATATTCTATACATCTATATATACACGTTTAGATGTGTGTGTGTGTGTGAGTGTGTTTGTGTTTATTTGTGTAAATGTATAGGTTTGTATATGTATGAGTGAGGCGCTCTCTCTAGCTGCCTGAATGCCAGAGAGTGCCGGCGGACTATTGATCTGGCTGCCGTCCCCGGCCTCAGCAGCCAGCTCGGCCCCGCCCGTCTTAAATACATGACACATGCCCACCTTGTTAACACCGGTCCGCACGTGCACTGCCTAACGAACATCTCCTAGGACAAGTAGGGCCTTATCTATTCGACATATAAATACACATTTATATTTCCAAGTATAAGATCAGAGAAATTTTAATAAAACTGTATATTCGTATTTATGGATCATCAGATGATCATTTTCTAGTTGGATAAACTTCATGGGTCACATTAGCATGGTCATATCACTAATGGAATATTCATATTCCACTTAACAAGACTTGTATTAGGATCAACACTGGATAGTGGTGATGAAGACGACAACAACAACAATAACAAGACAAGCATGTGTTTATATGCATCAGAGAGTTGTGTTTGAAGGCTTTTGAAGGGTCACTTAATGCATATGGATATATACCAATTCGTTTATGTTCGATCAATTATTCATACTCGAGTGCTTACAGAGTTTAAATAGATTCATCAATCGTTGGTTAATTTTTTTTAATTCGTACCCCAAAATCATAACAAAAAATATTTAATAAAAATCTCAAGAACAGAAGACAAAAATAGAACGCTCCAATGCTTATTGTTAATAGATGAAAAACAAGAATTTCGTTATCTGTCCGTTTTTATCTAGCCTTTTGGAAATAACTTAATTAAATTTCCTAGACATATATAGATGAGGGATTACTGTACTTAAAAGTGACGATAAAAAAGAACCTCCCATCTGCCGAAAGTTTCTTTTTCATTACAAAAAAAAAGAAGCCAAAAGAAACTTTATTAATTAATAATTCCAAGGATATAGTCTGGAGATTTCTTATATATATGTATATATTTTTTGTAAGCCCCTAGTTTTGTCTTAAATAAATTATTAGAGCACTACTACGACTAGTAATAGTAGTACTACTGCCTTCCCTTTAACTTGTTAATGCAAATGAACGATCTAATCTCATGAGTGAACCTGTACGATGGAATTTAATTAGGAAATGTTACCGGTTGAAGAGCTTTCAAATAATAACCGAGTACCGGTTGACATTTCTATTTGAATTGTAACTAGAAAACTCCCAACAATTGTCCGTATATTGACATTTAATCTATATGAGAAGCCCTCAAAGTTTGACTTTTACAAATACCATATACACACAAAAAATTAGTTCGCCCGTACAATCAATCCGATTAAATAACGTTTTTTTTTTTTTTGAAAAGATGAAAGAAATAGGACTGAGATCTTGTTATATTTTGTTGCAGAGATCACACAGAAAAACGGGGGAAATTTTCGGACGTGTAAAAGTGACGCCCAATTTGAACATGACCGTGTCGTTGTCGCCGTCAACGGTGATGATGTTGATGATGGTGATGTTGATGATGATGATGATAATGGTGACGATGATTGGTTTTGTTGGTGAATGCTGACAGTTATTGATGGTTAATTTGATAGCCTCTTTTAGTTTATCATTTTCAAGTACTATTGTTCAGGTGAGTTAATCTTGACAACGGCCCGGCGCATCCACCATTTGTCGACCGGGGAAAATTATCCCACATTATTTTTTTTTTGTAATTCGTCCATTTAATTTCCATGGAAGAATAGTGTCGAACACACATCTATATATATATATACAAAACGTGGAAGATTTATTAACTTGTGTAGTAAATTTATCGATGGGTTGGGGACGATTTGTTGCAATTTGACATGGGGTCGGTTACGGTTTGGCATTTCTAAAAGTAGAGAATTTCCGGGATGTAGACTTGTAAAAGAAAATACGAACTTTCTCTTTTGGTCTGAAAATTTTCCGTTCCTTTTGTATTTGGATGTCGACGTCTACGGTCGTCTCACATCTTTATCCAACTTCGTTTGTCTAACATAGATCCGGAAAGTCGTAGAACATTACTGGCATGTTAATATCCAACTGTATTGCATTCAAATCGTTGGATGTGCATTATCATTCTGTTCTTGTTGGCTTTTACTATATATACCTATATACATAGAAATAATGGTAGTGGTGGTGTTGCAAATGCAAATCGGTATAATAAAAGGATGATAGTCTACAATCTGTGCACGGTGAGGTATTTATCATTTGTTTCGCATGATGGACATAATTTAACTGGAGAATTCTAATTGTGTAGTCGTTGTAATAATTGAAATTTTCCACTGGACGAAAGATCCGTGTCGCATACATTCGGACAGTGTAGTTAATGTTGACAAAGATGCCTTCTATTTCCCATTTCTTATTTTTGTTCGTTGGAGTTATGTTCGAAATCTTCATTGTTCAATTAATGTGTCCATATTCTATTGTTCTAGACCAAGTTGGCTTCTTCTCGGTATCTCCTTAGACATTTTGGGACTAGATTTGCATAGAATTCTCCAGTTATATTTACATGATATTGTCTGAGAATCACCCCTCTATCCATCTACAACTATTTAGGTTCTCTTCAGACACTAACTAACACATGTTCCTCTATGTCGTGCATATACATACACACACCCACATATACAGATATACAAAGTAGAAGTTTTGTAATTAAATTTGCATAGTAGATGCGCGATATCCTACGATGCGAATAATCTAATGCACCATATTCTATAGTAAAGAAGACGAGATGAGAGTGGGGAAATGTGTTTTTTCCCAGCTGATCGTTTCATTTTCTTTCATCGTTTCCCCATCATTTCTTCTTATCATTATCGTCATTACTATTCAATTTTATTACAAAATTACAAACACACACACACACAGACACAAAATAACTGTTGGTTTTTCTCGTTATTTGTATTTTATGTATTTTACAATAACTGTGTTGTTTAGTCTAAATAGTGAATAGGGGGATGAAAACGATCCAATAACAAAAACACCTACTTTATGTCAAATTGGATGACACAAAACACAACAATAGTCACTTTTCGCTACAATGTCAATTATTTGGACATCAGTCAATAGGCTTTTTAACATGTTTGCAGAAAAGCGTTGTTTGTTGTTTGTTGTTGTTGTCGTTGAATTGTCACCACTATATAAACTTGTTTTGTACATTCTCCCACCACACACACATACACACGTATACCATATCCAACGAATACACCCCCTACAAAATGAAACAATAAACTTGCTATGCCCATTATTTAAAACCTAACAAAATTAAATTTTTCATCCCTCAAAGCCGTTTTTTCAAAAAATCCCGAAACAGATAAACTTTATTTTTCTTTGCGCTAATAACTGACGTTATTTTTATTAAAATCGGATAATTCAATCATTTTTTATCGGTGATTAAAGTTTTTCAAGGGGCGGGGGTAAACAGGTAAACAGGGGTAGGTGGTATCTGAAAGTGTGTATTTCTATTAATTGATGTCACGAATAAAGTAAAATTGGTTTAACTTACATAACTACCCGGATTTTGACGAATCTTTGAAGGTCTATTTCACCCCCTAAAACGGCCGCTAAGAAAAAATATGCATCGCTTATTTTTCGATAGACACCAACATAATAAAAGCGCAAAAAAATCGGACTCGTACACTTCGTGTAGTTTTCTTGTAAATAAAATTTGGAAAACTGCATAATTTGCTGCTTGCTTACCGCAAACGAAAAAGCTGGGTGGGAAATGTAATAAAAATTCTATTCGTACTATCTACCGACAATATTCTCGGTTTTAAATTTGCCTTTTTGCATGTCGTTTGATAGGTTTTCAAGTCATGCATTCATGCATGTTAAATTAAATTGGTCACTTTTTATACGATCACCGAGCCCAATGTAATTGTCCACCAGAGACTTGTCGCTCCTATCTTATTCTGTTTTTCTATTGAAAATCTGCAAAGTATCCGACCGCAAGAAAAAACGAAACGTGTAAATCACCTGGCTACGTATTAATATTAAGAATAGCTGTTGTTACAGTCGTTCTCTTGTAAATTGAATCGTATTTTTTTTGTTGTTTGAATCTAATTGATGAAAAAATTGGTAAAAATAAGTTTCACCTAATGACGAAAAAATGTAATCTTGAAAGGGTACAAAGTGAGAACTACAAACGTATACCGTATATATTATTAGAACTAATTATCGATTCTTTGATTTTTTTCTGATTGTGAGATGGCTTTCAGTGCCAAGCGAAGCAGGGCATAACTGTCAACTTGGAACACGAGAATCTATAAAGAACTTGAAGAGTTATTGATTGAAGGAAAAATATTACTGTTAATAAAGTTGCAGGTGTCAATGCTTACGATTTTAGCTTTATTCTTACTACAAAAGTTGTATCTTCGATTCTTATATTATGTAAAAAGAGAACGTGCCTAATAGCGAACAATCATAAGATGTAAGCAAGTGCAAATTTCAAGATGAATTTCCCCCATTTTATAATCTTACATAAGAGCTTTAATGATCATGGTATCTTGGACTATTTATATATTTAATTTAAATAGATTTCACTACGCTTCAGAACCATTGGTTCTGAGACTAACAGGAATAATGTATGAAATTAGTGCAACACATGTCCAAGAATATGTCTGACTTTTGTATTTCGTAATTACCGTTGCAATGTTGCGAATCAATATTGACTCGTTCTTGTACTATAATTATTAAGTTTAGAAGATCTGTGGCTCTCTTCAAACATCCAAAAAGTCGATCGCAAGAACTAGTAAACCAAAGACAGGGAACAACAGATGCCATGAAAGGTGGTGCGTCTGGACAAATGGAACTGTAAACTATATGAAATAAGAGAAAGGTTCACATTTGTGGAAATGATTTAGAGTTCCTGTACCACTTTTTTCTGAACAGTAACATTTGAAATTGGAAATTGTCAGTACATAATCAATTTGCATAGCACAATTATAGATCATAAAGGAAATTATCTTACACGCGAAATATAGCAAACGATGATGGTTCGAGTTTATTAAATGTCCTGATAAGAATCTTGACTTTTATACCAAGACCACGCTATATTGTTTAAAACTTGTTAATAGTAAATACTAATGAGGTTATCAGCGATAAGAACACTCTTATTTTTTAAAAGTCATGATGTATTTATTGAACAATTACGAGACAAACATCTCAATTCATTGAATCGAATAATAATAATAATAACAATACAATTGTAATGTTAATTATGTGAATGATAAGCCAGAATTCAAAAACAGAATAAAAATAAATCCTACTAAGCCGGTTATCACGTGGCGCGTACACATTCCATCTATGCACAGTGTGGTTTTAATGAATTTTTATTAAACTGTGTCAGTTTCTTCAAGTAGAAAGTAAATACAAGAGTTATTTGCTCTTTAACCACAATTATTGGCACATTTCTTGTTAGAAGATAGCGATATTTATAAAACAAAAGTTGCGTTCTTTTTTATTGTTAATAATAATCAGTGTGTGTTTATTTTTAGTACAGTGGACAATGTTTCTAGTAGTGTACCGAATAAATTTCCATAAATAAACAAGAAGATATCAACAATAATAACGATATCTTACGAAATTAACAAGGTATAGTGAATCATTTTATGAGACGCCATTAAAATATTATTATTTATTTAAATATTGCATTTGTTTGAAGAAAAAAAATAATTATTATTATCTATACAAATGGGAACAATTATCAGTCAAGGTAGGAATAGCCTTCAACTTTCATGGTCACAACAATTCAACTTGAATCCGTGTTTATTTATGTTTTTAACTAAACGTCGGCTTAGGAATAATTGAGACCTTGTCGGAAATACTTAAGATTTCCAAGCCCTTCTTGACTAGTTAGTAGTAGTGACTGAAGTTCGTTTCAAGGTAGGTCTTCTAATTTTACATTAACTATAACTCGACTTAATTAAATCATATAAAAAAAAATCACGCAATAACTTGATCGATACAAGAAAGAAAAGCAACAAATTATATAGAGATGTTGGATTATTATTTCGCAATTTGTAGTTATGCAACTAATTACTAAATCGAATCCAACATAATTTTCTATTATTATTATTCAATTTTGTTTGTTATTATATAAAGTGCCACTTAAATAACTAAATTGAATATGTTTCATGCAAATTAATTGTAGAATAAGGTCGTTATTTCAGTGGCCTGAAAAGTGATGTGAAGTACCTTTTGTTGTATCTTCCGGTTGGAGTGTACTTGATTTCCTGTGGAAGGAATCTTGACGCTACATGAAATCACACAACATTTCGGTCTTCTTTACGTGTAATCTCTTCGAGTATATGGAACAAAATTCTCTAACCAAGACTGGCAGAAGCGACTGTCTCAAATTCACAGATCCGCAGCCTGTGAATCGCTGAGGAATGAACATATTATGCGCTAACTTGCACTTGATTGAGATATCGTCTAAAAGAGTCTTGTTGTCTCTCTTCCTACTAAATAAATTTTGTGGGGCGCAAAATTCAAAACTTGGGCCCTTATAATTACGATACTCTCAGTAACGCATGAATAAAAAAAAACTTTGCTTCACATAGTTATCAATGAACCGCTGTTTGAGAACCAGTGATTTTGCATGTAATGTGGATGCTTTTCAATGAGGCACGCAAACATTTATGAATCCCGGCGATAAATAGAATAGGATAATCTTCAACTAGGTTGCATAATATTTTAACGTAAAACAGTGGACGTCAAAGTGTTAATGTTCACCTTTTGATTATTTCCGCCAGACAATAGTATCTCAATTACTTCATTCTCAAATCCACTTTTTACCGCCTGATAATGCCTTTATCTAAAACTAAAATAATAAAATCCTAGATTATAATTTACGATCGTATTCCTTAGACAGATGCCATAAAATCTAAATAATTCTAAAACATTCAAAGTGGATATTTGGCAAAAGTTTTTTCCTCGATATACATCACATGTTACGGGGTATTTAAGGTGATGCAAAAAAAAGGATTCTTTTAGGTCTTCGAACCCCGATTTTCGGATTTTGTTCGATTAGTAAAATATCTGGTTTTCCACTTCGACACTTTTCTTTTTCATAATTGTTTGCTTAGCTAGAAAATTATCTTCCAATCTTTGTCGAATACGTCGAATCTGCTCCTGATTAACAGAATAACTAATAAAGGTCAGGTCAAGCTTTCTGGGACTCCAAGCGAATTTTCCTTCGGTGCCCGTCTCCACACTGTAAAAAATCGGGAGTGAATCCGGAGTGAATTTTCACTCCCATCACTCAGAGTTCGGAGTGAAAATAAAAAACACCTCTTGTTCGGAGTAAATGCGGAGTTTTTTTTTAAGTGATTCCGGAGTGGAGTGATTTTTTTAGCGGAGTAATTGCACTCTCATTTCGGAGTGAATATCGATTTTCGGAATAAATATAGATGGCGTTCAAAGATATTTTTAAAAAAATTATTTCAAAATTAAAGCAGCATTAGTATTTCTAAATGACTTTGTCTGGTTTTTTATTTATATTATTAATAATAATTTAATAAGCTTTATTATATCTTAACATTTTATGCACGATTCTTATACCTGAAATTCATCCGGAGTGAATTTCATAAAGAATTAAAATAAAATGCTTTTCGGAGTGAATTTTACTCTGGACGGGGATAATTTAATTAAAAATCATCCACTCCGTATTCACTCCGGAATTCACTCCGTAATTCCTTCCAGATTTTTTACAGTACAATAACAAATATGTACTATAAAAATACTTAATTACTTAATTACTGGTTAAACACAGGTAAAGTCATTGGATTTCCCCAAAACAACTTTAAATTCTTTTTGTTTATTTACTATTGGTTGCTATGGATTTCCATAAACAACTAACTCTTGTTTTTATTTATTTAATTGTGAAAAACAACATTTTCCTAGACTGGAAGGTAAAGTGTTACTTTACCGACGAGTTTTCAGTCGGTAAAGTAGGATTTTAACAGTTAGTTATTGGAAAAATGTATAATTATTATGTGTTAAAAAAGCCACCCTTAAAATTGGACTTGTGCCGGCCTTGGTGACGACCCCACTTGCATTGCGCACAAAAATCGTTTAATTATCATAAATAATTGCAGAACACAACAGTAAGTGACACGCTGCACTTGTATTCTTCGTAAAGATTGTATTGTGCATATCACACCTGCGTCATTTTCTGTGGTGACCCTTGGCCCTTCGTGTGAGTAACTCCTTTTTATTCACTACGTTTCCTTTATAAATTCTGAGAATTAAAAAAACGTTATAGATTCGGTTAAATAAACAATTTTTATCAAAAATTAATCTTGAGTAAATCGATTAAAAAAAAAATTGGAGAGCGCCGATAAAGATATGTTTATCAGACACGTAATTGAATATATTTTTGTACAAGTATGAATGGAATTTATCACAAGTTTGATTGATTTTAGCCTCTCAAAATAATGAAAAATCAAAACTATTTGTCATTTTTCTTAGAATCAAATTAAAATTCTAATCACAATTTACTTAGTATGTAATGAAATCCCTTAAAGATGACATCAATACGTTATTACACTATAAATCGTTTATTCTAAGTAGTCTTAATCGCTTTTTAAGTACCATTATATATTGCATTATCGTTCTATAATATGATAAATCGATCTCATTTTGAATTTATCGTTCGTACAAACCATATTGATCCTTATTAATGTGAATAATGATGGCTATATACAAACTATAAATGAATATATGTATATTAACGTATAAATTAGCCGCCAATACAATGTCATGTTTAGTAGAGATACATGAACCACTTAATCCTAAGAGGATGTCTGTTGTCCCGGTTGCTTCCTGATCTCGACAACTCTAGTAACCGGGACCAATTGCTCGATTTATGAGCACATTTGAAGTTTTAATTGAATTATTTAATAAGTTATCATCGTCTTCCGTCAATTATTCTATTTAAAATTCTAAATGAATCTTAAGCAGGTTGGTTTTCAAATTAGCATCAATATATTTTAAAATTTAGTACCTCGTTTTATTTTGGACTTGAATAATCGGATTGTAAATTATGAATGTAGTTTATCATAATTTACCAAGAAAGCTGTTAGAGCGAGACATGATGATGGAGGTATTTAACAAACCAGTAAATCTTTGAAAGTGCAACTTAAATAGAAACTTTAAGGAATTACATGAAACTCATAAGATTTTACAATTAATCTTTGTAAAATATTTGGTTGTCATGAGCATTTGCATGATTTCCATGATTTTTAGAGACACTTGTGTTTCACCATTCGTCGTGATTGTGAGTTGAAAAACTTTAAATTTTGCAACAAACTATTTTTAAATTTTTCTTGTGTTATAGGGTGAGCCAAAATGACTAACCTATCGAATTTATGGTCTCAAAAGGGCGTATTTGTTGAGAAAAAAATTCTCCCATTGGGAAAAATTTTTAACTCAATTTTAAAAGGTGTCTGTGGCCATTTGAGATTTTCCATTTAAATAACACGCAAAGAAATTTTTGTCCATTAAAAATGCTATAACTTTTGAACCGTTTAAGATAAAAATGTTATCCAGGCACATTCTTGTAGGGCATTAAATTCTCTAAAAAATGCTTTAGAGTTGATTTTTTTAATTCAAAAATTCATATACTTACGGGCTCTGAAAGTTGATGAAAAACAGAAATGTTTAGTTTAAAGCTATTTTGGAGATTTTCATAAAAAATGCTATAACTTTTGAACCGTTTGAGATAAAGATTTTATCCAGGCATATTCTTATAGGGCATTAAATTCTGTAAAAAAATACTTTGAACTTGGTTCTTGTAACTCAAAAATCAACTCTAAAACACCTTTTTAGAGAATTTAATGCTCTACAAACGGTTCAAAACTTATAGCATTTTTAATGGACAATTTTTTTTGCATGTTACTTAAATTGCCCTAAAAATTTTTCTCAATGAGAGATTTTTTTTGCCAACATATAGGCCGTTTTGAGGCCATAAATACGATAAGTTAGTCATTTTGGCTCCCCCTATTGTGTTAATAGGCTTTAAACTACATGCTGCCCGAGTCGAAATTTAAGTCCTCGTCAGTACTTATTTAGATTATAAATAGCAAAGAAATTATGTACTGTTTAGAATCTAGTAAGCTCCACTTTTTTCCACTTTCGGCACTTACTAGTACTTATTTAGGTTCTTGTTATAAATACTTGCAGTACATAACAGACTTGTAAGATCCTAAATAGCACCAAAGAACATAGAAGTACGTGATTCAAATCTAAACAGCACCTGTAAGGATCTCCGTAGAACTTAAATTTCGACTCGGGTTTTAGTCCTCTATTATTCCTGTGCGTCCAAAAACAGTCCTAGCAGAAACAGTGCATCTTCTCGAGCATTTCATTCCATGCTTTCTCCATTAAGTGTCACTAGTGATGTCGCGAGAGATCTCTCACCGAGTTTTGGTTTTTGAAAGAAAAACATATGTTGTTTATTTTGTAAGAGAGACTTAATTTTTTCGTTTTTTTTCTTTTTTCTTTGATTATTTCTAATTATGTTTAACTACCAATTGGTCATGTTCAGTAATTTTCAGGCAACAAAAGATCGGCTCAGAATTACGCGTACGATTTTGCAAAGAAATATTTTCTCTTAGAAATACTTTGTTACACGTGCGTTGATATTTTGTAAATTAATTTGTTTTGTTTTTTTGTAATTTATTTTGTATTATTATTATCTCGTCTTAACGAGACGATAAGACACGAGATACGAAAGATTCTAGCCCTCGAGAGCACTAGAACGGCACAATATGCACGATTTTGAAACGAGGGAAACGCTTGAAGCATTTCTCTGTGTTTGTTTCTTTAGCATAATATCAGTTTTGTACAAAACCGTCAACAACAAAACAAAATCAAGAAATCTGCATGTCGCTCAAGTGTGTTTGTTGTGTGTGGTTTGTCGACCAGAAAAATTGTTGATTAATTCTACACCAACATAATTAGTGGGAAGTATGCAAATAAGGCTTTTTTGGTGGAATTTGAATTAACAAAAAAACCTCTGAGTGATTGTTAAGAATCATTTCTTGTTTCTTAGAAAGGTTGACTTGACCTCAAAAATATTGAGGCCAACAATTGATTTTACACTATTATTTCATAATACATATTTCTGTTGATGGACAGACAGCAGCTTCATTATAACTAAACACCCTGTATTACATTGATTTAAAAACGATAAAATAGTCACTGTATAATTGTGATTAATAACTATAATTTAACAAACCACCAAGTGTCCATGAGGTTTTTTTTTTAACAATAATTGAATAAATTCTAGAATTTGTTTGTTAGTTGACTAAAAATATCCCACTACCACAACAACAACAAAAAACATGTATGTTTCCATTTGTAAATTTTCACATGCAGATTAGGCTCGAATCGAATAAAGAAATTATTATTAGAATCATTGATCGCGTTTATGTTATCGTGCCTATTGTTTGCGTATATCCAGCAGGTATACATATACATATGCTGTTATATAATATATGTGTAAATGTACATATAAATAGGATGTGTATTGTAGAACAGTGATAGTTGCACCAGGCACACAAATGTGTGTAAGTAGTTATATATATATAGGTATGTATATATATATTAACATCATCAATTAACTGAGAACTGTAATTAGATGATGATTGGATAATTTATTGATAGACATATGACAGCGTATACATGCTTAACAAATTTACGATTTTGATTGAAAACTTTTCACAAATTAGTCAATTTCCGCTAGCATCAATCACGGGGTAAATTACGTTCAGGTAGGGCGGGGAGGGGCTGTTTGCAATTTTGATGATTTTTTAATAGAGTACAACGTATACCAAGGGATACACAATGATCTGTTTTGTCCCATAGGACACGATTTGAGATGAATAACAAATCGTACACAACGCTTTTCCGAAAAAAAGAAACCACAGATTGCACAGTATATCAGTTATTCTGGAAAAAGCACCCGCTAAGATAAAGACTGTTTTAGTTCTAGAGATGATCTTCAAACATGCTCAACAATGTGTTTGATTTTGATCCGAAACGTCTAAAGCGGCTTCCAGGCCGAAGCCTGTCATCGGATGTATACATGTTTGGAGGCCTCAGGCTAATTCAAGATCCTTCCTTCATAGACAAACGTTGTTGGTAGTTGATTGTGTGGACGGCCTCTTTCCAAAGGGGGCCTGAAGCTCAAGTCTCATTTGCCTCGTGTGCAAAATTAGAGAAAACCACACACTTCCTACAGTCTCATTCGTACTACAATTTGTTGACCTCTTCAATGCAGTGCCGTGCCTGTCTGTAAAAAATTGCCATCATTCAACTTATAAATATGATCGTATAAAAGTAAATACAAAACAGCATACAGAGAAATCGTTCGTAATTATAAGACGGGATACATTAAAAATAATGAGTTAAGCCATTTTGAGAACATTTAAGATTAATTATGGACATTAATTTGATATAATGTCACTCAATTTTAGGGTAGTAGGGTAGCGAAAAAAATTACCATTCTAATCTTCCATAGAATTAGTCATTGTTGTTTAATTATTAGTATGTCCTTTTGTTTGGGAACAAAAGTGGTATATTTTATTATTTGTTTGTTTCAGATATTGACGCTGGAAATTTCAACGTGATTTACGCGCTAGGACAAAAAAAAACAACCCAAGTGAATATCAATAACAAAATGGATCTCTCTACATTCAAGGTAAGTTGTTCTTGATGTAAACTTATAAATTTTCTTCGTCTCGTCTTTTTTTTCGATTTTGGTGGTTTTATTTTTGGATTTTTGTTTTCTTTACAAACTATCAGTCTGTCAAACTGCTGAAATTCATCGGTTGATTATTGTTCTATTACAACTCTGTAACTGACAAGTTACAAATGCATGCAATTTTGTGATACCCTTCAGCGTTATCATCGTTCTGATGTGCGGTTTTGTTTGTTTTTTTTTTGTTTTTGTTTGGTGTGATAGCTGCGTAGATCGCGGACGGCAATCCGTCGGGGTGCCAAATACCGATGAGACAATCAGCCGGTCTGCACCCCTTGCTCGACCAACAAGCGTTCGTTGTTAAAACAGCCGTTGTTGCTAGCGGCGGATCTGTTGATACACTTACTACTGCCACCACCACCACCACCACCACTGGCTCCCAACATACAGGTAATTATCTCATTAAATATATTTTTTTAATTATTGTGTATAATTGTGTAGTGAGATAGAGAATTAACGTACAGTTTCAGCGGAGGTAGTCGAGGTGGAGGAACATGATTTTGGCTCCGATGTGGAGATTTATCCGAGGGACTCGCTCAAGCTGACCACCCGAGGACGCCTTGTGCACACAACACCGACGCGCCATCGAAAAGCGCGTGATGAGACGAAGAAAGAAATACAAGAGGATGATGAAGCCACACTCAGAGAGCTGCTTCTTAGGTACCATTCTATCCTAGTAACTTTACAAAATGAGCTCTATTGCCTTTAATAAAGTTCGTATAAAAATCATCACACACGTCATCATCCTTCGTTCCAATTTTGTTTTTATTAAAAATTCATAGTATATTTTGTTTTCGTTGTGTTTTGTTGTTGTTTTTAGTTTTAATAAAAGATGTAATAATTTATTATTTTTTTAATGATTTAACTAATAATTTTGTTTATTTCGATTATTTTCCAATAAACTCTCATTAAGGATTATTTTTATTTTATGTTCTATTTTGCCATTTCATTTCTATCATGAATTTTAATTATTTGCCATTGTTTGTGTGTTGTTTCCAGACCCACACTAGTATGACGTGTATGGTCGGAACAATATTTTCAAATAGAAAACTGGCCACAAAGGAGTCTTTCTCGTAAAAACTCTTATAAACAACAGAACCAATCGTTCTTTTGGTGGCAATACTTCACCTGTAGTTTAACAAAAAATAAACAATGATCCTTTGTGGTCAGATGCAATGTGTTTAGTGCACTTCAAAATTCTATTTGAAAACAAAACAAAACAAAAAAAAAACAAATTAAGAGCACGCTCCCTGACGGGCTGTGTTTCCAAACTATAGGTGGAAGATTGTCAAAGGCCATCATCGAGTTGATGCCGTACCGAAGTTGAGCAATACAACGCGCTTAGATTAGATAGTTGTTTCTATCTTGAGCACGATCCAAAACAAAAAAAAATCCAAATTTTTGTATAGTTAAAAATAAAAATAAAAGTAACAATAAAGTGCCCATTCAAGTGACCGACAAGAAGCAAAATAACTTCGGAGGGTTAAGTTTTTATTTGGAGGGTTAAAGGATACCTGGATAGGTGTCCACTGTAGTTTGGAACACAGCCATGGTATCCTTGCCTCCCAGGTATTGAAGCTTTCGCTTTAGGTGCTTGTGTTCTATTATTTTTTTCGATAAATTTCAGCATGACTCCTTTGTACATTATTATAATAATTAATTATTATTGTCTATCGGTTTAATTTGTCTTTTTAGTTGTTTTTTTTTTGATTTGGCATGATCATCTCATCCACCATTTAATGATCATTTTATTGTCACAACAATTATGAGAAATTCCCAACATTCATCTACAAATACAGATCGATTTGTAGGTCGAGACTTTCTTAGAATTGTATAATTTTGTCTCGATTATTGGGTGTAAAATTGCACGAATTCTGCACTCATCACCTGTGTAACTTTAGAAACCTTAGCGATAGAGTTACACAATTTTGCATGCATAGAAAAATCGTTATAAACCGATAAATTGACGCATAATGGTGGTATAGTAGCATGTTGATGTGTCGACACAGAATAATTTCTTCTATACCAAATCATTAGAATACGATCCAATTAAATGAAGAAATTAGATCTGAATCGTACTTTATCCGTCCAGCATAATGGGTGATTTTCAATGTTGTTTTCTTTCCACCCATTTTATGTGAACCATCCAAAAATAGTCTGCAAAAACAGGTGAGCGTGATGAGTATGAATTTGAGCGCCAAATTAGATGAACTGCAGCGTGGTGATCGTCATTTGGAGACAACAGTCGCCTTATGCGAAATCCGTACACAGCTGCAAGAATTAACAAAATCAGTTGAATCATGCCAATCGGAAGTTAGTGAAGTTAAACGTGATATGGTCGCAATCAAACATGAATTAGATACTGTACAACAGGTTAAAGAGGAAATTGAGGAGTTACGAGAGTATGTTGATAGACTCGAGGAGCATACGCATCGAAGAAAGTTGCGGCTACTCGAGCAGGTGGGCGGGTGATTCTATACTCTAACCGTTGTCTTATAGTAGAAGTTTTTATTTTGTTTTCGTCAAAAATTGAGCCTTATTCATAAGTAACTTGTGGTTGTAAAGTAATCATCCAAATGTGGATGGATCTCGTTCGTTGAATAGGTGCTCAAATCTTTATTTTTTATTTAAGTTATATTTTAATATAGTTATATTTTAATAACTACAATTTTTTTGTTATTTTTCTAGGGCTTAACATTCTTTCTTTCGTACGCTATTTTGGCCGCCGTCTTGGGTATGTTACAGTTCGGTTATAATACAGGCGTTATAAATGCACCCGAACAGAATATCGAGCATTTTATGAAAGATGTTTATAAAGCTAGATACAATGAAGATTTATCGGATGATTCAGCTAGAGGTCTATATTCGATTGCTGTGTCGATTTTTGCATTAGGCGGTATGCTTGGTGGTTTCAGTGGTGGTATGGTGGCTAATAAATTTGGACGGTATTTATCTATTACTATTTATCTACAATACAGTACGAAAATATGCTTGTTTTTTATTCTTTTCATATCAACAGAAAAGGCGGTCTACTTCTAAATAACCTTCTAGGAATAAGTGGGGCGTGTTTAATGTGGTGTACCAAAATAGCAAGCTCCTATGAAATATTATTTGTTGGCAGATTTATTATAGGGGTCAATTGTGGTAAGTTCTGTATCTATTCTCTCTCCTCTGTCTACTCCACTAATCACTTATAACTTCTTTCTCTTGTAGGTTTGAATACATCCTTAGTACCTATGTATATATCCGAGATAGCTCCATTGAATTTACGTGGTGGTCTTGGTACAGTGAACCAATTAGCGGTGACTATAGGTTTACTAATATCACAAGTGCTCGGTATCGAACAAATACTCGGTACCAATGACGGTTGGCCATTATTATTAGGCTTAGCCGTATGTCCTGCCTTACTTCAATTAGTATTGCTACCAGTATGTCCAGAAAGTCCACGTTATCTACTAATAACCAAACAATGGGAAGAGGAGGCAAGAAAAGCATTACGTCGTTTACGTGCCAGTAATCAAGTTGAAGAAGATATTGAAGAGATGCGAGCCGAAGAACGTGCCCAACAAGCTGAAGCATCCATCAGTATGATGGAACTGATTTGTTCACCGACATTACGTGCCCCATTAATTATTGGTGTTGTTATGCAATTGTCCCAACAATTATCCGGAATTAATGCGGTAATATTGCGTTTGTTTTATCTAATTTGGATATTTTTGAAATATTCAACATAAATATATGTTTGAACAGGTATTCTATTATTCGACCAATCTTTTCGTTAGTTCCGGATTGACAGAGGAGAGTGCAAAATTCGCAACGATCGGTATTGGTGCTATTATGGTCGGTATGACATTAGTTTCGATACCATTAATGGATCGTACTGGTCGGCGAACGTTACATCTTTATGGTCTTGGTGGCATGTTCATCTTTTCAATATTCATCACCATTTCGTTTTTAATAAAGGTTCGTTCTTGTTTGCCAATTTTTCCATCGACAAAACAAAATAATAATAATAGTAATAATAATAAAAACGATTGGAACAACGGCCACATCATGAAGATAAATACAAATATTATTATAGTATCGTTGACTATGGGAAATCAATCACAGAAATAAAGCAAATACGTTTGATTTGCCATAGTTTACATTAAGGAAATTGGAAATTTGATAGAATTTCCAATATTTCTTAACAGATTTGTTTTGATGTTATTTGCAATGCATGGTTCTTTTTTTATTTGCAATCAAAACCATTATTCTTTTACTTTTAACAATTTTTATTTTAAATTTATTTTAGTAGTTACGAAATACAATCATTCAATGTAGAGATTACCTACCCTCTAGCTTGATCCATTTTCACATTTATCACAATGCTTTTTTTGCTTCACCCTGTCTGTGTTTTAACGACTTTCCTGACACGGTGGAGGAGAGACGCTGTATATATTACCTTCTGCCTTTTTCATCATCACCAATACACACACGAGCACGCCAACAATTCATCAAACAACGACAAGAACAAAAAAAGAAAAAGAATAATGCATGCAAAATCCACTAGAATTAGAAAATATTTGAAAATATTTTTTTAATCAGAATCCAAATATTTTCTATATTAGACATGACGTAGTATCACGTTTTTCTTTTCTTTCCTCATTCGTTAAGTCGAAAAATATATACAATTTTTACCATTGAGTTGGTAATTAATCGAATCATCCGAGTCACTCCTCCCTTGTCGGGAAAGAACGTGATTACTACGTCCCTGATTAGGAGTTTTTTGGATATGTACAGGAAATGATTGACTGGATGTCATATCTATCTGTTGTTTCAACATTGGGATTTGTTGTATTTTTTGCTGTTGGTCCTGGCTCAATACCATGGATGATCACTGCCGAATTGTTTTCGCAAGGACCACGGCCTGCCGCCATGTCGATTGCGGTCCTTGTTAATTGGATGGCGAATTTTTTAGTTGGTATCGGCTTCCAAAGTCTCAAGGTAAGCAACAAACTAAAAAGGTATATACATATTTATATTGATAATGTAAAATATCGATCAGATATTAATCAGATTTAGGCTATATGCGCGATTTTTTTCTCTCTTAATCGTATGTAAATTTGCCAGTTTTGTGGATTATTGAATGCAAAACAAACAATACGATTTCAATCGTGTCTGTTAGTATTGATGAATTTTTTGAAACTTTGCCTAACAAAGGCAAACTAATCCAAGTTCAGTGGCTAGTGGAATTAGGGCCATTTATATAATTCAAAGAATTTATTTCAGTTAGTTATTCTGTCATATATTTAGCTATTCTAACCGGATACCCTATTTTATTGAGTCCATTTTCTAGCTATTTCTGACCATTTTTGTTAACACAACGAACGTAAACAGTAGAGACATAGAAATAGAGATAGAATAAAGTTCAGTTTTTGCTGGTTCCGGAAGTTAACAAATAGGGCATACTTTTAACTTTGTCCATTTGAAGGTGTAGCTTGTAGGCTACTCTCCTGCTCCCGAAACGCAAAGTGATCTGTCATGAAAAAGGTACAACAGTGCTTTATTCTCGACTTATTGAAAAGAAATTCTACGATTAAATGAATTGCAGGATTGGCCGTTAGTCTATTATTGTCAATTTGCTCCTTTTGAGCGACAATGTGGCTAAAATATTTGCCAACGTAACAATGATCAAAGTATTAAATGGCTAAAATACAGTTCCACGTTTGCTTATTTGTTCTTTGTCATATTTTCTTCTTACCTGTTTCGTTAATGATCTCTATTCTTGAATACAAGTTGTTCGTTTAGATCAGCCCCAAATACCTAAAGCTACCGAACTTAATCAGCAGGGCCGGCTCGAGACCACAGCAAAGCCGGCAGCTACTTGAAACGGCATAATTTTAGGTGCGGCACTTTAGTGTGTCCTGAGTAGAATTTTGTTAAAAGTCCTCTATTATTAATTAAACCAAAAAAAAAAACGGTAGAACAGTCTTAAGTCTGATTAGAACTATTGGAAACTGCTGCTAAATACGGAAGATATGATTAAATTTGAAAAATGTTACCTATTGACGGTCGAAAAGGTTTAAATTCAGTGAAAAACAATTGATTGGTCCTATGTCAGGTCTTCCGACCTCGTAGATCGTAAAAGAGATTCAGTTTTTTTTAGAAAGTACAAAAAATGGCAATCCGACAATTGTACTTTCCCTCGGACCTGGAATTTACTAAATCCACCAATAAAGGTCTTTTGAAGTTTCCAATTGGTTCTGGCTGCTTTGTCTCAATCCCTTTAACTGTATTGGCCCTTTATTTAGGTAGCCGTATTTTCATTTACAAAATACATTTTTTTATATTTTTCCACATTTTTTTTGTTACTGTGAAGATTGTATTTATCGCATACATACGTTTTTGATGAGAACCGAACCAGTACTTC
This sequence comes from Epicauta chinensis, assembly GCA_021725515.1. Lineage (NCBI taxonomy): Eukaryota > Metazoa > Arthropoda > Insecta > Coleoptera > Meloidae > Epicauta > Epicauta chinensis. Next base: position 526,137 of record JAEDXX010000032.1, read on the forward strand.
TTCATTTGTATTCTAGTCTTTGTATTGTTAATGTTGCTTCGAAAAATTGCGATTTTTTTTGTTAATTAATAATTAATTGTATCTAGTGCTAGTATTAGTGTAAGTGGCCATGCTGAATGGACAGTATATTGTTCTTTTTTGTTAAAATGATGCCAATATCGACTGGAACCGAACCGCGAGTGTTTTTTTGAACACAAACGATCATTTCTTTTCTTCATGTTACCAAACGAAAAACTATTTGCGATCAGTTTCGGTTCAGTTAAGGTTTATTTTTTTCAAAATTTATTAATTTATGATGGATTATTTTTAAAATAAGTATAAAAGGAATTAACGAAGATATCAAAGCATTCGGTTTCGAAATACATAAAAGTAGTGCACTCGATCATTATTAATTTCCGGAGAGGGGCGCCGAAAATAAACTTGCCTGAAGCGCTAGAAAAGCTCGGGCCGGCCCTGTTTGTCAGGATCAGTCGCGATAATCGCCGGTTCATAAAGAAATGTCGATAATTTTTCAATAACCTTTGCAAATGGTAAATTAACAAAACTTTGAAAATGTTCACGAATTGCGCTTTTTCCTAAGGCCCTCCAAAAACTAATCAAAAAAACTGTTGCTTAATTGCAGACTTGATTGATATAAAAACGAGAGCTAACGAAGACAGTTATGGAGATTGAGAGCTACTGACCTAAACTTAATGCAACTACAACTTAATCTGTTCATTAAATTTGCAAGGTTTTAACGACGATTTTATGCTCTGATTATGTTTATCCGATCTAATTTTATTTTGAAATGTTATTTACCAAATATTGGACGCATTCTTTGGAATCCAATGACATTTCCTGTCGTACTATAAAACGATTTACAGTATAAACAAAATTACGCTTTCTTTTCAAATGAAAACGTTATACCCAACACCTAATCAAGACGTATTGATCAAATATGTCATGATGTTGCCTTGAAAGGTAATAACAGATTTTTTCTACACAATATCATCGTATCAAAGCAAATATATCCGGCAATTTTTTAATGAAATTTTTCTCCATTTATGCTCATTTTGTGGATTTCTTAATTGTCCTTTTTTAGTGTGCCAAACTTTCCTTTTATACAAATTATAAAATAGTAGAAGAATTTTCCTCATTAATTCTGTTTACCTGGACTATAGTTGGACACCCTGGATATCTCATTATGAATAATACTGTGGGTACTGGTAGAAATAAAAGTACTGATTTTATAAAAAAATAAACATTTTTATATGTCTGATTAAAAAAAATAATTAAATGTTATAATACTTTCTTGGCGAATCTGTAAGTGGAATTATTTGAATATCGTTGCGTCAATTTAACAGAATTGTAGAGACATTTCAACAATTAAAATTAAAAATAAATAAACTAGAAATTCTCAATTTCAATAGCCGTGTTTCTCATTCTGAACAATTGCATTGAAGCCAGAATGTTTATCAGCTGTATATTTGACAATTCGTTTAGAACCATCCGGCTCCACAACCGTATATTCACCTTCAACTTTATCACCGTCCCTAGTTTCCCATTGTGATTTTATATCGTGTGTATGTAGATCATGTACAGCATAATCGAAATGGTATCTTGGATGGGCCTACAAGAACGCAAAATAATAATAACAATGAATGAATGAAATGAATTTTCCACTTTCTAGCAATAACGTGATGCGTTTAATAAAAACACTTTCATTATCAATTTTCTTTTTTCTTTCGTTTGTTAAAACTTACATGATAATCAACGTAGTGGTCGTGTTTATCAATTCCATTGTGATCGTATCCACCACCGAAACCAGCAGCATTTTCATAATGACCAAAATCGATGCCTCCTGTGGCTTGGACGGCCATCACGATTGCAGCGGCACAGACCTATTATTTTGGCAAATAATCAAAACCACCCCCATTCCCCAATTAGTAGAAGAATAAAAATAACACACTCAATTGCCAAATTAGCAATTCCACTTACAATAAAAAAATGCATTTTGTCGTACAAATTTCAATACTATATTCACCGGTGGAGAAGTGGATGATGACTGAATTAACCACTTGATGTGTCTTACGATTTTATACTCGCTCAGTGAAAGGAATAATAAATTTTTTTCGTGCTTGTATATGTTCAAATTGAAACAATTCGGTGTCTTACTATTGGTTTTGTAAATAGTTATAACATGTAACTTTCCCTTGATCTTGATTGATTTTTATTCAAGATTTACGTTTATAATATAAAGCGTGTGTTGGATTAGCAAAATAATCAATTTTTAGACGTAACGAACTTTGCTCAAGTCCAGCTATACTAAAAAAAAACAGATAGTTATGTGAGAGGATTTCCGGAGTTTTGCAAAAAGTTTCGAAAAATCCTTATTATCTAAAGACATACAATTATTGTGAACAAGCGGTAATTTCCACATAATTAATAACAAGAGAGCATTCTTGGTTTTATTTATTATGATCGTCATGGAATGGAAACGTTGAATTCTTCGATACGATTTTTTTTGCTAGAAAAACTAGTGAAATCCTCAAAAGCACAAATCTAAAGTAAAAGTATTATCAAAGACGCACGCTGAATATTTGATTTCTCGTAATTATTCTGAATAAATAAATATACATTTCGGAAAATTCTATTATCAATTGATAAGAGGAAAGTACAATTGGATACATATGTAAGCTATCGAAAATTTTTTCCCAGATAGTTGATCGATACGTTTACATTAAATAAACACTTCCCAATAATTAGTTTATTACGCATTAAAAAAATGATGTAGTTGGTTATGCATCATAGATTCGATAATGAATTTACAACTTTAGAAAGCAAAAAAAAATCGAAATTTTCTGACAATTTTCCATGTAAACAATAAAAATCTATAACGATTACATATTCATATGTATAATAATCGAGTAATGAGGAAGTCGTTGATTTCATTAATTATTTCTTTAAGTGGCTATTTGTCGTTGTTTTTCTAATAAAAACGCAGTAATTAAAAAGTGTCATCATTATCGTCAACGTTTCATGAAAAAATTTTCATTGCTTCTCTAAATAAATTTAATTGCGTTTTTGTTGTTATTATTATTGCATTTCATTCGTTTTTTTTTTGTTTTGTTTTGTGATCTGTTACACAATTTCGTTCATGCTCTGATACTTCAACAATCACATGTCTAATTGACTTCATTCATTTTATGTTATCTAAATTTGAAAATAAACAAATTTGAAAAGAAAAAATCGAAAACAAAACAAAAACAATACATGAAAGTATTTCTAATGTAAGAATTTACTTTCTTTCAACGCATTAATAGACATGTGATGAAATTTTCTTGGATTGAAATTAATTAACAATTATTGTGTGTAGAAGCTATTTCACAACAGGCCATTATATGTATATTGTCGTCTGCAAAATAAAGTGGAGAGCTTGGGAATTGATCATTGATCATTCAATCAGGCTGAACCAAACAACTTAAGTCGACCAAAGAGTACTTTTTATTACAACAAACAAAACAGAACAGATAGTTAGTTACACAGTAAGAGAATCAATCAATCTGCAAAAATCACTTCTTAACTCAAGATTCTTTCGATTGAAAACAGAAAAACTTTGTCCAACTTACTGCAAGATCGTGTAGTTAAATTGTTACAAGGCGCTGAAGTTGTTTAGAAAAACGTTTCAATAATGTGTCTAAAAACTCCAACGATACCGAGTTTTCCTGCAGACTGATCAGGAAAAAAACATAATGAGTCATTGCTTATCTGTAAAGGGCGGATTGAAGGTCATTTGTCAAGATTTACAACGCTCGAAATGCACCATTGGCGTAGTTTAATTTTAATGCATATATTTACATAAATTTATAAGAAAAGACACGTAGAACAAATCAACAAAAATGTGTTCATAATTTTAAAGTTTTTTTTAAATTTATTTTTGTCAAAAATTGTTTTTTTTAATTTTTTATGGGAGAATCATCAGTTTGTTGTCCCTGACGAGCCGCTTTTTAAAGAGTGAGAGAGAGCGACCAGAATTTCATAGAAATTCGGTACAACTAGGCACCTGTTTTTTCGCCGTAACGTCACGACGTCACGGTAGCAGTTCAACTGGTCCACGGCTTCTGTACGTTCGGACACTATTTGTAAAGAAAAGTTTCACAAGAAAAGATAGACTATGCAGGTACAACGGCTGTAGCCAATACGCTCTATACGAATTTGTCAGGAGACTAGAATTTGCCTTGCTCCATGTTGGAGCTGATCTCCACCCATTACTTATGTGTCTTGTTGAGTTACGGATCTACCAATGGACAGTTTTGTGTGCTTTTGCAAAGCTCTACAAAGGCGCCTAGATGCAAATGATGATTTGGGGGCCCAAAGTTCCTTTACGAAAAAGCTAAACATAGTAAAAAAGGAAAACTACTTAATCACCAAGTATTTGAAGATCAAAATCAACTCCTCCAGCACTTAGGTTGAATTTGCTAGAGGATGAATTTGATCTGAGCTCTAAGTGATCTTAGCAATTTGATTTGATTTCGATCCGTTTACTTTGAAGTGACTCTACTACAATTGACGTGTATACAATTCGTTCAAGAATCTTACATGCAAATTGAGTTTAATCGTTGACAATGTTTTGATAATTGCCCCAACAATGTCTTGAATATTAACATTAAGTCATTTACATATACCTACCTACGTGGAACTATACGTTTTGAACATTATAAATGTAGAGTCAATTTCCGGTTTTCTATAAGGACTGATAAAGTAAATATAATAAAAACCATCATTTGAGTTAATATTTAGAGATAAAAATAAATCTTTGTAAATTGTCACACCTTTTTTTCTCGTAATTCCTCAGACATAATCCAGTTTACTTTAAATTAAATCCATCCTTATGTCTATTTGAAAAGCAGATTAAATTGTCTATGGTCGCTGTAATATTTTATTTTATTTATTCAATTCAAGTCAGTTGGTTGATAAGCGATGGGGATTTAGTCTGAGTCTTGAAAATACACACCTGCTCCAGATACCTTTAGAATTATAGGTATATTGAGCTAAATTTATCCGATAATCGAATAATGAAAATTTAATTTGATATTTGTTACGAAAATTTGATTATTTCTCCCTCTTTTTTGTTGTTGTCGGTGTTGTTGTGATTCCGAATTTTAAAAAGTCAGATTGCTGACAGCACCACGTTTTGGTTCATTATCGAATAATTCAATAATTCATATCTGTTAACAAAACGTGTTTTGAAATTAGGAAAAGTTTTCGGAAAGTCGGAATATGAATTCAACACAGCTGTCAGATTCGATAAGTGCTTCAAACAATCGTTGAATTTTAAATTAGTTCTCATTAATTGGACGACATTTGCCAAGAAAGCATTATTGAAAATTAGCGAATTGAGCTAATCGGAGCGGCTGTTCAGAACCAATTCTGTATCATTCCTTGTTAGAAAAATCGTCGAGCAACCTTTTTTGCGATTTTTGTAACAATATTAGTGATAAATGTAAAAGTATAATAATATAATAATCATATTATGATTAGTGGACTTTTAAAGCATAACATTTCATGCGAATTCGTATTAAATAAAATGTGTTTATTAAAACTTTAATGAATTAAAACTACAATAAAAGTAGTGGATGGTTCCCCACGCTATTACGAAGAATTTTAAACAGAAGTCGTGTTGTAAAGTTATAAATATATCTTCTCCCATTTTTTTTCGTTCGTGTTGTAATAGTTTCGTGATTGATTGAAAACCAATAGTTTTATGATAAACAGAAGGAAAATTGTAGATCGCAATTGTTTTGGAAGCCGTTCTCCGGATTCTATTATTTTGAGATTTTTAGGAAAAATTAACATTCATGTATTTGTTTTGTTTGTTTATATTGAAAAAAAACTACAACTATTGCATACATACACAAATTATAAAATTATATAAAAATTATGTGATTCAAACGGGAATTTTTCATGAATTGAATTCGGTTTTCTCAATTATATAAATAATAATTAAGAAAAATTTTGATGTAATAAATATTTAACATACAATTATTTTATAGAACAATCAAAATACATACGATATTATTTATTGATGTTTAAATAAATATTTGCAATATTTCCTTATATCATATATGCTTCTTGTTGATTCTATAAAGGAAAATTATTTGAATTCTTCAACTTCTTCACCATCGAAACCAATATTTTCTCTAGGCGGCGCATCGAATACTTGTCGTTTTCGTCGCAACTTCCCTCCACAATCACCATCATCATCATTACTATTATTATCATCATCATTATTATTACTACTATCAGTTTGATCACAATTTTTCATATTTTCTTCTTCTACTTTATTGTCGTTCTCAACGGTATTTGATGTTTCTTCTGTCGACATATTTTCTGTACTTGTTGTTGTTGTTGTTGTTGATGATGTATTATCGTCAGCACTGCTCATTTTCTACTTGAAAAATCGATCTTTTATACAGACACACACACCTTTATAAGTCATACAGATGCTTCTGGATGAATGGATGGATGGATAATCAACGATTAACCAGATAAGATTATAGAAAAAGGCGTAGTTATGTTTGTAGGGTACTTGAAACGAGTTTCATAAAACACACTTGTCGTGTTTTTATAAAGAAAACATTGTTTCACACGTAAATACTTGATATTTACACGAAAAAAACGGAAATTTTTCTTTTGGAAATACAAATAATTGTTTAGATAATGCAATAGATTTGACAACGTGGAAAATCTCCGATAAACATCAATATCTCTCAACGGTTTTATTAACGATGACAAAATTACCTATATATAATTATTATCATGTGTTAATAATTATAAAGAAGAATAATATAATAGTTGCACAATATGTAAACGAATATTTAGAAAAAGGATGTGTATATTATTAGGAAAAGCAATATTATTAAGTAAACAAATCAAAGTGACGATAAGTAAATAAAGAAGCACGTTCCTAATGAAACTGTACCTACACAAACTGTTGATTTCTATTGAAAATCGAAAAAGGAAACGTGATGGTCGTTTGATACAATCAAGATCAAAACCATTTTCATTCTTAAAAACACAGAAATCACTTCCTATTATGAGTATCCGTGCCTTTTGTTTCCATATAAATTTCCTCGAATTTGAGAGGTATTGCAATTTCAACAATTTGTGTTCAATAAAAAATTCTTTGGAGAGGAAAAACATGTTTCTAATAGATCAATTAACCCTTTTTGTATTATACACAAGTTTCAAGCCCTCAAATTCATCTTTCACTAAATTTAAAGCAAAGTGAAAGTCGTGTTCAGACGTGATTTTGATCCTCTTTCAACGTTTTCGACGACGAGAGCCTCTTTTTGCCCTCGTGTTATAGAAGGACAGTTCTCATTTTCTCTTTTCATTGTACCAATTTTGGTTTGCTCTACCTGATTTTCTATACCTCTACCAGAGTATAGTAGGAAAAGTGACTTAGGAGATTGACTAAAATCATATAAAACTATAATAGATTCAGTAACAAAAAATGTTAAGCAAATGGTGATAGATTGTGGTTGGAAATAAATAAATGTATATATAGTCCATCGCTAGAAAATATGGAATCAGCGTAACGTTGTAAAATCTAAGGTATAAATGGACCCTGAATTGCAAGTAGTGGATCATAAATTAAACTATTGCAGAAATTTAAAACTGGACCGACAAATGCAACACTTGTCCCAGAGTAGGTAGATTTTTAGAGGATAAATGAATTTGGAAATAAAATTTTAACATAAATTTCAAGCAGCTGAATAACGGGGAAAAATTGTATCATTTGTATTTTTAATAATTTTATTTATTTATCTTCTCTTATATGCCTATAATATTTACCAATAGACACTTATTATTAGTCTGTTTTATTCGGATTCTGATAATGCAAAATAACAATTGTTGTTAATTTCTGAACATTGGCTGACAAAAATCTGATAGTCTGCATTAGTCAGTTCAATTTCCGTCTATTTTGAAAGTAACATATCTAAATCAAGAATTTCAGCCGCAATCAAATTTGTCAATTACTTTATACAAAAAAACAAAATCAATCTAATGGACATTAATAAAAGGACAAATATTAAAAGATTCTTTATGGACAAATTCTCTATACATACATATGGAATAAAGAAAAACTATTTCATCATCTTCTTTGTCTATCTATATCAGTATTCTTTGTCATTATCATGTTAATTTGGTTGTTTCAAATGAAAACAGCCTCTTCAATAGTTACTTCAAATAAAAAAAACTTGAAGCGAATGGAATTCATTATACGCTGATGCGCCTCCATTTATTGCGTTTACCTACTTCCGTTGAAATTTGGGAAAATTTTTATAAATTTCGAAAGCTTACTACTTTGAACGTTTGGCGAGATTTGTGTTGAAATTTTATCTCCAAATTCATTTATTCTTTAAAAAACTACCTACTTTGAGACAGGTCTAAACAGATGTTGCATTTGTCGGTTCGGTTTGAAATTTCTGTAATAGTTTAACTTATGATCCAGTACTTGTAAATCTTGTAATTGAGGGTCTATTGTGCGGATACTTTGCCTTTATGAGTTTAGATTTTATAATTTTACGCTGATTCCATATTTTCTGGTGATGGAGTATATTTATTTTAATAATTGAAATTGCGATAGAAAGAAAAATTTGTTTTTATCAAGCAGTCAAAAAATTAAACAAAAACAATTTGAGACATCAATAGTTTCTAAATTATTGATTATGTAGTTTTTACTCAGCTCTTTTATACGATTTCAACATAATTTTGTTGTCGATATGTTGATTGAAATTGGCTTTTTGGGCACTTTCTCGCCTGACAATCATTTCTTCTGCTACCAAATCTATTGTGGACTAATTTTCTGGTTTTTTAGTCAATCTACAAAGTCACTGTTCCTACTATACATTGTCTCGTTTGGCCCTGTTTCATCGTCTCAATGACCTGTTTTTTTCCCAATCGACCAATAAATTAAACATTATACATTGCATGAGAGCCAAATGATAAATGTGCATCTCTGTTGAGAATGCAATAAAAATTTTATTGTACAGTGCGGTGTTCTTTTCCAATAATTAAAGTAATAAAATTAATTCCTTTAATGTACTTTCTTCATTTAGATAAAGAAAATAAACAAGCAAAAAATAGGAAATTGCATTAAAACATGTGCGCATTCATATAAAAATAATCATAATAATAATAAAAATTACATTACGATTGTTACCTATTTTGTTATTGTTTGAAATAATTTATCTTGAACAAATTTGAAATGATTATTTAATCTCGACTTTATTTTGTCGTGATCCTGTTCTTTATTCTAATGATGTGTTTTGCAATCGCATCGTTACAGTTACATCAACAAAATTACCTGTAATCTAACGATTTATCTTAGCGATTTATTTATTTATTTATTTATTTATTCATTTAATTTACGAATAAGGAAAAAAATCAAATATTGAATGGAAACAGTTCGTTGAAATATATATCAGAGTAAAGTAAAAGGAATTCATTTACATTGACGAATAAAGTTGCATTATTAAGGAAGTAAAATAGGATAATTGTATGGTGTGTGCAATTTAATCCTTTAATTTGAAAATAGAAAGTTATCTAAGAAATTCAAGGATTATCATACCTACAGAAAAATTGACCATTTGGAAAAGGAAAAAAGTTATTACTGATATATAATTGAAATTAACAATTCATATACTGTAATTAATGCTTGAGTGATTTTCTCTACATTTCGTGGTTGGATTTTGTTATAGAAATGTCTTTAAATAGGAAATATATCGATATGTATAGATGTAGTAATTGAATGCGGTAGTTATTTCCTAAAGATAGATAAAATTCTCTATGTTAACGGGTCGCCCAAATTGTCATCTTAAATTGGAAACGGTCTCCGATACTCTAGTGAAAGTGTACAACTGTTTTTATCAAAAGAATTATAAAAGTGGAGATTGAGATCGAGATCTTGATCTACAAGCAATACAAGTTCATCAATTTCACTTGTTTTGTGCCCAAGGATTTACAGAGTTGTGCATTTTGTTGCACAACAACCGTCCAGCTTTAGGTGTTTTACAAAATATCGTTTTTGAGAGAACACTTTGCCACCTCTGTATATAGATGGATGAGGATTTAAAATAAAACATCTGTTAATGATTCATTATTTATTCGCAACAAAACAAGTCTACTGGTTTTTCATTAATCTTAACTTACTTTTAATGGCTCACGCATAATGTTGTTTTAATGTAACTTTAGCGATAAACCCTTGCTTCTTATCAGAAATATAATCAACTTGTCTTATAGTTTTATTGTCTGGTTCTAATAAACTATAAGACCCTTTAACTTTAGAACCATCTCTAATTTCATGTTGATTTTTGTAATCTTTTGTTTTCGCATCAGCTACACTATATTTGTAATCGTATTGTGGATATGCCTGTATTTATACAAAATCAAAAATTACGTTACTGTTTCAAAAGAGCAAAAAATCACCTTCAAATGGACGATTTCTTCGTGTTTCGTATCGACCGGTGTGTGAAAATCCGATCCAGTGAAACCGATCGACGAGTACTTCTTCCCATAATCATCCCCTTTACTCGATCCACTCGAATAACCAATCGAATATTTCTGATTATCTGCACCGGAGCTGATTTTCAAAGAATCTCCATAAGAGCCACTAGAACCAATCGAGTAACTGCCATAATCATCACCTCTGCCCAAACTTAAAGAATCTATTTTCAAGCCACCATCACCACCACCATAAGATCCAAGAGAGCCACCAAATGAGTATCCATATTGATCGTCGTTTTTACCCAAATTTAACGAACTTATTTTCGAGCCACCATCAAAAGACCCATAGGAATATCCGCGTTGGTCGTCGGCTTTTTCCAAATTGTAGCTTCCTTTCGAACCGCCATCATAAGACCCAATGGAACTAAAGGAGTATCCGCGTTGGTCGTCGGCTTTTTCCAAATTGTACCTTGCTTTCGAACCACCATCATAAGACCCAATGGAACTAAAGGAATATCCGCGTTGATCGTCGGCTTTTTCCAAATTGTAGCTTCCTTTCGAGCCGCCATCATAAGATCCAAGGGAACTAAAGGAATATCCGCGTTGGTCGTCGGCTTTTTCCAAATTGTACCTTGCTTTCAAACCGCCATCATAAGACCCAAGGGAACTAAATGAGTATCCGCGTTGGTCGTCGGCTTTTTCCAAATTGTACCTTGCCTTCGCGCCACCATCATACGACCCAATGGAACCGAATGAATAACCACCATAGCTGGCTTTACCTGAATCTAAACCACGTTTAAATAAACCTCCGCAATTGAGACTCATCTTAACAAACCTTCTCCACCGTAACTGCTTGACTCTAAATAGCCTCCTTTGCGCGATTCTAGATAACCTCCGGACTTACGATTATCGTCTCCATAACTTTTACCAATTTCGATACCGCGACTCAAACCGATGATAGTACCTTTGGAGGAGTAGCCCTGTTGATACGAACTGGAGCTGCCGTAATTGTTGTAACTTATCGGAACGGCGGAGGTTCCAGCAACCCCAAACCACCCTATTATCAAAACCTATAGTATTTTTGTTAGACAGTTTTGCTATGCCAAAAAAAAATCAATCAACTTACTATAAAATAATTCATGATTTGTACTGGTCGATATTCTACAAACTGACAAATTCAAATGTTGATTTTCTTGTTTTTATACCCGGAAAATTTGTGAAAGGGGATTAAAACTTGATTATTTTTTTTATATCTATAAATGGTCTTTAAAAATATTGAATTATCTATGTTAATGATATTTGTATGTGTTATGAAAGGATTTAATTAAATTTTTATAATATTCCAGAATGCTCTCGATAACTATACGTTCCTGCCATTTAGCGTGTTCTTAGCGATATTTTGGATATTCACGTATAAAAAGGTACCAGAAACTAAAAATAAAACCTTCGAAGAGATACTTGCATTGTTTAGACACGGCAATGGAAGGTAAGTCAAAAAATTCTACTATAAAACATTTCCATACAGCACCATACACATTTGTGAAAAACCAATTAATAATTGTGAATTTTACAATAATCAGGGCTAGTTTTCGAGATAGTCGATTATACGGGTGAGTGATGAGCATGATTGTTATTCGATTTTATTTACATTTTTTTTTCTCGTGTGTAGATTTTCTATGCATGCATGCATGCTGTCTTTATTATGATCTGACTTCTATACAAGAATAGAGGCGGATTTTTTTCGATTAAAACAAACGATTTTATTACATTTAAAAAAGAAAAGAAAATTCTATCAGTATCAAAGTTAATCAGAACACCTCCTTGTTTTACATTGACACAGATAAATACATGAGTCTTCCTAATTAATCCTTTGCCTTTTTCGTTTTTACGTTCTTACGTTGTTCCTTTCTTTTGATAATTAATTTATTTTAATTTGAAATTTATTTATTTCACAATTTCATTAATTAAAACTTGTTTAAATTTGCTACATTTTATTAAAATATTATTGTTATTACATAATGTAACGTAATAATAATTTATTAAATCTACTTACTTTACTTTCAATTACGGAAATTCAAAATTATTCTAATTAAATGGAAAATGAGAATAAAAGTGTATCAGTTTATTGTTTTATTGCTCATTCTTTTTTTGATTATTGTCGTAATTTTTTTATCCTGTATTGTTAAAAAGAATATATATACACACACATATACATATGTACATTAACTATATAACATGATTTATATACAAAAACGCATGCGGTATCATCTCCTTTTATTCCCTCTTTTCAACTCTTCCATAATGGACACACTAAACCACCCTTCCTTCATCTGTCATTATTTACTCATTGTTAGGCATAAACAAATGAAATTTATCAAAAATTTTGAGAAAAAAGACCAATTAATCCAATAAAATGTCATCTACACCTTTTGGTCGTGTAAAATATTCAATTTCGTCATTTCGGATGCGTCTAGCGACCTAAAATTAGGCTTTAAATGGCTCAAAATTAAAGACTTTTGCTCAGCATAAAGCTCTAAAAATGAGTCTTTGACAAATCGTGTAGATAACAAATCAAAATAGATAAATTTCAACCTGTTTTTTTGTTAGTTTGTTTTTCCTTTCTGTTTAAGTATAGAGCGTTTCCGGCTCAGGTCCGACCCCAGGAGCCTCTTTTTCTTTTTTTAAAAATCTTTCAGTAGTCATGCATGTCCATCTTTATTTTGTCATCAATTGTTATACCCCCACCTTCTTGGCGCTAGAGGCATTCAAATCCTACTGGAACTCCTCCTAATAACACACACACTTATACCTCTCTTATTATTATTATCATTATTATTATTGTTATTGTGATTATGACTAATATAATAAGAAATCGTATCGTTTATGATCGGGAGCTTCCAGGGGCCTATTTGTAGCCTCATGCATACCAATTATTGTTATCAGTATCTTGTTGGAGTTGTTTTTTTTTCTTTTCGATTTACACAATACCAAGTGGGTTGGGGTGTGTTTTGCTGACCGTTGCTCCAAGACAGTCTTCGGGCCAGCCTTTTCGCGTTGCGCTCTGCTATTTATTGAGTACTACTTTTTCGTTCTTGTTTTGTATTAAATTTTTATTTGTTTATTTTTTGTTTTCTAAATAAATGAAATTAAAATTTAAGAAAAAAAATATATAATACGAGAAAGATATATTGCTGACTGGCGGGTGGCGTTTATTGTATGTTGCCGCAGACGTGGCGGCAGGTGTGACAGTGATACGGTACGGGGGCGGGCGCGACCACCCTCTCTACAGGATCCTGCGCCACTAACAGCGCTCTCCTGGACCTGGCCGGATTCGCAGCCCTAACGGTGGGTGTCCTCTACTTCTACTACTACTTCTACTTCTACTACTACTCCACCACCTTCTACTACTACTACTGCTAACTTGAACTAAAGGTGAAGAACGATAGAGTGGTGATATGGAGACAACGGATCATCCCTTCAACTCACTTTTATCCTTTTAATTTGGTTTCTCTTTTGTTTTTCAATTAATAACTTTGTATGTTTGTGTTTTGTAAAAATGGAACAAAATTTGGATAAATCTCTCGATAATACGGATTCTATTCGAGAACCTTCCAAGTGTTGTTCAAAATAGAAAATGAGCAAATATTAAACAAGCGAAATTTCATTTTGATTTTTTCACATTTTTTTTGTGTTAATTTTCTTTGTTTTCCTTTTGAAATTTTTATTTACAGTACGGATGACGATAGGCCATCTCTACAAACAGACACAAACGTTAAAAACAACAACGAAGAATCGGATGTTTCTACGCAGAAGACACATTTGTAGATTTACCAAAAAAAAAACATTTGTAAAAATTACAATAATTTACAATAACAAAAAAAATAATTAATTAAATTCGTTCACAACCACCTCACAAAGTTGACAAAATTCTTGCTGAGCTTTTGTGATTAAAAAATGAACACTAGCACAAATAACACGACTATTTTTTTGTTTTTTTTTTTTGTTGAAACACAAATCACAAAATTTTGGCTGCTTTTGCACTAACGATACGAAATAAGAAATAATACGCCATAAGGATTTGTTATTATTATTAAAGTACTTTTGGCCAAGCTGAAATCCAATAAATTTTTCGGGAATTGTAGTTTTTGAAAATTAGACTTAATGTGTTACAGGAGTATGCTAAACTGTGTAAATGCACTCGAACAACATCTGCCAGTAACAGAACAAGCTGGACTGGTCGTAGCCGAGGAGAAAACCCAACAAGATTCATGTAAGAAATGATTAACAGCCAAAACAAATACAAAAAAAAAAATAATGTGGCAACCATTGTGCGAAACAATTACAAACAATAAGGGCCGAATTGGAAAAAGATTGTTTTTTTGTTTTTCCAAGTCGCCTTTTAACTGTATGCAATATGTGTGTGTTTGTTCGTTATTATTGATTTAATTGCAAATTGGCTCAGATAATTGGTATTGATTTTTGTTTCTTGATCTCTCCCTTCTTATCAATCCATCAATTGATAAAATCCCTTTATTATTATTATTGTTATTTTGTTAATTTAATTGATTTTTATTTTGTTTTTATTGAGTTTTTCAAATAAATTGCATGTGAATAAATTGGAAATTAGAATTGTTAACGCATGTTGATTGATCTTTTTCAATCATTAATTACCCTCGAACCAGTTCCTTTGATTTTCCCGAAAATTACAAAAATTCTTAATTAATCAAATGAGTGAATTTTTAATTAGATTATTTCAATTAGTTCCAAATCCATTCGAGAGGCGCATTTATAAAACAACATATAATCCAAGAAGGCATTCAGCATATGCTACAATGTCAGGTATAATTTGTTGAAGCTACAAACCACGACTTTTGTAAATACACTTATTTTTTCGAAGAACAGTGCTACAAAACCACTAAAATTACGCCAAACACTAGCACACTTAATTTTATTAGAAATTGTAAAATATCTAGAGAAACGCCTCAAAAAAAAAAACCGAACCGTTTTGGGCTAAATTCTCCTTAATTTCTCTCACCCGATTTCCACCGCCAAGCATGCTCTCTGCATGTGTCTCACTCTCTATCTCATTTGGAGGTAAGCGTATACCGATCGCTTGATAATTTTGGCGTTGGTGTGATTTTGTTGATGTTGTTGTGATTTTTCTGTGGTCTAGCTGGTTCCGAGCACTCGTCCCGTGCGGGCGACGTGGGATCTCGTCCGCCACCACCACTGCCACCACCGAGATTTCCGAATAGTGCCGTTTGACAATGGGAAACCATCAACAGCAATATGAAATTGATGAAATTGAATTTGTTACAATTACGATCAGCACCATTATTCATATTAGAGGACCAGCTCGTCGATTTGATAACAGAGCGTAGTAGAGCTTGTGCCACGTTTATACGACACAGTCTGAAGCGACGCCACTAAGTGACAAATTTAAAACCAAAAAAATTAAATTAATTAATTAATAGTAAGTTTAAATAAACGAATAACGTTTCTTCCAAAGGTTCCAAATGGCCTTAATCGTATAGACGTAAAACTTATAAAATTATAGTGCGTCGGTTATCGAAAATCTTACGGAACTAGAATTTTTGAAAGGATAAAATAAAATAATTGTTTTCATAATGCATAATAAACGCTAAAGGTGGCCCGAAGTTCGCCCATAACTCACAAATTTATCTTCAAACTTGATCCTTGTTAAGGAGAAAAATACCAAAAAAAGCTTGCATTTTATTTTTTAATTAATTTAATTACAACCACCACCACTACCACCACCATTAATAAATTTTTCTTAATTTTCCCCAATTTCTCTATATTTTCTTATAATTAGCATGCACCTACAAATTTCTGTCTGGCTGCTGGTAGATTTGTAGAATTGTTCTCTGTGTTTATGTGTTTATGTAGTTTTTGAGAACGGAAAACGGATTTTCGTCCAAACTTTCTAAAAATATTTATCGAAAAAATAGAACGCACCCGTAACTGTAGGTGCACGATTTCCACACAAAAAAAAAAACAAGAAAATGTAACCCTATTGCCGCAAATTTAGAAATAAGCACCCCCCCATTATTGTACACCCGAAATCGAAATTTTTTGGAGGAATTCAAGCTTTTAGGTCTTGGATTTAATGTGAATTTCTGCGCGTTAAACACTCTTGTTTTTTTTTCGAAAATAATAATAAAAATTCTAACGATTCACTGCCAGTCCGTTTTATTGAAAAAACAACAACAAAAAAATGCACGTGCAGACCCTTGGAAATCCAAAATTCCAATAGAGGTACGGTCGAAATTGGAAAATTCGGCCGTATTTCTATTAAAAATAAAAATTGATTAGATTAAGAATTATGGTGTGATTTTTGATGACTGATGAACGTGCGAAAAATGCTCAATTTTTCCGCAAATTATTCCCCGAAAGTTATCCAAAATTTTTCGCACACTCCCCCCGAACGTATAGTATATACAGGATATATTAGTTTGTTGTTTTTCTGTTTTTTTGATAATTTCCCAACAGTAAAACAAGTCCTGACGGATGCGATGTCAGAGGCAAATGGAAGTTCCCTCCGCGAGACAGCATAGTGGACTCGTAACAATAAATAGTGCGAAAATTTTGATTAATTTTGCTGATTTAATTTCATTTTATTAAATTCTATATATGCATATATATAAAGAAATTATATAATCAAATTTTTGACTCTTTCAATTCTTAATTAAAAAAAAAATAAACAACAAAACCAAAACGAAGTGTAGTGGAAAAATTATTTATTAACATAAAAAAAACGGATTTAATGCATACCTCTATTTATTGATCTTGCAAATGATTTATTTAACATTTTTATAAATAGTGCGAGCGTTAATAATTATTATTATCATTTATAATTATTATTATTATTGTTTATAATCGATATTGGAAAAGATTTGCAAAGTTATCTCGTTAACCCAATAAAATCGAGTCGTTATTTTCGATTCCGTTTTGTTTTTTTTTTGTATATTAAACTTGGACAATTGCAAAATTTCACTGCCAATTTTGCACTCCACCCTGTTTTCAAGCACTACAAGGTGTCTGGCTTAAACAAGCAACATAAATATTCTGGACGATTTTGCACTTTTTGTCAAGGATTATTCGATGTTTTACGCAATTAAATTGTTGATAATTAAGTCTTGTTATTAGTACTCACAGTAGAAATAGCACTGGGGAATCCCCAAAACCAAAAAGATGCTTAGACTCCCACCCAAGACCTGGAGCCTCTTGGCACGCGTCTCATAACGCGTGAGATGTCGCCAACTGACTGCACTTATACTGCATGGTTTATGATTGACTTTGCTAAGTGAAGTCCGAATTGCAGACAAGTTATAGAGCATCCTTAGCCAGTGATTTCGTTAATAAAAAATATATAAGGTTGCATGTCTTTAGATGGCCTACGTCCAAGGGCGGATTGACTGTGGTTTGATCAGCTTCTCCCCAAACACATTCGTTTGATTTGCATTATTTATAATTCCCTCTCAAACACGGTTCCGGCATAATTTAACACGGATAAAGTAGGTTTACCATATAACACGGGGCATGTTTGTTTGGTCGACTTTGTCACAGTGCAGGTACGAGTGTTCTATCAATTATTTGTCTTGGTAAATATTAAATATTTTGTTAAAAAAGGACTCGCATGACTTGACCGCTTTTAGGCTAGACACCCCTATTTTTATACACAACTGAATTGAATTAAATTGAATTGTGATAATTGTAACTTTGCAAAATCTTGAAAGATTCCTCAATAATTTATTCTAAAAGTATATGGGTACAATTTGTTTCTCTTTTTATATAATAACGTTATTGAAAATATTTGAAAAAATAATTGAAAAAAAAAATCATTAGCTCAAAGTGTTTTGGGTGATGTCTCTTTACAATTAATTCTAACACGATATTTTGTAATATTATTATTAAAACAAAAGCAAACAAAATAATAACAAACAATTGTAAATAACACAAAATCTGTTGCTTAATGTTTTCTAGATTTTTTTTCGTTTGACAATTATTATTGACGATTATCCAAATTAGAACACATCCATTCTATAATAATTATTATTATTTTGAAGAAACATACAAAACAGATGTGCTCTATTCTTGTTTGTTTAAATTGATAGTTGCAATTATTTATAAATAATATTTAAACAAACCAAAAAAATAAATAATTAAATAAATGAATAAATAAAATCACTTAGTTTTTAGTAAAAAAAAATAAATTCAAATAGATCTGGTAGATAGATTTAAACAAAAATATATTCTATACGTTTTGAATAAAACAAAACTAATTCCAATATGTCGAACTATTGCAGGAGTTAATAATTAGCGCCACTTGAAATGTTCCTGTTAGTACTGAGAGTTTAAAAACAACGCATAATTAATTAATTAATTAAAATCTAATTAGTTGATTAATTAACAAAAAACCCACACAACACACAAATCCATTGATTTAGAACAAAAAAAAGCACCTGCAAATTTTGTAAAATTACTCGAAAACACGCTATTATCGATACAGTAGTGGCATACGAAACAGTTGCATTCGGCTAAAGTTCCTTATGTGCTTAGATCGAGTGCCAGTATTGTATATTGAATAGACAAATGTCCAATTTTTTAGTCAATTAGATGGTGAGATAAGAAACATATTTGGCGCTATATTTGATGCATCATTAAAAATAATAATAATAAATAATTAAAGAAAAATGTTGGCCTAATAATTAAGGGAAATTATGAGAAACATATAATTGATAAACACAAGTGCTAACAGAACATTGTTTCAAAAACTATGGAGCAAGATGATTATTCTAAATGTAAATATTGTTACATATAATCATTAATATTTAAAAACAAAATAATGAAAAATATATGAAGCGAATGCAGTGTTTTTTAAGTTAATTAATTGATTGATTGATTAATTAATTAATTAAGTTATTGTTTGATTTTGTTTAATTAAAATGTGCGAATGTGGTAGATTTTAGTCGAACTATTGTAGATATTTTTAAAACAAACTAAGTCAAAAAAAAATAATAATTGCTGAGAGTACGGATTACGTTCCTGTCTCCAGGAAGATTTCGAGAGAAAAAAAAATCGACAAAAATCACCTACACATTTTCGAATAATTATAATAATAATAATAATAAGAATAATTAATAATAAAACAAAAATAATAACTATTAATCTTATGTAATTTTGTTTTTATTCATTTATAATTAATTGAAATAAAAACAAAAAAAAAATGAATCGAATGTACGATTGTATGAATGTAGATTTTTTTGTATGGTTGCAACTGATGCGATATTTAGATTAGATATTATGTTAAAGAATAATTAAAAAAGAAAATAATTAATAAACAAACAAAAAAAATGGAAATTACGAAACATGTAAAGTTTCCTGAACGCAATAAAATTCTATCTCTATACGATTTGATATTGTTTTATTTTCGGATGGTTCCCAACATTGTTGGTTTGTTACCGAGTAAAGGATGCAAAATTTATTTGTGGACCGATTAGAAGATCGTTTTCCTAATGCTCAAGGTCCATCCGAAATCGTGTTATATAAAGGTACAGTAATATTTCATGCCCTTGAACCTATCTATAAATTTCTGACCTACCGATAGCTGTATGGTAAAATAAGATAGAACTGCAAATAAGAAAGCGCACAGCAAGCAATGACCCTTATGTACAAAGACATCATTAGTGCTTTAGAAATGAAGCCTGATAGGGTAAAATTTGACAGTTAGTCTTCTTTTTTCAACTCTGATTTTGTCCTGCAATTCTTGCTTGTATCGACCCAGCAGGGTCTATAAGCTGGCTCTGCCGTACCAGGCTTTTATCTAGGAGTCTATTTCTTTTCTAAGCCTTTAGCGGCCTTTACACTAACAAGGGGAGGACACAATCTTGGGGATCTATTTTGGGATGAAACTCTGTGTAACATTTGTTCTTGTTTAGGTTCTTCCCCCTTTGAATCGTAACTCAATTGTTTCAGAGAAAATGAGGTTTGAAAATTATTAATATAAATATAAAAGTTTATATATTAGTGCGGTTTACCAAATGCCAGCGAAGAATTGGCCTAGGCGGTAACGTGTCTGCATATTTTTCCTATCATACATCGAAATACAGTAAAAACATTTAGGAGAAAGAACAATCTTACAGAATTGTAAGCAATTATCATCTAAATTACGTAAATACCATATTATATTAAATTTAAAGTTAAGTGTAGGTTCTTAGTGAACGGGTACACTTGTAAGTCATCTCAAAAATTTGTCTTTGTAAAATTTTGTATCTGGAATTATAATTAATAAAGAACTCTTAAACTAAACGCATCCCGCATGGACGCTCGGGGTTCGAATCCCGTGCACAACTTCCTCTTTTTTTGTTAATTATTTAATTTTTTTACAATTAAATAAATTTATTATTTAATATTATTGATTATTTAAACAAGAATAGTGTTATTTTAATAATGAGAAAGACTCTTTAAATTTCAAATCATAATTTATTTACAGTAATAATTTAAATGACTATCAAATAAATGTACTATTATCTAATAAACTATTATATAAAATATACTATTACTAATGGGTTTAATAATGATATATATTAATTAATTAGTAAAAAGTTTCAATCGTGTCTTGATTTTATTTTATATACATTTTCTATTACAAACATGAGCCTGAATGATAATCGTCTTAAAAACATTTAAACCAAAACAGTTTTTGGCATCTAGCACAATTAATAAATGCGGAATTTTTACAAGAACAATCGTTTTTCAAAAGATCAGTTGGAAAACAAACTTCATTCACGTTCACATAAATTTCTCTATCTTCAGAAAGTTTAGCAGCGTACCAAGGAAATAGAATCATTTTATTGAATATTGGTGATGATAAACAATTGACTGAATTCTGATACAGTCTTCGCGTGAATTTATTTCTCGATTCTGTTCAACTAAATACGCCGAATTCTGTAAATTTTCAATAAGAATTTTAATCTGTCTATAAAAATAAACGTCACAAGGCTGGACAATAGGAGTACACTTTGGAGGAATAACTTTAACCCTACAAGTAGGCAGATTATTCACGAATCTTATTTTACGTGTAAGAGGCGTAATTTTATTAGAGACCAGAGACCGAAACAGTCTTTGTAAAAATCTCTCCTTTACATTTATACTACAAAGACTTTAGGCGGGAATAAGTACCTTGTGTGTATTGGCATCTTTGAAAGTCTCTATATTTGTCACTGAAAGATTTGTCTCTGTAGTGTAAAGCCCGCTAATGACTGCATGTTATAAGTATGGTGTAGTAATTTTAGTAATCCTTTCCAGATATGCACGTACTTCTATTTGTAATGGAAAAAACTTAACTTCAATAGGGGTGATGGAGGCGATTGTTGCCAGTATTTTCTGTACTCCTGTATGTTTGCCTTTTTGTGTGTATTCCTGTGTATACTCTAAGTTTTTATTCATCATGTCTAACTTATACTTTTCCTGCATACCACGGAGTATAGATAAAGGAGTCCGAACGGTATAGGCTTTTTCACGATATTTATGTACATAAAAATGAACCCAGAGAATAGTACATTTTTCTGTCACTCGCGGCGCTAAGATCTGTAGCGTACTGTTATAGTAGTCGCCTGGACTTAGTAAATTTCGACTTATAAACCAAATTACTTTATGGTTGAGGTGCACAAAGAAAATTTTCTACCGTAATTTCTATGAATAGCAATTTTGTCCGCATCTGGTATGAGTTGTAAATTATCCGTTGCTATTCATGTAAATTACGGTAGAAAATTTTCTTTGTGCACCCCAACCATATGGCTTATAAGTCGAAATTTACTAAGTCCAGGCGACCACTATATCAACCTTAACGAGTACTCTGACTCTAAATTGGTGCCATAATTTTAACATTGCGTTCGGACTCCTGTATCTATACTCCGTGCTGCATATCTTCAACTTCTGCAGTTTTCTACTCCTTCTGTTTTTCACACGTAATTCAAAACATGAGGACACAATATCACTAGAGACAATGAAATCATCTCTAATGAAAAACGTTGAATTATAACAAAGGAAATCAACCTGAAAATCATAAACTTTTTGAGGAGCTACTGTGTTCACATTTATTTGTTTTACTAGCTTTTGATTTTCGATGGTTCAATACCAGTAATGAGATCTTAGGAAATGTCTAGGCAAACAAGGGGTACTGCTGTGGCGGATTTACCATGTCGTTAATGAGGCTGAATTTTCAAGCCCCCGTTCCAAAGGGGCGCCCATAGTCAGCTAATCTACAATTATATTAATTCTTAGAATAAAAGTTCTTATAAGAATTAGTCTGCGGGTCTCATAAGTAGATTAGAAACTTCCTATTATTATATTACACATGCGGTGAAGACTTTTAAAGGTTACGTATTTATTGAGTCGTGTCCCTTTACAAGTTTAAATTTTTAATTTCTAAAAGACATGATAAACAGGACCATGAGAATACGAAATAGATTCCATGTAGTGCAATCTTATGTCGTTTCAGGTGTTAACAGTTAAAGGTCAGTAAAACAATTTAAAAATACGAAACTTAAAGTATTCTTTTGTTCACAATAATTTAAATTTCTTGGTAATTCCATCAATATCATCGACACGATTCGGTCCTATACCAACAGTTGTTACAGTACCTTGATCAATTTGCGTTCGACCAGCATCACGAATCAAACAACAAATCAACTGATTCTTATCAGCAATTGTATACAATTCTAATAATTCTTGTTGATTGTTTGTTTTTAATACAATTTTCGGTTGGCCAGAATACAACCATTGTTTTAAATATGGATTTGATTGTTTTATCGATGAATCGTATAATGAAATAGCAGCATGTGCAACTTGTGCTGCAATCTTTCCTGTACCCATTTTCAAATCGGTTCTAACAATTATTACCATTTTCGTTGGTTCTACTGCTATTTTAAAGAATCTATTAACAATTCGTTTGAAAAACATTGTATTTATTACTACTTTATTACTATTGTTTATTTTATTCTTTGTTAAGTTATATTAAACCTTGTTTCTTTTTGTCTTCATATTCGGACATGCATTTCTTAAAGTCGGCTACCAGTTGTTGACATCGCCGCCAATCTTGAGTTTCCGCAATGCATTCCTGTGGGGAAAATGATAGATTTTTTAAAAGGAAATTATTTTTGAGGTTATGTATATCGAAAAAAACTACTTGAACTTTAAAATGCAATTCCATACAACCGGTTCTTTTTAGCATTTGTTCTACCGGATCACTGATTTCGGTATCTTTACCATGTGGCATATTTTTCGTCTCGTCCTTTTTCAATTATTGTTCAAACAAATCGACGATTTTAGCAATTTTGAGGTTATGTTGATCAAAATTAACGTCTCTACAAAAAAATACTTCCCTATTGATGTTGCATTGATTTTCGATGAGTTTGCTAACTTTTGTTGGTGATGTATGAGATTTTTATTTGATTTTCGTTATTATTTTCTAGTTTTTTTCTAATTGAAAAATATTGTTCCATAACTAAATGTAGCTCTAGAACAAAAAAAAAACTTTATGTTTTGTTTTACCACCAACAGATGGCGCTTCAAGCACCGATTTCTACATACTTCTTTTTTAATTATTTTGCTATGTTATTTAACTGCTTTGGACCCCCTCCTTTTACTTTGAATTTTTCTGAAGTCTAAGGAAGTAATATTAAGACCTAACGTAAACAGAAGTCCAAAAAATTCAGTTGAATTAGATTCAATGAATTTTTGCTCAAAATGAGGAGTTTCGTTACGTGCCCATCAAAAATTAAGTGCGCTCAAATTTCCTGAAATAACCGAGAAAATGTGAGTGAATTTTTGTTTCTATTTTGCGTCAATAATAGCGCTATATTAAACTCGATACTGTATCAAAATGAGCTCATTTCGATACACTGTGAAATAATGGAAAATTTAGTAATTTTTTCCCCACTAGATTGGTAGCATTTTCATTGCTTTTAACAACTGTCAAAAATCGTAAACAAAATCAACAAAATACATAGTAATTTTTGGTAATATATGAAACCAGCAATACATCGATCAAAAAATCAAACTGTTCAATTGTTTTACCAGTTACACCAACTCCCATCAATTTTCCCTAAATATCAAATCTCGCACATTTTTTTTAAAAAAGGGCACAAAAATAGTATAAAAAACTCGTGTCAGAAGTCGTATATTGCACTTGTCCTTTAGAAAACTCGCGGCTTCGCCGTGCAATAATTGTCGACTTCTGACACTTGTTTTTTAATATACTATTTTTTGATAGTTTCAGTACATGAAAATTAATTACTGGTTATGTATAATTGAATCAGCTTACAAATGTTACTGTTGTCGTCCTCACTTTTCAGAGTTTTCAAAAGAAAACTCTGAAAAGTGAGGGCGTGACGGTCTTCCAAGCTTTTTGATGGCAGTACCGTTGTTGGCTGAAAAATGCTAAAGGATGATTCGTGTATCTCGTGTTTTGATGAAAATATTAAAACCCTTGCAATGGGGTACTTCTCGGTTTTATCATCGCCTTTCTCCAATTTAAGAGAGAACAAAAAAGAAAAAGCACTCTAGAAATATGAAGTAGATTGATAGAAAAAGCACAGTTCGGAATATTTTAGATTTTTTTTGAAAGGGTTTACACAAATAGGTAATAATCAATTACTTTTATCAAATCGATTATGTTTTAATAAATGCAATCGAGCAACTAAAAAAAACCCTAATTGCAGGAAATTTCTGAAAATAACGTCCATTGTATACTGTATCCCAAAGGACCGACTTCCTGGTTTAAAACAAAGCTTCATCGGAAAATTTGTGTTTACGTGGTTTTTCGTAGTAAAATCATCAACAGCAACGAGGAGGTGAATGTCGTCGTTCCTAAAATAACCGTACCGTCCACCACTCTCCCAAAAACATTTCTAGTATACACGAACCTTGGCGAAGCGTCGCGACGCGGTTCCCTATTTCATTTCATCCATCTCATTTCACACCAACTCTAAAACGAAACTAGGGACCACATAGGATACAGTTTAGTAGAAGCCATGACCGACGACCGGTCGCCTATAACATCGTCGCGTACGAAAGGACGTTCAGCGTCAATATGTGCCACAACAAGTATGGAAATATTGCCGCCACAATGTGGCGATATTGGTGGTACACCACAAAGTCGTCGACGACGACCAGCGGCACGTTCACAAAGTGCACGTTTAACAAATAGTCGATCAGTTAAACGACGATCGGTTACGGCTGCATCGCATAATAATAATAATGATGTAAAAAGTCATTGTAATAGTGAGCCGAAATTGGCTGAACAAGATATTACACCGGAAGTATCGCCAAATATCCGTAGGAAAGGATCACATCAGCCAACATCACAGCAACAACAACAACAACGACGTGGTACATCGGTTTATCATAGAAAATCCACAGCGTTTTTGGATGTGCCCGATCCAAGAAGTTTTCGTGGTAATCCAGAAGAGGAAGATGAGGATTCGTATCGATTACGATCATTTAGTTTTACATCAAAAGGTAATGTGTAATTGAATGTTGTTTATCTTTTTTTTGTGAGCATCAAAAAATAACTGACCGAAATCATCATGTTTTCAACGAAAATACAAACAGTTTTTAGACATGGTTGAATGAAATACGATCAACAGTGTTGAGCACAGTCTAATTAAAAATATAGAATTTTTTTCTTGGAATGGTTTCAGTTTTTGTCAAACAGTCAAAATCATTAATTTTTTTTGTAAATTCAGGTCAAGTATAATATTCTTAAATCCTTTTAGAAATACAAATTAAAATGAATTTGATAATTAAAAAGATTGAAACTTTTTCGACAAATTACAAAAGTTCCGCTTCTTTTATACATAAATATCGGCTTTCATTGCATTCTTGCCTTTGTTTGTTATATTAAGGCAGCCAAAAAATAAACACATCACATACAACAAAGGCAATGTTTAAAATTATGTATCTAGTCAAAAGAAAGCTTTTCATTGTAAAAACAAAGCTATAAATTTCTCCACAGATTTGTATTGAATTCTCGTCAAAGATAATTGAAAAAATCCGCATCGTCCAATCAAATTAGATATTTTTTTAGTCATTTTTTTTCTTTCAGTTTAATTCTCTACAATATGGTGTAACTGTAAATTTTCTGAGTCATGAGATTATAATTGGATCGTTTTCTACTGAAAATAGCCAACTCATATAAACTCGTGTTTAACTAGATCATAGACAAAAGCTTTAAATTTTCCGTATTAATAAAACACACTTTTAATTTGCCAACAATTTTTATAGGAACTAAACAATAAGTACAGCGTGGCCCATTTCGAATCAAAATTTCAAGAAAACTAAAACATTTTTAAAAACTAAGTTTTGCGAATTATACATGTTTAAAAAAAGAAAAAAATAGGAAATAAACAATTGAGAGATATAAATTATGTCGCAAAACCGGTGAAATGTGCGGGACACCGGGTCTATTCCGCGCTATTGGGGCGATACTGGCCTTTTCGTGTATATTTTTTCTTTAGTGCAATTCATTTGTTTGTGGTGAAAATTGATGTGATATAGCGTGTTCTATAACATTCATGAGTGATTGGCACGTAAAAAAATAATTTTCGGCTGAGTTTTTTTTTGGTGTTTTGAGCAAATGTTTTGAATTAGAATAGGTCAAGGCAAGTTCATAGCTTAATTGGCGCTGCTGCAAAAATAGCCACATTTGATGGAGAAAAACTGGCGGATCCATATTACTGTACAACTCATCGAAGCTAGCTTGGCCCCTTGCGCAGTGGACAATTCTCATTTCTAGAGTGGGGGTTCATTTCTGTATTATTCTTCACGTTGTACAGATCGGTACACTCTGGGTCAAATTTGATAGCGCTAATTCGCCAGTATTCACCTGTTATTCCGAGGCTTATCGTAAAAGAATTTCTCAATATGACATCTTTTATTTTATTTTTATTTATATGCACATTTTCAATTTTTTGTCAATTTTTATTAATTTTATAATATCATCAGTTGCGGCGGTTAACTACACTTCTTGCTCCGATTGTACTTTCCAAGTAATGTTGGTTTGATCTCTTTGTCACACAGAGGTGTTCTCTATCTATCATCTGCGCATTTCACGGGCCAAGCTAGGATCGCCGAGTTGTAGTGTAAAATATAATAAAACTTATGGCCTCACATATTACAGAAAGTTATGCGCTTATCATGATCAAATCTTGCTTTCTTCAGTTTTGTTGTCTTATCAATTGAATGTTCTGAAATACAAGAGAATCGATTCCAAAAATCATGAGGCAGTTTACGGAAGGCCAAAAAAAATGAACCACACTTTGTTTCACGTTCAATGTAGCTACTACACTAAATTCATCGAGCAAAGTAATACCGGATTTTGTTAAACCAAGTACGTAGTCCTAGTATTGTAATATTTCTACGGATTTATTTGTTTTTGTACATACCCTCGTTTACAATTCTGACATTATACGTACTTTGCTTAACAAGATATCTGTCACATCTGTTAAATCTACTAACCCTTTGGTCGGTCAATTTCCTATAACATCATTCCAGAATTCAACGATAATTTCTCACCCAAAAATTGAGATTTATTGCATTTTTTGAGTAAGTAAGTATCGCATTTAGGTACTTCGTCTTTTTCAAAATTTCAGTTTTTATCTTTGTTCAGTTTAATGTTCTAAAAAGTAGAGAAATATTTTGCTATATTTCGAATTAGCTGCTTGGTTTAGGTACCTGAATTCCACATTAAAGGCTCGAAAATGTGC
Source organism: Epicauta chinensis (assembly GCA_021725515.1). Classification (NCBI taxonomy): domain Eukaryota; kingdom Metazoa; phylum Arthropoda; class Insecta; order Coleoptera; family Meloidae; genus Epicauta; species Epicauta chinensis. Next base: position 554,417 of record JAEDXX010000032.1, read on the forward strand.
AATTTTGTATAAGCTGTGGAGCTATAGCTATATATAAAAAAAGGTCTACCGATCAGCATTAGAATCAGCAAAATAAATTCCATTTTTTTCATGTAGAATTCCTTCTTAAAGGTAGCACAGTCGTCAGATACTCTTTCTAGGGGATGCCCTGTATAACATGTAAATTAAGCTTTAATTTAGTAAAACTCGAAGAGAGAAAAAGTTTCTAAATGAAACTTTTTTTCAACAGCGACTATATTAATTTCATAATTTCCTTTTCAATACCTTGTAAAATATTGCGGAACACGAAAGTTCAAATTTCCGCTGAAATGAATTCGGAGTGGTGATCACGTTGAAATATTCAACTTTTTAAAGATAAAAAAAACCAAGTTTTCTTAATGAGTTTCTATGTAAATTTGTAGGAAACCTTTTAATAAATTTCCAATTCTGTTTTACAAAATTATAAACGCAGCTCTATAAGTTAACATTACATAATCAATCTATTATTGGGAATGTTGTTGGAATATTTCATAATATAAACAACAATTTGGATAAATATTTTCAATTAATTTATTCTGGGGTATGAGTACTTTGCCTTTAATTCATCTTGGGAACAATAACACATTGCAAACTGCCACTGTAACTTATTAGCAAGGGTTAAGCAATGGGGAAAATAGCAGAACTAGTTGAGACCAAAAATAAATACGTCTTAAGATAAAATTCGGTCTTAACAGCAGTTTTTATTTATTGAATCAGTCTCTATAGTCAATTCAAGTCAATTTTAGATAAGATCACCCTATGTCTTCAGACATAAATTTATTTAAATTAGTGCTGTTGAAGATGTCACGTTCTCATGACTGTAATGAGAAGAAGCCAGTTTTTTACATCATTATTATCGTGTTTCTCAGAATATAAATGCAATGGACAGCATCAACTAATTACAGACAAGTTATTTTAAGAAAATTAACGTCTATTTTTATAGTCTTGTAATGAATGAGAGATGAAAAAACTTTTCAAATAAAAACGAGCCAATTGAATGATGATGTTATGTGGCCTGATTACATGAAAACCAAAGTGTCAACCGAATACAATTGGATTTGTATTTGACATTCTCTCCGTAATGCAATTATCTATGAATGTCAGATAAACGCACATCGAGTGCATCGGTCAAAAATCACTAGATTACATTGCAGAAAGCATCATTGGGTACAGACACAACACACGCCTATTACTGGAAGCGCCAATAGGTGCCAAGAATGAATACATATGTCGGCGACTTCATCCATCGGCGTTTTCAAAAGCTTGTAGTGTCGGACTGAAAAAATGCAGAAATTTTAGACAAAGCGTATTTTTAGGCCCTTTAATACTGAATGCTCGAATCCATCGATTTATTGAACTTGAAGTGAAAATATTACTATTGATACATATAAGGATAAGTGCGGCTCTGTATATATTCTGATTAACAAGGCACAACAAAAACTATCTATTACATGAGGTAAGCAGAAACTTTATGAGAAAAAAATCATGTGACGACAACAACATTATTTAAATGAAAAATAACAGAGTTAAACAATGTCGAAAGATTACAATCTAATAATTTCTAGAAAGCCAATAGATTCAACTGTGAAATTATGTATCGGCTACAATGAACTGCCGATTACTACTAACAAACGTGACCGGCAAGAAATTTATAACGGTTATCTGTGCTTATTGTCCGAGAAAAGATGAATCAGCATTTCCCATGTTAAAACATAGGAATCTGCTTCTGCCAGCTTTCATTGTGTACGCCCTAACCAAACCAGCGACTGCTCGACTTGAGTCGACCGATCTTGAGATGTTATTTTACTTGCAACTGTCCGCGCCAGCGTTTGTTGTGTCTGTACCCATTTATATTTCAGAGTAATTACTTGTATTACAGAGAGCTTTGCTTGTACTTTAGAGTATCACTTACATTTTCGCTAAATCTTAAGGGAGATATTAATTCAACATCACTAACAATAAGTGCACTTTCAAACTGTTTTAATAAGAAAACAAGCACAGCTGTGCTCGTTTCATATGTAGTTTAGCTAAAATACGTCCAACTGTTGTTAAAAGGAAATAAAGCTTTCAGGAATACAACTGGAAAAGGTGTAGAACAGCGGTTTCCAAACTTTGTGCACTAACGCCCCCCTTATAAAAAATCTTATCACTGACGCCCCCCCACCCCAACAATTTGTAAATAATTTCTTTACTGAAAAAATAATTACCAAAGTCCGCATTCATACAGTTGTAGTGGGGTAAAACCCAACGTTGAGCTCATATTCTTGGCGAACGGCAGGTCTATTCGACACTAGAATTATTATTGTTAAAATATGTGCAGTAGCGAGCAGAAAAATCAGTGTTAATATCAAATGTCCATTATTCGGGAATTATGTTCAAGCGCTATTTCTAAAAGCCATGAGTTTTTAAGAACTACGACGATATTTGCAATTAACCTGCGCCCCCTTAGTGAATCTTACACGCCCCCCAGTTTGGAAACCGCTGGTGTAGAATATGCGATATTAGATACAATCACTATTTTTTATTAAAGTTTGATGAAACACAAAAGAGACTAACTTCATTTTCAAAACGAAGTGGTTATTAACAAGTTTGCGGTGTATATAACTCAATTTTCTGGGAATATTCAAGTAAACATCAACTGCAGCCTCTCATGGGACTAATTTCTAAACCCATAAATTTCAATTGGAATCAATGGAATTCATACCTAGATTGCGTAGTTTCTGTAAAAATCGTAAGCTTATAAAATCACGATAAGAACAAAAGATCATAATTTCTATCAACTTTCTCTCAACATAAGATGTTCGTATCTTAATGGAAGGATCTTTAGTTGAATATAATTGATTGTTCTTCCATATTATGCTGAAGATAATGTTTACTTTTAATTCAAATTGAGAAAGTTCAAATGCACGGCTACATCTGTTTTGATTGAACATTTTACTAGATGTTGTATGTGTATTTTTAGATTTAATCAATTTGGACAGATTGAAGTTGTTCAAACCATCTAGAAATGAATTATTGGCATTATTATAGTTGTTGACAATTTGCCAAATAGGAAATTAACGATAAAATTCAATTAGAATCGCATTAAAAATCCGAAATTCTATAAAACATAAAATATCTAACAATAAAATGAAATACGCATGTTAAATCAGGCTGTTATTGTATTCTTAAATATGTTACAATAAAAATTCAATAGTGCATTGATTTTAAATTTAAAGGAGATTTTTAATTATCGCTTACAATTTGAAGCATGCTTACTACCTGTTACTCGCTATTTTTTTGTTTCTCCATCTGCATACGTGATTAAATTGGAAGATTTCCTGATACGTGAACGGGCCACATACAACTGTCAATAAGTAGATCCAAGCAGTACAGACTTTCCAAATTTATGTCACATATTTGTAGCGATTGGCCCAGTGTTTGGTTGATTGTTATTGCAAAAGCAAACTTTTGCACACGAATTGGATATGTTGCAGTAAAATTTGAGGATTTCGATGGTATTGTCCATCATATTTTTCTCCAACAGTGAGGTGTTATTGCAAAGTTTCGGTGACGAATTTTCCAGAGCTCGTGGTGCTCTTTTCGTTAGTGTCTGAGGGGTATGGGGAACATACGATCGTTTTATTCACCTATTATAAGTTCTTGTGATTTACTTATTGTCGAATAATGGGGCAAGCGGATGAGAACGTGAGAGGAGAGAGAGAGAGAGAGAGAGAGAGAAACGATGAGAAATAATTATGAAACAGAGAACATCGTTTGTGACCATAGGGTGGTCCCTGTTCCCGCAATTCCTGGTGATATGTCATGAAACGGAGTATAAATCGAGTTTATAATCTCGAAACATGTTTCCTTATATATTCTCCGAGAAAAGATGAATCAGCATTTCCCATGTTAAAACATATGTATATGTTTCTGCCAGCTTTCATTGTGTGCGCTCTAACCAGATCAGCGACTGCTTGACTTGAACCGATCGGCCTTCAGATGTTATCTTATTTGCAACTGTGTGCGTCAGCGTTTGTTGTGTCTGTACCTATATGTAGAGTACATCGAAATTAGTGATTGCAGAAAGGTTGTGCTAATTGAAAAATCTTGCCGGTCATGTGAAGAATACCTCACCAAAATTTGATCGCATTCGGATGGATGATTTACAAATTTAAGGAAAAAAAAAACAAATATACATTCATTTTCTATATAAAGATAGAGAGATATCGTAATTACTTGTAAGCGTAGATATTAAATAAAAGGTTTTTAGAACGTTAATGTATGTAATCTTATCATGAATTCTATTAAATGGAAAGCTTTACTGTACGTTGCATAGAAACGTTACTACAAGCTGCGTTCTACGGAGGATTTGAATAATTCACGATTTGAAATATGAATATGTTACTTTATATTCGTGTACAATTCATGTTGTTAGTCTTGTTCATCTTACAACGTTAAATATTGCAAAATCCTTAAAATATGCTTATAACGGATCTGTATGACAACAACAATCTGCAATATTAAATCATTCCCTCTTTCATCATAACTCTTATGTAAAAGCGTCAAGTATACCGAGTTATCTGTTCAAAGAAATAAATTGGCGTGCTTTTATACATCCGACGATCAATCACGTAAAATCAAGACCAGGCAAGACGAACATTGAAATGTATTTGTAAAAAATGAGAAAAGCTGAAAATTTTACTTCTTTCTGGTCACTCGAACAAAAGTTAAAGAATAATTTTGTTGTTGTTATTGAACATTCCAAACAGTCATTTATTGCGCGTGTATTTTATTGGTAAAAAAAATCCAACGTTGATTTTGATTTTACACAATACCCGACTAATTGGTTTTGTTGGTATTTTAACCACACATCAGATCAGTAGTCCGCAAACTGTGGGTCGTGCCAAAAAAATTATCCAATTGCTGAAGAAAGCATTTATATTTGATTAAATAGTAAAAGAGAATCAAGTCTGATTTGATTTTTGTCAGTGTCCGTTATTTGAAAATAGGTTTTCAGTCTAAGAAATAGATTCGTTTTTTTGTACGATTTATTTGATTAGAAAAGTTTTACGTTTTGGTCTGCAAAACAAAGAAATTTCTGTGACAACGCTATCTACTCCAGATAAAAATACGTGATATTTGTGGCCCTCTCTGTGCAGATTCTGTAATAGAAAATACAACATTTGATGGCACATTTTTTGAAATGCTTAAGCCTGAAAATGTATGAAGTTTACGTGATTTGTTCGAGAAAAAAGTCTCGTAAAAGCACTACCATTGGTCCACTGAGGCTTTAAGTTTCAGGCCCGTCGACAAGTAGTTTTGCAATTACACCAATAACATTTGTGGGTGTCTTCAATTTTTCCCCATGTTGTCGAAAGTGTATTTCCGGCCTAGCGTTTATGTCCTCCCAGCTTCCTAATAACAGGAGCATTACGAACTAAATCAGTAATATTTGAGGAGTACATCGATATCTAATTAGGTGCTTCTATTTATGTGGTTGAATGCTGCCATACAGTAAAACTGTGTGTTGGCATGGTTTTTAACTGTATTCCGATCCATTTTGCTCGATTCAATTACATCAATGGACATGATACGATAGAAAAAATAGGTCATATTGTGCGCGTTGTGATGCCGTGTGCCACATTCATTCCTTATAAAGCAAATTTAATTGCCTTCAAATACTGAAAATTGTATATCGATTGATTTATTTCAGTGCTGCTTCAATTTTTCAGATCGTAATCGCATCACTTCTACTAAATTCGGCTAATAAGCAGGATTTGCTGTGACATGGATATCATTAGAGGCAAATGTAGATTTATTATTAATAAACCGTATCCATATAGAAACGTGTTTATAGAGAAATCCAACAAATTCAAAACAGATAGAGTATGTGTCTATAATTGTACTGAGAATGATTCCATATGGGTGTAAAGTATTGATCTTCATTTGACGTTACGATAACAACTTTTGATGGCTTTTAATAAATATTATTACGCCATAAAGTTGTTATCAATATTTCAACATATACCAGAGTACTTGTTGCAAAAGCTATTCTGGTATTTTATCAATTTATGATTATTTAACTACGTTAATTTGAATTTACAATACCTACAATCAATTAAAAGCGAAAATAACTATTTTCCTTTATTTTATTTTTTTACAGGAATTGTAAATCGTGGTGATTCGTTTAGGAGACGTCGTTCTAGAAGTAATAGTCTATGTCCACCGTCGATGGGTGCTGGTACACCATCACCAGTTCTTGATGAACCCGAACACAACCTTGCAATATCTAATTATAATGTAGCGTTACTTGGTGCACAAGGTGTTGGTAAAACGGCACTAATCAGTCAATTTATGACATCGGAATGCATTAATGCCTATGATCGACAAAAGGGTAAGAAATTATCAATTTATTTAAACAAATATTGATAGTCATGAAGAGATAGATCATTTCAAATCAAGGTATTCTAATGTGAACTGACAAATGGGCGAATGTTTACCTTTGCGGTTTCACTTTATATTGATTAGTCAGACTCTGCATTGAGGTGTTGGAATGTCGGCTTGTTAGTCTGTCGTTGTGTTCCTTATCGTAGACGGGAGGTGCATTTATACGTATTGCTTGCTTGATACTTCTCTAATTGAATAGGTTAAAGGTTATTTTAGAATATAGTCCTGCATATGGAAAATGCACCGTTTGTTCGTATACTGTTGAAAGAATCATTTATCTTCAGATATAAAGTTTCGATTCAAAACTTTCTTTATATTAAATCGGCTTTTTAGTAATTGTATATAAAGTTCATTTGGCTTTACCACATATTTAAGTTTCCCCTTGTTAGAAAAGGCACTTATGGAAATAGACAATAAGGCTCTCAAAGCTTAACATTAACGTTAAGCGAGCGTTAAGAAATTTAAGGTGAATCAAGCCTTAATGATGAATTGGAGTACATCTTCAAAAACCAGATGTCACTGTAAAAATGTGCAAAAGAGTCGGTTTCATCTAAGCAGGTGATACGTCCATCAGTGCTTATAATTCTTTTCAACAACATTAGGTTATTGATCTTTCAGAGCTTTAGTTGATTTTAGGTCTGCCGTCCAATTTTCAGTTACCTGTGGCTTCACTTGGGTTAACCTAATAATATTTGTAAACTACGAAAAGTTGTAAGGGTGCACACAACGGTGTGTAGACCAACTCACGTATATCGATTTTATAGAGCGCTGACTTCATGATCCCTAGAATTACCTACTAATATAGGTGTCGTCGGCGTATTGTAAAATCCGTCATTTGATAAAACGCATAAGTCTAGTCATTTTAACAGGGGCTGTTTTTGCAGCTCCTCAATGTTTTCGCCTTCCCCGGCTGTCATACTGTTTAGCTCAGTTTAGGCTTTGTTAGGTCAGGTCCTTGGTTGTAAAATATCTGAACATTTCAGACAATAAAAGACTTCAAAAATATTCACCGTTTTACGATCTGTCTAGTCATTTATCAAATGATCCGTCCTCTAATACAAATTCTTTTGAATTACAAGTTTAAGCAGATGATTGACAGATGATTGTAATTTTTGTTACTAATTGGATAAATAGAGTGGAACGCGAGAACTAAATGTTTTATTTTTAATAGAAAATAGAGGCGTGTGTTATATGGCATTACATATTTCTTGGCTCATATAGCATTTTGACTGAGTCAGTTAAAATCTTCGACACTTTGATGCCTGTTGGGAAAATTCTTTTGGAACAAAATGGGATTATCGTCATTGTCGTAACAAGTGAGCGTCACCTTCACATTAGGGACATATTTTTCAATTTTACAAGAGAACAGTAGCTAAAGCAAGTCACTAAAATTTAGTAAATAGGATTGCATAATTCTATTTAGTTGACTAAAGTTTGCACTTTTTTCGCTGCTTTATGGGTAAATTTTGTGACTTGTAAGTTAGCTTTAGCTACTGTGTCCGTGTAAATTCGGTATTGCAAATACGGCACACACCGGCACAACAGAGCACAATAACTGTTTCGTGATCATGTTCCACTTGGAGCCCTGTCCTGTCCACATATGACGTTTCTCTAGGATAACTGAAACAAGCAATACGCTAGCAAATCTTAGAATTTCAAAAAGGCTTTGAAACAAATAATTTATGGCAAAATTTGGCAACTAGTTTGATAAATTCACCAAAAAAGTTAAAAGATCTCAAAAATTCTGGTGAATTCAACTTTAATCTTAAATAACTTTTGAAAGCGTAAATTTTTGTAATGCTTTCAATTCCCTACAAGAGTGTGCCTTGGTCTTATCAGCCTGATAAACGGTTACTGAGTTACAAAACTCCAAATCTTAAAGAAAATGGAAAATCGCGATGAGGCACCTGTTAATATTAAAATTAAGAGCTGATATTTTCATAGGCTCATTTTTTCGACACCCTGAACATTATTTTCAGGGTACTTTTTGAAAAAAAAAACCGTAAATTTTTTTGACACAGTCTAATATACATATACAGGGTGTCCCAGCTAAGTATTCCTCCTCAAAAATCTCGTTTGTTTGTGAATTGAAATGAAAAAGGTATCTAAAGGAATTAGACTACATTGTCTATACTTCAATGGATCGACATGATTTTCTTTCTAGCTATATAGGAAATGCTGAAACGTCCTATAAGGTCCCGAAAATTACTCAATATTAGGAAACCAATTACCTACAATGAATACTAATTTGATAAGAAAATAATATTTTTCTTCTAAAAACTTCATTTGCTGCTCAAAAAATGAATAGGTAATTGATTCCAGAGAAGTCTTTTTTTTTAAATATTATTTTTATATCAAATTCATTCGCAGGATCCATTGTGGGTAATTGGTTTTCTAATATTGACTAATTTTCGAGATTTTATAGGACGTTTTCCAAAACAGCCAGAAAGAAAATAGTACCTGTCAATTGAAGAGTAATTTCTTTAGATACTTTTCCATTTACAAACAAACGAGATATTTGAGGTGGAACAGCCTGTATATATCAACAGCAGATTGTTGAGAATCGAAGTTATCCGTATTAGAATGATTTTATGAGATTTTTTAATAATTAATTTTATAGTCATGCGATGACAGTTCCATTACCATAGACGTTCTAATATTAGATTATTTAAATAGGAACTTTGTTTATTTTTTGTGTACAAAAATAGATCGGAAATTTGCATTCATTTTATCCACCTACACATTATAATAAATCATAAAATTCAAATTCAATAAGAAATTAATGTATAAAATTTTTATCGATAAAATAGCTTTTTTTAATCAACAAAAAAAATGTAATTGAAATCGATGTGAATGAGCGAATCTCTCATTTGCCTACAATAGTTTACAAAACAAATATTAGTATTACACGATTTTGTGTTATAAAAGCGTGAGATTAACATCTGTTGAAAATGTTCCCAAAGATAACCACTTTTATCAATTTGTTGATATCTCCCGATCGGTTATTTACAATTTCATTATCATTGCCTAATAATATTGACAACATTTTTTATAAAATATCTCCTAAGAATAATGTTTTATTAGTTTATCAATCCCCCAAGAAAACATCTTTATGAAAAAATGAAATTCCATCATCTAATCAGATCCATACAGGGTAGCGAGGGACAAGTAACCGCACAGGGATATATCCGATATATTTGTCGGTAATAGTATTGAAGCTCCTTTTTTGTCAGCGCTTAGTCTAAACATGGCCGGGTAAGGATACCGTGTTATGGGGAACACTTGATTATATGCATACATGTAATCATCATCAATTTTATTTAGTTTGCATGTAGAATTTGTTTCCATAAGAGAAATTATTATATTAGTTCCGTACAATAGCATCAGATGTTTTAGATAAGAATTGGTATTTGCGAGATAAACTTGTGGCACAAGTGTTATGGAGCAAAAATCCTTACGTTCTATCTGTTGATTGTGTGTCTAGGCTATTGATTGTTTTCTTACAAACGAGAAAGTAAGAAAAAATCAAAATTAATAAAAACACAGAGTGGCCGGAGTGGTTTTGCAGAGCATTTCTTAGACGGAGAGCTCGTATAAAATCACTCATGGCACATTCCCGTAGAGAATAGTCAAATGGTCTACATAGACTTATTGATTTCCGGTTTTTCACTCTTTCCCGTCGTTTCTTGAACTTTTTTTTTTGAAAGCTTGCTTCTCTGTAGCCGTATTCGCGATGTTCCATACATTCTTCATCGAACTTAAATGAACGTCTTGGAGGTTAAAATTTCATCTACAGCACATTCTTTTCACACAATACAGATGTCGCGAACAAACTTTTGCAGCCTTACAAACTTACAATTAGACTAAAAGCGAAAAGTAGGAGGTGTCAAAAATACTCATTTTGCTCAACCTAACATTATGTTTTGATGATTGACATAAATTAACTCGAAAAAATCATAGATTCAAATAGAACAAAATATCCTCTTTTGAATTATTACAAAAACCAAAAACTTTTGAGAGAAGTAGGAAAACGGCGCAACTTAGTTGCCAATCTAATAATACGATTTGGTCCCATTTATGGGGTAAGTGTCCGGCTATTAATAGTTATGATTTCTGGTTTTACTTGGTAGAATTAATTAGCAAAATATAGAAACTGCGCAAATATGCCTCACATTCCCCCGAATTCCAATAATCGTCAATGTATAATTAAGCTTTAGTGTTCCCGAAATATAATCCGATGCTTAAATGTAAAGAACACACACACATACCTCCTGTTTCTATCGCCATGTACGACAACGACAAAACACTGAACTTGAAATAGGTCAGTGGCGATGAACTCATGCTCAAATGATCATCTTTGAATTGAAGATTATTTTGGTTAGTTAGTGAAAAATGAAGCAATATGTAAAATGATTTCTCACAGAACAAGCTGACAAAACCGAAAATGTAAAAGAAAAACATATGTAAATTTAGTTTTTATTATATAGCACTGTTCTGGTATCTGTGTGTGGTTATTTTTAAAACAGCGTGCAAATCAAAATATACGCTCGCTTTGGAAACGGAAAAATTATTAATATGCAACACTTTTATATTTTCGAATCAATAGTAAACAAACAAAATCAGCTTATCACTGATTATTCCTCTGTTGATTACAGTATTTGGTAGATGTAATTTTAATATATTTTTTTTTGAAATAATTAGAAGGCTTCAACAAACAGAATTGATTTCCCTGAAGGCTCTATCGTATTTATATACTCTTAAATGCGATAGTATAGGTACCAATAAAAATCTGCTTTATTGACTGGTATTAATGCCAAAAAAATGCCCTCTCTCATTTCTTGAAAACATTATTAAGGATATAAAATCTATACTACAGCTACCGTTGATTGTCAATAAATATTTTCTTACCACATCCATAAATCTTGTTCCTAATTGACATCATCTTGTTTAGCGACATTAAGTTGAGCTTTTTTCTACAATATTTCACATCTATGCTTGTTTGTAAAATCGTTCCACAATTAATGATGCGTGGAATTAAAATAACACTCGACAAAGAAAAAGAGATTGAATATCTAGCGAATGATGAACAATTTATAAAGATAAATTGATAAACTTTGTAGATTACCTGGAAAATAAAATCCCAAATCTCAAGAAATCAATGAGATAATAGGCTAGATCATCACCACTACGTCAACGTTGATCTTCCAACATTTATCAATAAAACGCAATAAATCTTCCAATAAAGAGAAGGCTGACAAGAGAATCGATATTCGAAAGTTGCCATTTATCTTCCGTTTTTTCTCGTCTTCGATGATAAGTCGTCGTCGTCGTATACTTCATTAAGAGCTTCGCTAATTAGATCGCGGTGAATTGCACCCAAAGAAATCGTTCAATTGTTAACGCTCAAACGGAGAACAATAGGGTTTTTTCTTGGTGCAAAGTCGAATTGTAACACAATTTGGCAGCGGTTAGTGTGTGTGTGTGGAAAATCGATTGATTTGATTGTGCTATAAAAAGATTTGGCGAATTTTTCATTAATGTAGCGTTTTCCGAAATAAATTTGAACACAACTGAATTTCTGATGGAAACACACAATTAATATAAGCCGCGATTTCTCTTATTTTGTTAAAAATTAGTTTTGGAATAAATTTAGAATAATGTAGCATTAAACGGATCAATTTCACCATTACCACGCCTACAGAATGTTTGCTCTCGAGGGATAATGAAACAATGAGCAAAATATTATTTCAATGCATTTACTCTGTTTACAATTCGAATTAAACACTATCAAACATGCATTTTTTTTTAAAGGAAATTAAATAACAAATAATCGAAGAGTAGAAATATTCCGCCCCCTAGTATTTATTTCTCAAGTCCATTAACATCCATCATGATGGAGAAAACGTTATTGAAAGACTCCAATTTTCTTTTGATTAACAACAACAAAAAAAACTCAATATCCAAGTACAAATAGTCGGTTTGTCTGCGTTCAAGAAAAGTTTGGGAAGTTTTATAGATAGAGACACTCTAGGGACAAGGCGGCCGACTCCCTCGATTTTTCTATAAAATTGACCGGTTTTTCTTGCGATTGATTGCAAATAAACAAAAGTCAAGGCGTAGATGATAAAAATTATAATGTTGGTCATTTACTCAATTTTATTGCCATCACAAAATGTGCCAATTTACTACAAGCTGGCACCTATAAACAAGAGCGTATACGATATTAAAGATTTCTAAATGTGAACTAAATTTACTCTCATAAACACATTATTCAGACGATTCCAATACGGAAATCAATATATTTCGTATAGAAATAGATAAAAAGTGTACACTTTCTCAAAGCTTTAATATTTGGGAACAGGAAATTGTACGTTTTTTTCTGTCATTCTTTTGACAGCACCAGTTAAATATCTATCTATAAATGTGGAATTGAAATTGTTTTGGGAAAAAATAAACTTCTTACTCCTTCATAAATTCCCTGCAAATTGCATTTAAATTTGTACACGTCGACACTTTCTGCCAAGCTAATAATAAATCCATAATAAACATTAATATTCATTTAAAAACGACTGAATCACTGTTATAAAACAGTTCAAATTTCTATTTTGAGTCTTTCAAAACGGTCATTATCCTTTCATTGATATTATATACCTATGTATTTGTGGATATCTGTGTATGTGTATTCAATTCTGTTTTATCTTTAAACAACGAAAATGCGTATTTATATCTTCAAGAGAAGCAAAGCGAGTATATTTAGAGAATCTTTTATCCGGATTAGACTTTAAAGAGGTGAAAGAAATGTCTCGTTTAATGATATTAAAAGGATGTCCTGAATTAGAACGTCCAAAAACTTGGTGTTTTTTTTTTTACTTTATTGCTCAAATTGATCGATAAACTATCCAAGAATATATTTACAAAGTTACAGAGGCAGTGGCGGATTTAATTGCTATAGCGTCCTAGGCCTAGTTTCACATACAGACTGTCCCAGCTAAGTGTTCCATCTCAAAAATCTCGTTTGTTTGTGAATTGAAATGGAAAAGTATTTAAAGATATTACACTACAATGTCTATACGTCAATTGACCGACACGATTTTCTTTTTAGATATTTTGGAAATGCTAAAACGTATTATAAGGTCTCGAAAATTACTCACTATTAGGAAAACAATTACTTATAATGAATACTGCGAATGAATTTGATATGAAAATAATATTTTTCTTGTAAAAACTTCTCATTTGCTGCTCAAAAATAAATTAAGAGCTTTCCTGGGATCAATAAACTATTCATTGATGAAAAAAGCCTACGTCAAAATTAAATATTAGGAAACCAATCATCTGCAATGAATATATCGTGAATGAACAAAATTTCGAGTTAATGACTGTATTTCAGATCAAAGACGTAACAATTCATCGTGCAGAATGGTGGAGGCGCCGGGCCAATCGCACTTTCCCATATATTTTTTTGAGTGGCAAATGAAAATTTTTTGCAATGTTGACTGTAGGTGATTGTTTTCCGCATATTGAGTCATTTTCGAGACCTTATATGATGTTTTGGTATTTCCAAAATAGATAGAAAGAAAATCGTATCGGTCAATTGAAGTACAGATATTGTAATCTAATTTCTTTAGATACATTTCCATTTCAGTTCACAAACAAACGAGATATTTGAGGTGGAAGACTTAGCTGGGATATTCTGTATATACCGAGTACTTTTCTAAATATGTATGGTCGATAGTCAACATATGATATTATCAATTGAAAAAAGAAATTCTCAAGAACTGTACATAGGTATTCTTAGAATTTTTTCCAAATATAGGAACAATTTATTGCCTCAAAGACTTTGGAACTAATCAGGAAAGAGGGAAAATTCAATCCAATACTCACGTAGTTGTTTCATAAATCTTATAAGCTCGTTGGATTGACTAAAAGTACGTTCTTCAAAGCTCGAAACTGTCTTTGGCCAAAAGCATTCTGCAAAGTTGATATTCTACATTAAATCCGTGTCTTATTTGATTACATTGTGAATTTGATCAAGCATAACACCTTTTCGTCACTGTTAAAACGCATTCTAAAAATTCAATTCCCTAAATTGTGCCGGCTTAAGCCTAAATTAATACCGAGCGCCGAGCAAATGTGTGAGCACTGCCCAGTCTTTTTATGGTACACAAATATCTTAGTAGAGTTGATTTGAGACCTCATTTTAATTATAGAATGTGTATGATAATTAACATCAATGATAACCCTAAACTGATAGCTTTAAAATACGTTTGCACCATGCCTAAAGCTGGAGAGCGTGATAGCCACAAAATAACTAAACCATCTATGAAAGCAAACAAGAGTTTCATGCGCCAGTTTCGTTATCTATTAAATAATATTCTTCATACTTACATAGTTCGGTGCCCCCGTGGCCCTCCCCTCGGACCGGCACTGCTGGTGTAGTTCTTGTTTTTTCACAGTTATGTTCTGTTAAAGGGTAGATATGAATGTAAAAGTGGCTTGTATATTATACATAATATTTTAAATGTTTGAAATCGTTAATACCGACGGGAATACTCAAATGGGAAAAGTTATAACGGCATTCATACATATATATATATACGAAAAAAGACTATGTTTTGCAACAACTTTTGTTGAGAATTTATAATAAATTTGCATGGAACTAACATTTGCAAATGCAAACACCATTCTAGACTGTTTATAATCAGTTTTATATATTTAAAGAAAATAGCAAACACGCTATTATTGAACTAAATAATTAAACAGTTACTAGACAGAAAAAAAACATGTTACAATTATTGTCAAATAACACCATTCATAGCACAAACAAAGATTTGTTATCCAATAATTACACGACTAGATATTGGCGCAACTAACATCCATCGTTAATGAAAATTAATTGATATACCTAAATGGATCCTAATGGATCCCTTTATGGCTCTAAAAGTTGTAATGTTTATAAACACAAATCTTGTATACATCTTATCTAGGATCTAGGCTATTTTCAAGAATAGTGAGAGCGAATTTTGGGCACGCGCTTCTATTGTAGATTAATAAATTTTGCCAAAACGTATATATCTATGCTAATATTGCTTGGCACACAAACTGTACGCTGTTGACTAGATTTTTGGCACAATAAAAGGAAAAACGTACGCCTTTTCTAGTAGATAACATTACTTTTGACTAACAATTAAATTCCTTTACATATTATTTATTGATCACAGCAATAAAAAGGAATCCAACAAAATAAACGAATCAATTAGTGGCGTCCAACGTATTTTTCCTCGTAAAGCTGTGAATTAATTCAAGTATCCGTCCCTTTGATTACTTTCCCATACATTAAGCTGTTGTGCGATAAGCTTAGTCGTTTAGTAATATATTTCACATTTTTTTAATGTTACGCACAATTACTTTAAACCGAATTGGCACCAGAATTGCCGCACAAATCATTATACGGCTAATCAGTTTGGAAAAAATATTATTAGCTAATTCGTTCAACCACAACATAATCTCAATGTTGCAGAGAAAAAGTTTCAATTAAACCATAACTATATAACATTTTAATCATGCCATTTATGTCATCTGTAAAATTAAGCATCTGTTTTGTGAAAACAAATTTTGCAGTAGTAAAAGCAACCAAATATTACAGATTTACGATCTGAAAACATTCACTTTGATCAAATAATATTTATAGAAATGTCTCTTTTTTTTCAAATAATCATCTAGCATATTTATTATTTATATTTGTTCCGTTTTGATTGGATGCCCACAACATACACAAAAATCTCTCAATCGAATTCGATCGAATATTGTGGTAGAGTTTATTTTTTTTGTGCAAGATATCAATTTTCCCCTATGTTTATCTACTTTGTTTTGTAACATCTCCTCAAAATATTTATTCAAAATCCAGTCAGACGATCTTTGCATCAATGCTGCATGGATAAATATAAATTTTAACAAATGCTCTCTTTTTATTTACATGCAAAATTGATTTGAGGGCGGATTTTTTTTGGGATGAATCACTAATCTATACAAGTTACCGAGCAACTGTAATTAACTAATTGGCCGATGATTGAAACAGGAAAACACAACCACATACTTTAAATGTAGCCAGGATTCTCATTTAAAATTAGCCTTGTTGTGTTGTGCTACAAATACCATCTTTATTATTAAATGCTTTCTTAAATAAATCTTTTCATGACCTAAACTAATTAGAACATCACACAAGAAAGTCACAATATGTCCTCAATCTGTGGTGTACAGTAGGGTGAGCCAAAATGACTAACCTATCGAATTTATGGCCTCAAAAATGTTGAAAAAAAATTCTCCCATTGAGAAACATTTTTAGCTCAATTTTAAAAGGAGTCGGTGGCCATTTGAAATTTCCCATTTAAATAACACGCAAAAAAATGTTTGTCCATTAAAAATTTTATAATTTTTGAACCGTTTGAGATAAAAATTTTATTCAGGCCTATTCTTGTAGGGCATTAAATTCTCTAAAAAGGTGTTTTTAAGATGATTTTTTAACTCAAAAATTCATATACTTACGGGCTATGAAAGTTGATGAAAAATAGATATGTTTTTTTCAACTTTCATAGCCCGTAAGTATATGAATTTTTGAGTTAAAACAATCAACTTTGAAGTACTTTTTATAGAATTTAATGCCCTATAAGAATTTGCCTAGATAAAATCTTCATCTTAAACGGTTCAAAAGTTATAGCATTTTTAATGAAAATTTCCAGAATAGATTAAAACTAAACATATATGTTTTTCATCAACTTTTAAGTATGTGAATTTTTAAGTTAAAAAATCAACTCTGAAGTATTTCTTAGAGAATTTAATGCCCTACAAGAATATGTCTGGATAAAATTTTTATCTCAAACGGTTCAAAAGTTTTATTTTTAATGGACAAACATTTTTTTGGGTGTTATTTAAATGGGAAATTTCAAATGGCCACGGACTTTTTTTTTCAACATATAGGCCCCTTTGAGACCATAAATTCGATAGGTTAGTGTTTTTGGCTCACCCTAGTGTCCAGTCGTTTTTCCAAAATGAAACAAATTTTGGCAGAATTTGGTTTCCAAAGACAAAAGATTAATTCTGTAATACCAAAACAACAAATGCTTCCTATCCTTCAATATTAATCAACACACTTTAAGCGGGTCTTCTAGTCAAGACTTCTGTTAAAATTGGAACATTTGAAAAATAAAATACAATTTGTATAACCTTATTACTTACAAACTAAAAATTTGATAATGAGACTCGCATCAAAGACGTCTTTGATGTAGACAGTTCATTTATTTTTTCGCTGGATTGGTTAATGTACCACTCTTTTGGAAATTCATGCTAAAATCGTTTGCAGGTTTTCTTTTGATTGCATATTTAATCTCTTAAGCACCTAAAAATTATTAAATATTGCACAGTTTGTTGGTCGATTTCTATGTTACGTATTGATCAGATTAACTCGTTTCGTAAATTTGTTCTATTCAACAACACAAAGTTGTTTGTACAAGTCGAGAATAAAGCGCTTTTAGGAATATTCGTTAAATTCCGTTTCTAGTCGAAAAATTTAACTTTATTCTATCTCTCTTTCTCTACTGGTTGCTTTTGTTGTCTTGATAAAGATGGTGAAATAAAACAAGAAAAATTGAATCAAATGGGGAGTCAATTTAAACATATGACAGAATAACCACGAACAAATTAGCCCAGATTCTTGTCAACACCGTCCCTTTTATATAAAAAAAAGACCAGGAACGGCATGCTCTGAAACAAACACCGTCCACCGGTCAATTGCCCGCTCATTCTTATCACCAATCCACCTCTATATCTAAAGATATTCTGTGAATTGTAAAATCGTCCCTTAATGTAAGTTCTGTTAGAAGTAAAAATACCATCGCTGATGGACGACATTCGACACAACGCGTGAAAATAGCCGACCCACCTTTGGTATGATAATTTTAGTAGTGTAGCAAAACTATTGAGAGAATTCGGTTTCTAAGCAATGGGATCTTATTTATACCAAATGAGTTCGGTTGTATTTTCCAATGATAGAAACACAAATTCCTTTTAAACGACAAAATTTTCCAACCCTTATGATTCGTATTGTTATCGGGCTCAATATTTGTAAAAGTAGTCGGGAATATAGTACGTTATAAATTGTAAATATAGACAACTATTTGGTGGGAATAAGTGATGAAATTCGAGCAACTGGGATAAAGTTATATTGTTCAGCAATACATTGAAAAAGACTTTAGCACAATTCTCTATGTTATGAACAGTCATAAAGGAATTTGTAATAAGTTCACTCCAAAATAGTTTTGTTTTCTTTAATGGGAACAATTGAACAAACGAGACTTAACAGACCTGATTTGAATTTGCAGTCAACCTGTTGAAATTTTTATATACGTAAAATACTATAAATGAGAGGATTATGTTTAAAATCTCCTACCTGCATTAAAATCATATGCTATCACCACTTACTATTGTCTTGTAGAACAAAACATTTATAATAGACGTGGTTGGTTTTAAGCGTTTATTGTTAACTTACCGCTTCTATGCTTTTCATTTATAGAAATTGTACACAAGAAATAAATCTATATTTTTTTTCCATCATTGTTCCAGATACTGTTAGAACACAGACGGTTTCAATAATGCTCAATGGTGAAGAATCGGAATTAACATTTCAGAATTTAAATAGCACACAGGTAATGTATACTAAAAAAAAAATTAATCCTCCAACAATGTGCAGATTAATTATATAACACAATAGCAATTGATACTTGAAGCTTTACCACTAAATTACTTAATAAGAACGTCCCAGTTGAAAAACGTTTCCACATCATTAAGGCTTCCAATACGAAGCTTTTAGTTACAAATAAAAGCCTCGTTTTTCAACGCTATCGTTTGATCTTCTATGTAGGTGTGGTATAATCGTCAATATCACCATGGTTTATTTCCATCAAAATTAATCATCATATTAAAGAGTCAAATTTATATAAAGATTGAAATCGAAATGTTTGTTTTATTTAAAGAATCTTGATTTATTGGTCG
Organism: Epicauta chinensis; assembly: GCA_021725515.1. Taxonomy (NCBI): domain Eukaryota; kingdom Metazoa; phylum Arthropoda; class Insecta; order Coleoptera; family Meloidae; genus Epicauta; species Epicauta chinensis. The sequence goes on from JAEDXX010000032.1 coordinate 573,908, forward strand.
TGTTGATATTGCTGGCTTTCGAGAATTGAATTGATTCTACTACAATCGTAAAAATGTCTGGATCGATTGAGCTTGGAAAAGTCTCTTCTAAGACGACCCACAAAATCGCCGTTTTTATACTATAATGTATCAAAGCTTATCACACTTTCCAAATAAAATTCTAGAATAGAGATTACAAGACGGCAATAATCGATACAGAATTCTGTTAAGGAAGCAAAAAGAATCAACTATATATTGACATACAAAGCTCCAACAAGCAATCTTTTGTTAGAGGAAATTTAAAGTTCAACAATAAAGACGCACAATAAAAATATTACAATAGAGAGTCATTCGGAGTATTATACTGAAAAGAAGAATGTATTTATAAGTTGTTCAACTTTATAGTTGTCGTTTCTACGAAAGCCCCCAGCAGTGACAAAATAATGCTTGCACAATTGCAAGTTATTCTGTAAATAGAATAGAAATATAACCAATTTTGTTCATCGATTCGTAACCACGAATGAAACATTGATTTGCCGCTACACACCTGAATACAAACAACGATCAAAACAGTGGCTAGAAGTCAATTGTTCAGCTGGAAAAGTTTCAACGTTGACGTTGTTTTCAATTCTACAATTTTATTCAATTCGTGATAAAACACTCGTTGTGTAAAAGAAAAAAATTTGCGTCAAGACAAAAGCATTTTAGCAATTGGAAAATTGAGAGATTTAAACGATAAAGAATTGGCATGTTTTGCCAAATCTCTATAGTATTTTCAATGAAACCAATTGGCTATTGTAAGATTGTAAATTATGAACAATAATGGAAATTGTAATCTCCCAGTACCTTTAATATCTTCATTATTATTCCTTGTCTACAATTTTATTCTCAAACGAGCGCTAGAGCAAATTAAAAACGACAATCGAGAATTCAATAAATTAAACTTTAATTTTGTAAAGCTTCCTTCCTAGGATAAATTTTAAATTAAATTAAACCTTTTACTTCTTTACTAAAATGTCGTTTGCACAACAACAACTAAAATGAGATTGGAGAAAGAAAAACAGAAATGATTGTCAATTAATAATTTTACAAAGACTCCAATCACATCTGAAGATGTCTGATTCGATCGTCTTATAATAGCATATACGATTCACATCCAATCTTCAATTAATATTTAGTTTTTTTTTGATTGCAGGAAATCGATAAGTCACATCCACCTGACGCCTTCGTCGTACTTTATTCAGTTGTTGATAAGGCCAGCTTTCTAAAAGCTGAAAATGAATTAACTAGATTACAAGATGCTGATTTATTGCGACAACGGCCGGCAATTGTTGTGGCGAATAAAATTGATTTAGCACGAAGTCGAGCTGTTTCAACACAAGGTATAAAATCGTTCAATGATAAAAACGTATACAGACATTTTTTAATTGTAATTCAAATAGACAGAAATTCACCTGATGTCTAATTTTGAAAGTTTAATACTTTTGGCAAAGAATCAGAAAACAGTCTCCTGAGAGTGACGATTTCTTTCTTTTTTATGAAAACGTTCACGAATTACTTTCTTAACATTCAAGACCTAAAAAACTAATTTCGGCTATAATCTCTTTAGATTATACTACCGGGTTGAAATAAGTAAAAATACGATAACTGTTGTACTCAAACTTGTACTCGTCTTTATATTTTTCGGCACTCATCTAAACTCTCTGTCCAACACCCCTTTAAGAAACTATTTCGCTATTGTCACGACTCTTTCTAGATTTTGGGACTTTTATTTTCAACACTCAGATCCCCAGTAGAGGTGGGGTAGAATTGAATTTTCGCCCCTTTAGTTTTATTATTCGCCCAAGTTTTGTATATGTAAAGCCGTTTATAAAATTTACGACAACATTTATATTAAACGAAGGCAAGATTAATGCAGTGTTCTTCTGCTCCAAGTCGAGTATAAATTCAGAAACCGCAGACCTAAATTCGCAATCAGTTTGGTGTTTTTGTGCGCTAAAAACTCTCCTGCTTGCGCAAAAAACTGCAAGTTATTGTTGCCCTATTTTATTCGCTAAAATAATTAGATTTTTTGACATTTCGTGTTAATTAGTGCTGATATATTTCTGTTAACAGATGGTAAGTGTTTGGCTTGTACATTTCGTGCAAAATTCATTGAAATCTCAGTTGGTATAAATCACAATGTCGACGAGTTATTAGTTGGTATATTAACACAAATCCGTTTGAAATTTGTTAATTTTGAAGACCGCGACCATCAACAACAATGGTATAAGAGCCGTGGTATGATGAAAGCGAGCATGAAAGCACGTCAAATGTTTACATGGTTGTTTGGTAAAGAGGATTCCAAATTTAAGAACTGTGAAAATTTACATATACTGTAGCAATAATATTCGTTTATATTTTAGTCTTAATTTTTTTGTTAAATGAATTTCTTTCTTTTTTTTTTAAGAAAAAATAAGGCCTACAATCATCTTATTCTCTAATGAAATGTAAACAGTTTCTCGTATTTTTTTTCTTTCAAAACTTTCAACTATGTTCTAATATTTCAGTGTTTTAGTAAAGTAAGATTAAAAATTATAGAAACTGACCAAAAAAAAAATGAAAACACGTAATAATACAAAACAATAATGTACCTATTTTTTAGAAGTAGAAATATTTTCTATAACTTTATTACAATATTAATGCGTCTTCTATGTATTTTCAAAACTTAGATTCTATATCAAATTATTGAGTTTTTGTACGATTTTTCTCCTATACTTTTGACAATAATTGTTGTATGTTGTATATATAAAAACAAATATATTTATAAGAAAAAAAAATGTATTTTTTATTAAAAGAAACGGATAGTAATGAAAAACTGAAAGGTAAACAACTCAAAAATGTAATATTCTATTGTTTACAGATTGTTAGAAAAATATGCAAAAATATATTCACAAAATAGTTCTGAAGTGGTTAAGTACCGGAGTATTTAGCAGTTTCGCAAGCAATCATTCACTAACTCAAAAAGAAAAGTCAAAACCTCAAAAAGAAACATGATAATCAACAAAAAATGAGTTCAATTTAATTTAGCACTGCCTTGAATTAGTTTCTTACACGCATTGTTCTTTTACACGCCTTTTTTACGCTCAAAATTTTTAAAAATTGATAGACAATATATCATTTGAAGTGTAATTTCACTGTAAAAAAGGTAAAAGAAAGTGGCAAAAATTATGACCGCTTATTTAATCACCTGTCAAATGTTCAATGTTTTTATACGAGTTAATATAAAAACTATGGGCTTTAAAGTGTAAACAAGCATATAGGTTTGATTATTACTTACGATATCTGCAATATTTGCTGAAGTACCTACTTCGAAAAAAAAAATACCTACTGCATGTCGATATAAAATGTACAAAAAAAATGCAGACATGAGGACTGCCGACAGAAGTGAAAACTTAAAACTGTATTTCGAAATTTCAGACTGATTGTAATATTAAAAATTAGAATTTCATAATTTTTGTATTAAATTTATTAACGTTAATCTGATTTTCACATCTATCGACACACCGAGCATCCAACGCACACATATACAATCGGGTATATACAATGTAATAGCGGACCCGGCAGGCTTCGTCTCGCCCGTTCATGAGTTTCTATTTACAAAATTAACAATACTAACTAAATCATAATCTGACAAAATATCGAAATATTTGAACAAATTACTGTTTAATTATAAAACGTCAGAGAAAGAGACGTAAGAATTTCTGTTTGAAAATAAAACTGCTAAATAGATATCAAAACTTATTTCTATAAGCGGCCAGCGATGCGGACAGGTACCCGCTTCTTAAAACTTATTTCTGCGTGATGATGAAGCGATCTGTAGTTTTTCCCCCTACCGAAAATCTTCTAACGCGCCTAAAGAAGTTTTCACTTCAAAAAAAATTGATGAAAGTTGGTCAAAAAGCCCATTTCCGCCTTAACGCAAGAATGGAGGAAATTATTTTAAAGGACGCTTGTTTTCGACTATTACCTACTTTTTACTGGCAAGTATTTGAATATAACTAAAAGTCGTGATAGTTTGTCAATTTACTCGTGAGGACTACAATCATTTAAATTACAAATTATCTAAACTGTATAGAAAACAAAGTAGGAATGTACGAAAATAATTGTTTAAACTAAATAAATAAATACCACATAAATACTGAATTTCCAAGAAAGATCTACAATTAATTATTTAATCGTTTACTTCTTTCAATAGATCTAATTTCCTTTTCGATTTCGAATCGTCTCAAATCGGCTCTTTGCAGAAAATCTTGTCTTTCTAGATATCTAAAATAATAATAACAATAATAAAATGATAAATGATCAAAAAGCTACTACTAACCCATCTTTGCCTTTATTATGCGTTCGCAATTCCTCATCGAGATTCTCTTCCTTTTTGAACTGATCCCAATCTAATTTCGATTTTTCTAATGTACTAATTTTCGGTTTTTTACCCAACTGACTTAGAACATTACTTATACCACTTAAGCCGCCTTTAGTACTAATTTTATTACTATTTTTACTATTATTACTAGTTGCTGGTGTTTTATTTAATAAGCGTGCTTCAGCGGAATCACGCGGTACTTCCCTCTCGACTTTAACCTCTTCACCAGCAAATTCGAATATTTCCGTAATTTTCACTTTATCACACGGTTTTGTTGTTGTCGCTGCTACGGTTATTGCTTTCTGTTCATTTAAATTAGATTTTTGTTGTGTTGTTGTTTTTGTTTCACTAGTATTTTTAATGGTGTTCTTCGATTGGAAACCTGTATCTTTTAAGAAATCAGCCCAAAGTGCATCGTCTTTTTTCTTTTTCTCTTCATCAGTTAACTCCACAGTTTTCTCGGGAACAATTGGGGATTCATCAAGTGGTTCAGTTTTTCTTTTCTTTCTCGATTTTGTTGTTTTTCGTTTACGTTTCTTTGTAGATTGATTCGTATTATCTTCACAATCACTTAATGGCTCTTCAGCATCCCCATCAGATTCAACTTCTGAAAGTTGTTCATTTGGTTTATTATCTGGTACGTAGTCTTCATCACTACTATCACTGGCTTCTAATAAATCCTCCTTATCCATAACCGAAAGAAGCTGAAACAATTATTGATAAAATTAATAGTGAGGTTAAGTTTTTTTTTTCAATAGACTAAACATTTTTTACCAATTACTGATTCAAATAACAATATAAATAATAGAGTTAATGGAAAAACAACAACTTACATTTTAAATTCTAGAATTTTCGAAAATTTGATAGAAAACGACTTTTAGAAATGAAACCTTATAACGCCCCCTCGCACCATAAAAGACTTTTAAAAGCAGTGTAGCCAATTGTAACTCAAACGCCCTAAATGATTTGAACATCACCAAACGCGCATACCCGAATAGTGTTCGTGAACACTCAAATGCTCTTATGCGAACAAATCTATAAACGATTGTAATATAGTTGGGCCAATCTTGTAACGATTTTATAGTAGAATGACTTTATGATCCACAGAATTATTGCTATAATTTTATCAAAGAACTAATAGCAAATTACCTTATAATTAACATTTTGGCTTCGAAAGGCCTATATACCTTCTATAAAATAAAAAATAGATAATTTTTTATTTAAATTTGGGAATTTATTTATTCTAAGTTTTTTTTTCTAAGTCTTTCTTTTGTTTCTGATAAGAAGCGAACATACCAAAATTATCGACCCAGATAGCAATATGACTTCTCGAAGAATGTAGAAAGGGTTCTTATTGAAGAGTTCTAAATTTTGAGTTCTTAAATATGATGTCTCTAAGAACTCATAGTTGGACTTCTGTCAGAAGTCTATCAAAAGGATTTTCGCAGTATTCTTTATGATTTGGATGCTATCTGGGCAACTGGCTTTCTTAATTTGTTCGTTTCTGTTTCAATTGAATTTTAGTTTTCAATGTGGTAATATTACCTAACATTTTAAAAGTTATTAATATTTTAAAATTATTAATCAATAGTGCGTTGTTGTATTCTTGTGAAAATAGTGCTTGGTTCAGATGCCAGTGCCAGAGGGTGAGATAAGACATCTCATGACGAAGGGCTTCAGGACTGCTATGCAAATGGTAATTTTCAAATAATCTAATTATTGCTTTTTTATGATTTCAATTTAAATATTCCTTACATTGGGCTTTAACCATGATTTGGTTCATTATCCATATTTAGATAATACACCCGGTATATCAAATGATATATTCTCATATTTAAGGGACTTTTGAAACATTTAGTTGCATATCTGACATTTGCAATTTTCAACTAAAGAGTGAAAGAGGTATACACAAATTTCCTTAGTTGAAAAGAGAAGACGAGACTATCGAACAGCTATGTCAGTGTTCCCAACAAATAATTGTTTAAAGAACCATAACCTATAAATCGTTGTTATTGTTTAAAATGATTTATCAAGAAAACATAAAATTGAACAATACACAAAAATGTTAAAAATACGTGCTTTAAATCGAGAATCTTCATCCGATGAAGACTTACCAGTGATACGTCGTGAAGCACAAGAGGAAATTGCATTAGAAGAGTACAATAAAGCATTACGTTTACAATCCACGGGCAATCACGATGAAGCTGAGATAATTCTATCGAATTTAATCAATGAAAATGTACCACAATTGGAAAATAATGGTGGTCTACCGCATTCTATATCAACAATCAAATATTCGTGTTATTTAAATATTGGAAATATTTGTTTGAGGAAGGGCAAATTGAATGATGCTCTCGATAATTACCTTTTAGTATATCTATAATTATATCCATGTCTGTTTAAACAATTAACCATTTATAATGTTGTAGGCATCTGAATTGGATGATGGTGATGTGACATTATGGTATAAAATAGGCACTTTAGCAATAAAACAGAATCGTTTCAAACAAGCCGCTTATGCTCTAGCAAAAGTAATAATTACGACTTTTTTTAACAAAGTTCTGATAAATATCGAAATTACAGGGTTTGGAATGTAGTGAATCCCATTGGCCTTGTTTAGATCAATTGATCTCACTTTTATATGCAATGAAAGATACGATTTCCTGTCTTCTTTATATTGGACGTGCTTTGAATTTAGATCACAACTACACAAAAGGCTTAGTGTTACGTAAACAAATCTATAAAGATAATCCGGCCACTTTGGAGTATTATCAAGCGTATAATCCTAATCAGTAATTTGAAAAACACTAGTTTTCCACAAATAAATCAACATTTCATTTCAGCATCTGGGAACCTTCACTTAACACCAATATCGATGAAGAAGAGGAGCGAGTAATCTTAACAAAAGAACAAGTCTTATGCGATCGTATTAGAGAATTTGAGAAAACTTTAGGGCCGAAACCGTTACAGGTTATTCCATTACCGAAAGCTCTAATTGATTTTACATGGATATCGTTTGGTAAAACCGTAATCTATCTCCATCAGTACCTTACAGACAATAATATGGTATTTTTATATCGACGATTTTTAGTATCATTAATTATAATTATAATTCCAGAGCCATTTCACAATGGTTGATATCAATAAATGTATGAATCATGAAGATTCTAATGTTGTGGCTGCTACCACACCAATAACTACAATCACTCCAGTTGCTACAACTGAAGAAATCACCGAAAATACTGATAAACCACCAGATGAGCCCGTTGTTGATAAAATCGAAACTGAGATGGAGGATGACAAGATGGAAATTGAAGCGATTTCAGAACGACGACCGTCACAGAATAGCGACAATAATAATGATGGTCAAGAGAATACACCGATACAAACCGATAATGATGATGTAATTAAGCGAATCTTGTTTTATTACAAAGACAATTGTATTTTTTTGTTGTTGTACAGGAACAAATCGTTGAACAAGAGGGTTATGAGCAAGAAGAAATCGATAATAAATCGGATAAAACGAAATCGATAAATAAAAGTAATAAGCGTAAGCGTGATTTATTATCTGATTTGCAAATTTGGGGTTGGCATAGTAAGAGGAAATCGGCGAAAAAGGGTAAATCCGACAAAGATCTTACTGTAGAAGACGCCTTAAATCGAATCCTACCAAATACTTTATTGTAATTATTTATTTGCTTAATTTTTTCGTTAATAAAAATTATTGATTTATTGTAGGAAAAATAAGGTTGAAGAAAAGTTTAATACATTTGAAGACTCTATGAATACCATGGATATTTATAATATGTATGTAGAGAACAGGCATGTTAATATCTTATCACCAATTCATTCACCAAAATCTGTGAATTTGTAAGTTGAACGAACGGTAGATTTCGTATTTGGAAACTAACTATGCAAGTTTTTCTATTTATATGTGAAACTGCAAAGGAGTTTTAAAAAAGTGCCTGGAGCGGCGACAGAATCGGTCCTGGCCACGATAGTACCACAACTTTGTTTTAACTTAAATTCGCGAATAGGAAAACTTACTTAGTTACGCGACAGCTTGTACCGACATCAGTAAAATTGCTAAATCAACACAGTCATGTAAGAAGGAACTAATCGCTCGTCGTTTGAAAACCTTTCAGTGCTAATTTGAATTCATTCTAACATCATTCTCTCTTAATTGTTCTTATTTTGTTACATAACTACATTTAGAATTTTCCTTGTCTTAATGTTTGTCTATAGCTTAGTAGTCTAGGCAACATCTGTTATTTTAGTGAATTTCTCTTCAAGGGCACCGAAAATTATGATCCAGAGCTCATTCGATTCGAAATGACCTCTAGAAACTTTTTAAAAAATTTGAAGGTGCGCCGGCAAAAATTGCAAAAGTTATAAACAATTTAGTAAAAAAAATGGGGGTTTGTTTTTTTTTCAAATATCTCGGAAACTATTGAAGATACTCAAAATTTGAAAAAAGATCCTTAAAGAGGAGGAAATTTCCTAAAAAAAGTTCTACTTCCTTGAACTCTACCACCATAATTTTTTATTCTAATTATTTAAATAATTAATTGATTTTTTATTTTTATTTTAATTAGCAATAAATATTATGATTCTTAAGAACAAAATCGTTTCTTAAAAAAAAAATTATTGCTTAAAAACGCATTTATTAATTAACAATTTTCACCTCTTAGGTTGTTAATAACAAAGTGGAAAATCAAATTTTTTAAATTCTTCCTACAGGGATCTTTTCTAATACCTTTAAAGAATAGTTCCAAGAAGTGAAACAAATTTGAGGTTTTTAGTTTAGCAATTATCAGGGTTTTTATGTAAACTTTAAACTTGTAAAAATTAGTTAATTAACAAAAGCATATCTAATAAAATAATTACGGGAAAAAAATTTTTTACATGGATTTTCGTTTATTCAAGTGTCTAGCAGGTATGTGAATTTTTTTATTTCTTAATATTGATATTTAATGGGTTAAAATTATTTTTATTGCTCTAGAGTCCGTGTCGCGCGCAGAACGTGCGTCACCCGCTTTTAGCTCTATTTTCGCCTCAAAATTAATATTATAAATATTGGTAGAGTTCCAGGAGATAGAACCTTTCTGTGGAAATGTCCTCCTCTTTAAGGATCTTTTTTCAAATTGCGAATCTATTTAACAGTTTCAGAGATATTTGCAAAAAACCAAACTCCCATTTTTTTTTACTAAATTGTTTATAACTTTTGCAATTTTTGCCGGTGCACCTTCAAATTTTCCAAAAAGTTTCTAGAGGTCATTTCGAATCGAATGAGCCCTGAGCAATTCACTAAAATGGTAGATGTTGCCTAGACTATAAGATATATTTCGTCTTTTATACAACAATGTGCTTTATTATTAGTAGTTTTGATGAATATATTTTAGAGAAGAATATTTTGGTACTGATCGCGAGAAGGTCGATGTTAAAAATCTGTGGTTTAAAGAGCGTAAATACTACGATGCAACGATATTAATTAAAGATTTCGTTGTTGCATTATCAACACTTTGGCATACGAAATGGCCGAAAGAATTAATTCAACTATACATTGATGCTTACAATATGTTCAGGTAGTTTGGGTATTAATGTTTGTTTTTTTTTTAAATAATCTCAATTTGTTTTGTTGGCAATAATTATAGAGAACATTATGATCATCCACAACCGTTCAATGATGATTTCACCTTCGATGAATTAAAAGAGGATGCTCTAATTACATTATTATATGGCGAATTAATTAATTTTAGTTCAATGAAATCAGAAACGAAATTTATTCACGTAACATCATTAGCATTCTTACAAACTATCAGTGGTTGGCAAAATGAATGGCAAGATGATTATTTGTCATTTTTTACACGTTTCTATTGGCTGAGATGCCATATTTTTCGTAAAGAAGGCAACTATGAATTAGCGATACAGTCATTAGAATTAGTAATTCTTCAAATAAATTTCAGAATATATTTTTGAATAATGTCGTATTTTAGATTCAAGAAGTTATTAATGAGGAAGAGGCAAAAACCGGTGAAAATTTCTTTCTTTATCTACCAAATTGTTACAAATGCGGCTTGATTACTAATGAAGTTACTACGAAGATTCTCAGACATTTGGACATGTACGTTCGCTTTCGTTACACTCTTGATTTAACCAATAGCTTATCTTTTGTTTGATTATATTATTTATCCTGTAAATTTTCTAGGATTACTTCATTGAATTGTTTAGAGGAATTATTTGCCAATGAAAAATACCAAGAAGTTGCCGATGTATTAAAACTAACATTTAATATAAGTAGTCGTCCAATTAGCGGCAAAATGGGCCGTCCGGCTGAACTAGCCTTACTATTACATTCTTTATGGTATACAAATCTAAGCGATTGCTTTATATGGACGGAAGAATGCCTATACGAGGCATTAGGTCATTTTTTAAAACCAACCGATAATTGTGATAAATGGGAGAAATTCCTACATAAATGTTTAGAATTTTTACATGAAATCATCAAAATGGAAACTGTAATTATTGGTAATTATTCTTTAGGATTGCTAGAATTTTTCGATAATTTTATTATCTTATTTAGTCGATACACTAGACGAACAAAGACGTGCACGTCTTGTCGAAACATTGGCGAAAATAATTTGCAAACAATTGAATACGGAGAATGTATCAAGTCTACCATTGGGTAGTATAACTCCATGGATTCTACTTTATTATATTTCAACAAGAGAAGAACATCGACAACAGGCTTGTAAGAAAATCAGTCACGTGAAACGTGATAAAAATGGAAATTATAATAATAGTGCTGATGTGAATGATGATTTACCCCCATCAATTGCTATTTTATTCTCAGCTCATGAATTCTTAGGCCCTAAGGGTTGGTGTCTTATTAATAACGGTGAACTGTTACATTTTATGTTAGATACAGTTCTGGATCGATTAGATACACCAGTATTGGAGCATTTGCGTGAAAAAGTCGATATACATATAGAACAAGCGTTATTTTGTCTCTACCAACATCCTAGTAAAAAGAACAAAATCTCTCGTCATTTAGCTGATCATAATGTTGATCCGTTATCATTAACATGGGAACGTGCCTTTCAATTGTACGAATTTTACGGTCCCGATTGTTTACCTGAATTTAATTCGTATAAAAACGCCTCGATCTCATCAGATTTAGAACAATTATTACAACGTATTATCGCATTAGTACCGAATGAATGTGATCCACAACCGCATATGTCGAAATTATCCGAATTTATACAGGGCAAATTGAACGAATTACCTGAACCGATTAAATTCCCATACAAAGTACGTGATATCTATTATTTAATTGGTGATTATTATTTTAAACAACGCGAATTCAGTCGTTGTATTAAATATTTCATGATGGATCTAACGATAAATCCATTACGTGTCGATTCTTGGGCATGTATTGGTTTGAGTTATATAGCTCAATTGGAGACGAAATTGAATTATTGTAAAAAATTCAAAACGGAAACGGAATTCTTAGACAAAGCTAAATGTGCACAAGTCAGTTTTCGTAAAGCATTAGAATTAGCTGAAGATCATATTATGTTATGGATTGAATTCGGTTCATTTGAATATATGGTACATTCGTTTTGTTCAAGATTGATGAAAACCGAATCGGATACGCTAAGCATGGAAAAGTAAGCATTTATTAATTCAGAGTCGCTAGAAAATATGGATACAGCTTAATATTTTTAAAACGGTTTATCAGAGCTTCTTGAAATTTGTTTTTTACAAACAGTGCGAACTTGAATTTTTTTAACATTTCTGAAAAGAATATTTTCTTCTGAAATCAGTGACGTGGCACATATCTATCTTAATTTGCAATAAGACGTAGAAAAAATGATTTATAATAGTAACTAATATATCAAGGGCATTAATAGGCAAATAACGCCCATGGTACATTCATGAGTTTATGCCATAAGTAAAAGAAGCATTTTAACTTATTTTTGTTTTTTTTTTCTTTGACATTTGAAAATTTGAAGTTATGATCACATTTTTAATGACTGCAAAAAAGGTTGTTTATCATAGCAACCGGCCTTAACAGCGGGCTATTATTTTTCATAACGCCATCACAACGTCATAATTGCCCGTCGTCAAGTAAACAATTATTATTTGCTTATTAATGGGATCGTTTTGATATCTATTAATGGTTTTAAAAATATTAATCTGCATCCATAGTTCTTAGCGACCCTGTATAACGGTTACTAGCGTTATTGTAAATAACTGAAAACGCTAGCCATTATAAAACCGCATCGACTATCCCAAATTTTGATCATTATCGATTTTGTTTCCGTAGATTTGAATATTTGGAGGCCCAAAAGAACTCGTATTTAGAGAGTTCTGGTCATAGTTTCGAAAAAGCCATCGAATTGTATCAACCGGATGAAATTGAAGCCGATGAAAGATGGCTGCAATATTATATTCTAGGGAAAGTGGCTGAGAAACAACAGAAAGAACCCAATGAGTATCTAGAATATTATGCAACTGTAAAATAATAATTTTCTTGATTACTAAGGACCTTGGACAAGCCTACAACCTACGGCTGTTCACCTTTACAGTGTTTAGCTCAATTTAAATTTGAAAACAGTCAAATCACTGATTTAAATTATATATTCCGTCCAAAAATTAAGTATAAAATTTCAAATGACAGAAATGGAGCTAATCTACGCAACGAAAAATAATTGGAAATTGATTCGAAAAGGATTTTAAAATCTAAAAAATATAAAATATCGAACTTCAGGGTTAATATAAAGGCTGTCCCAGTTAAGTGTTCCACCTCAAATATCTCGTTTGTTTGTGAATTTGAAGTGGAAAAGTGTCTAAAGAAATTAGACTACAATGTCTAGACTTCATTTGATCGACACGATTTTCTTTCTAGCTATTTTGAAAATGCCAAAACGTCCTATAAGGTCTCGAAAATTACTCGCTATTAGGAAACCAATTATCTACAATGAATACTGCGAATGAATTTGATATGAAAATAATATTTTTCTTTTAAAAACTTCTCATTTGCTGCTCAAAAAGAAATTAGAACTTCTCTGGGATCAATAACCTATTCATTCATGAAAAAAGCGTACGTCGCAATTGTTTACGATACTTGCAATGTGAATGTTATGTTTACAAGATTTTATTTTTAAATAATTGCAAGGCCCATAGTATTTACAAAAAATACAATCCAGAAAACAATTTTAGAAATTCGATCTGTTGTAAGAATAATTCTTTTGTTATTTACAACAGATGGAATATCTACAATTGTTTTCTTGAATGTACCATTTTATAAATACTGTTGTCCTTGCAATTGTTTTTAAATCAAATATTGTAAACAGTTGTAATAATGACATTCACCTTGCAACCATCGTAAACAATTCTGACGTCGGCTTTTTTCTTGAATGAATAGGTTATTGATCCCAGAGAAGTTCTAATTTCTTTTTGAGCAGCAAATGAGAAGTTTTTAAAAGACAAATATTATTTTCATATCAAATTCATTCGCAGTATTCATTGTAGATAATTGATTTCCTAATAGCGAGTAATTTTCGAGACCTTATAGGACGTTTTAGCATTTCCAAAATAGCTAGAGAGAAAATTGTATTAGTCAATTGAAGTATAAACATTGTAGTTTAATTTTTTAATATACTTTTTCATTTCAAATCACAAACAAACGAGACATTTGAAGTGGAATACTTAGCTGGGACACTCTGTATATAAAAAAAATCACCACCAAATTATGTAAATAAATGCGTAGGGTTTTATTAAAACAGGAGTGCCACAACATAATATTCATTTTCTTTACAGTAAGCATGTGAAAATTAGGTACTTTTCAAACACTAACTTGCCTATAACCTATCATCTGTAATTTGAAATTTTACACTTAATTTTTGGAGAGTATACCTGTTTCAGATTATTCTTTAACAAAAAAACGTTGTAAACTTGTCTACGATCTATTTTACATGAACTTATTTTAAATTATCTGTATTTTAGGCTGGTAAATTATTACATGAAAATGACGCCTTATATCCCGACAAAATAAATTATCATAATCCACAACATTTATCAGTCGAAGCATTAGAAATGCATTATCGTATCAATGCATCAATATTGAAATATTTAGAATTACACGAAGGCAAAGATATACCGAATTCTTTAGGCAACTTCTTTAAACAACAACTAGATAAATCCTATTTCCCGAAAAAGAGTTTAATCAAACAATCATTTCAATCAACCGGATCTAATCAGCGTCTTACAACATCATCTAATGATATTTTAAATGAAGTTAAGAAGTGTCTCAACGATATTTTAGATAAAATCGATGAACAAGATGGAAAGAAAATTCTACGACAGAATTCCGTTGATGATGCCAGTGATGTAATAATGATATCTGATTCGGATGATGAACAATTAAAAATCAATTCGGAACAGAATCAACGTAAAAATGTCCAAGAATTATTCGATAAAGTCCGTGAAGAAGCAATGAAGAAGAATGAAGAACAAGAACCTGATTCTGATGCCAGTACAACTAACAGTAAACAGATAGCTGATAATAAATCGGAAGATGTAAAAAGTGATCGTGCTGATCATAAATTGAAAAGTGGGAGTGAAACGGATGATATAAGAGTAATAATTCGAGATTCTCTTATCAAGTAATTTCTATAAATTCTTTTGATTGTTGTAGACTTCAATTGACGAATCGAGTAGTTCACCAAGCTCTTCATCAAGTAGTAGTAGTAGTTCAAATTCGGATAGTGATGATGATAGTAGTTCATCATCATCGTCAACATCATCATCAGAAGTGACGAATAGGAAAATGTCACAGAATGAGATTTTATCATTAATCGATCGTTGTATTGTCGGTTTAGAACAATGTGTGATACGATTACCACAAAATTATAAAGCTCTATATCGTTTAGCACATTTATTTTTCAATTATAAATCAAAGAGAGATTTTAATAAGTGTCGACAATTATTGTTAGGTGAATACACGTGTAAAGGTGGTTGTATAATAGCTGGCCTATTCTCTGATCGTAAGAATCATAATTTTTTTAATGTAAGTTGAATAAAATTAATAATTTCTTTCTAATTAAGCGATAATTTTAGGGAATTTGGAGGATACCATCAAGTGAAATTGATCGTCCCGGATCTCTATCGGCTCATATGAGTCGTTGTATTGCATTATTATTACAAGTTCTACGGGCGACCAATGATAATAAAACATTACTCGATTTATCGTTACAATTTCGAAAGGCACCTGATCCTGACAAGTATTACTGTTGTAATTTTAAATCAATCATGAATAATTTCCAAATTTTTCGATAGGATTTACATTAAAGATTCAGAACGTTTACAATTTGCCGATCAAGCAATGGCTATGTGTATCCAAAGTTTACGTTCACAAATGCAGAATCTATCAAATATGAATGATACAGCCGTTGAACGTCTCTTACAAGATATCTATCGTTCATTGCAACGTGTGCAAAAAATTGATACCGCTAAAGAAGCAACGTTCTCCTCAATGTTATCGGAATTGTTTAAAAAATGGAAAAAGGATGTTGTGTCAGATAATGTGAACGTTCTAGATTTAGCAACGAAATTCTGCCAACAAAATCGTTTAGTTGAGAAGCAAAAGCGGCAAATCCAACGACAGACGGCTATGTTAAGAGGACCAACCGTTCCGAACGTAATTTTAGTTCTCATTTTTCTCTTTCAGTTTCGAAGAACAATTCGTTGGCCCTTTTATACAATCCAACGTTACACTTGAACAGTTTCTGTT
Source organism: Epicauta chinensis (assembly GCA_021725515.1). Lineage (NCBI taxonomy): Eukaryota > Metazoa > Arthropoda > Insecta > Coleoptera > Meloidae > Epicauta > Epicauta chinensis. Next base: position 590,089 of record JAEDXX010000032.1, read on the forward strand.
TTAAGAAATTTCTGCCTCACTCTTTCACTGTTTTAATTCTTTAGTTATACGAACGCGATAAACTTGTAATTGTTTTTTTTAGAGAGTGGAAACTAGTAGTACAGCTAATGGAAATGCCTCCCCACATCATAACCGACATAAGAAACTCGATGCTTTTCCGAAGACAGTCGGGGTAATAAGATTTTATTTTTTTTTGTCATCGCGTAACATCAGTAAGAAGTTTATTCATTGCGCATTCCTATTAACTCAATAAAATCCGCTTAGCTATACAATTTATATAAAATTTAACTCTTTAATGATGTTTTTCTGTTCTTCAATTGAACCATTGTCTTGCTATTTTGTGTACAGAAATCATTTTTCTCAGATCATTGGATTGCGCTTTGTATATAAGCTGCGGTGTCTTTTCAAGCAGTGATATGTTGAACCTAAACAAGGCTCAAAATAGGTAACCTATCGCTTTTTTCATCAGTCTCGGTGTTGTGGGATTTGTATTAAAAAGTTAGTAAAAACACTAAAAAAGGTTAAATTAAATTAAATTAAATAGTAGTATATTTCATGTTTCGGAACTCAAGAATGGGCGAACTCGTCGGTAGCTCAGTGGTCGAGAGCACCTCAACGCCGCGATAGCACAAGGAGCCCCGTGGTTCTATTTCCGGTCGACGGTTCGAACATTTTTCAGATTCGAAATATGAAAAAGTGATCGATTATGTCGCGATTAATTAATTGATTAATCAATTTAATATTTCATTCACTAAAAAAGGTGTTTTAATTATTATGAGAATTGTCAATTTTATTGTACACAATATTTTCTACTGTGGCAACAACTGGCTTTAGCGTGCATGTTTTCTACAAGCTTATATTAAAAATTGCGGGCTAACTTATGTGACGTTGGGTAGTATAGTTTTGCATCTTTCATCTGCCAAAATCACATCACCTCAATTGAATAATTCTGTTTCGTTAGGCGCCCGTACTGCCAACACCTTCATCAGTAGCACCCACCGCTCAACCACCATTGAAACGACCTGGCATGAGTCGTCCAAGAGGTCGTCCACCATTACCAAAAGTAGCCAGCCAAAATCGTCCACCGAAAAATCGTAATATGAATCTACCAACAAATTTATATCCATGGTCGAATTCGAAATTTATGCAAGATGCTGCATTGAATTATTTGAAACAATATCAAGAGGAATTAATCAAACAATACACACAATTGAATTACAATCAATTATCACAATTAAATCAATATTTTACACAGAATCAAATGAATACGTTTGCACAAAATCAATTTGCCTCACAATGCTTATCGAATCAAAATTTATTAATGAATAATCCGAATGTACTGAAACAAATGGCTTTAGGACAGTATTTAACACAATTAAGTGATACTACAAAGAGTTCGTCGGGATTTAAGTCGAGTAGTGATAATTTGTCTATGGGAAGTATGGGTTTAAGTGCTGATATTATGAAGAATTTCGCTTTAGATGCGGCGACTACGTCGAAATCGTCGAGTAGTTATAAAAAGAATCTTCCACATACGATAACTCAACCAACTCCATCTACCAGTAAAGCAAAAACACAACCATCATCTTCGAATTTGTTTGGTGTTAACTTACCACAACCATCTTCAAGTAAATCAACGAAAATTGATAAGAAATCGGTACCGCATCCAGTCGCTAGTAGTGTAAAATCAGCATTTACACCAACACCATATAAAACAACTTATCCTACCAATGTAAATCCACCCACTGTTGATCCCAATAAGGCAAAATCTCGACCACCACCAGCACCAACAACAACAACAAAGAATCCATCAGATTTACAAATTTTCAAGGTAATTTTATTGATAAAACCAATTATTTAATTTAACAAAAAAAAATATTGTTAGGAACCGACAATTACAAAAGCACATGTACACCTCCAAAAAAGCATTGAAAAAGCCGCTAATATTCTAATGAAAGATCGGCCAAATATCTCAATAACACCAGTCATGACGAATCCGTTACCATCATTTATACCAACCAGTCCTGGGAAGACATTACAAGAGAAATTAGCCGATCGTCAGAAACAACTATCAACGAAGCAATTAACGAAAAATATTGAAGCTGAAATTATAGCAAAAGATACATCAACATCAAAGAAAATTAATATTCCCAGTATTCCAGCGTCATTATCACCATCAATACCATCATCATCATCATCAACATCAGCAGCAGCAGTAGCATCTACATCTGGATTTAAACCATCACAATTGAAATTCTCATTAGATTCGGGCATTTCTATTAGTCAGGTAATTGCAGTTTATTTTTTGCATTTGCTCCTAATTGTTATCATCTTCATTTATTCATTGTAACTAGATAATTTGTGTGTGGATGCGTGTGTGCGTGTGTGCGTTGTGTTATTATTATTATTATTTGGCTTCCTATGTGATTTTTTTTCTTCTGTTTTTCCAATTAATTTGTGTGTTTATAAATCTGTAGAATACTACAAGCCGAAAAGAGCAACCGAACATTTGGAAGCCAGCGTTTTAAGAATTTTATTTTGAATAGTAAGTCGTTTAGAAGGTCATACGATCAAATTTGTAGTTTTTTTTTTGTTGTTGTTAATTTATGCTGTTGAAGATTTAGTTGCGATTATTTGCATGTTATCATCGTTATTTCTCATTATCATCAATAAAATCTGGTGTAATCGGTAGATACAATTGTAATGTAGCTATTTAATTATTAGTTGTGTTTAATGGTTACACCTTGTAAATTCTAACAGTTTTAGTATTTTATGAATTGATAATTACTATTCTGTTTAAGCTGCCAGCCACACAATCGTATAAATCGAGTGAAACAATGAAATATTCAACAAAAACGAAATCTGTACGGGAGATCAATACATCTACAAATCTACCAATTTCGTTGAGTATTGCAAAGAAACAATCCGACAAGAGGAAACCTCCCGATGATGATGATGATGTTATTTGTATTGATTAAAAGTTCTAATTGGCTTTGTATTGATCGTATTAATTTTTCTTGTATGTTTTTCAAAATTCAGTTTAGCGCCTTGTATAGTGCCATCTATTGGTTATTTTCACTGATCTTTATACTAGAATTTTCAAAATACATATACGAAATACATTTCATATATTCATGTTTTTTTTTAATATGCTTGCTTGTCCTAAAGTTCTAGAGAAAAAACTTGCAGCGTAAGCGTGGATGTAGTAACAGGGAACGGAAACTGTGAGGGACTGCCTGAAGGGTTGTTATCCGAACTACCCACAAACCTAGTAGTGCTAGTGAAGCTTTAATTTACCTCTGGCACCGCTGATAGAGCAGTCTTTTAAACGGAGAAAATAGTCTTAAAAAAATTTGAAAGTGTGTGGAACGCGGCGCATTAGAAGTGAAACTTCTTAGGTTAGAGATGAAGTTCATTATTTTCTTGGTTTATTTTCTTTCTGTCGTTGCCTGAAGGCTCGATTTTTTTCTGCAGTTGTCTTTTTCTGCATTTCACTTATCTCAAAACAATATTCATATACAGTCGCGCTTAAAAAATTTCGGACAATTTTTTTTGATGTCTAAAAATGTTTAATATGGGCCTAGCATTACTGTTTTTATTAACGTTTTAAATATCAATTTTTGAAAGTAAAATATTAAAGGCTGTCCTACACCAGGGTTCGGAAAAGTACATGTAAAAAATATTTACTACATAAACTACGTCTACGCGTAGTTTTTGATGTAGTAAATGTAGTTTACGTAGATTATGTATTAAATACAGTCTGATAATATAAGTGTTTACTTTACCAGTTGGTAAACACTTACCATCGAGCAACTTGATAGCACCACAGCAAATAAACAAAACACATTGCTAGTTGTGGGCAATATCTTTAGTGTTACGCCGTGGAATTAGATGAAATGTATATGAAACATGAAGCACAATATTTTGAAAATCTGGATATATCCGTTTTTGAAAATTTTTACCCGTTATTGAGAACATAGAAGAAAAGTTTAACTGCAAACTATTTTCTGTCTTTCACTTACTATTCATGAATAAAAGTCTATTTTGAAAAATGGCATTCAACTCAAATGAAACAGAAAATGAAGATATCAAGCTTCATAATTATTTAGCTCTCTTGAGTGATGAATTTTAAAAAATCAGTCTGTCCTAGAAATTAGAAAACAAAGTCAGGTAAATCCGTTTTATGATAATTTCCTGGTTTTCAATTTGCTTGTTTCAGGACGATCTCAATTTTTGCTATACAATTCCGATTTTGTACTGTGCGGAATACTTTTTCGACACTCCCCGTATTTCGCCGAATACCTTGTGTTGTAGTGGAATTTAAAACGCTGCTATTGGCGATACTGTATGCAAGTCAGCATTCCAGTAAGTAAACAAATCGCCAACATAACCTCAGAATTGCACGTCAAATTTTGTTTTGTCATTTAATTCAGTGTTTTTTCCGGTGTCAACAAATTCGTTCAAGAAAATGCCAGAACTTTTCAATTTCCATAAAGACATCGATCTAACCGATTTCACATTAATTATATCATCGATTTCCGTGGGAAATGTGCCCCAATTAACGGTTGATCTATTAATATCGTCGATGGATTTCGAGAAAATCGCAACAATTTGGCATCCGGCTCTGGTTTCATCAGTTGGTGCGGATCCTTATAATTCAGATACAACAGAAATTTGTACTGCATGTGAACTGTATGTTAATCCATCAAAGAAATTAGCTTTAATCCAATTACGATCGACAATTGACCAGAGATTGTCGTTAAAATTTTTTAACGATTTAAAAGAATCGCTTATGCATTTGAAAATTAAAGATACACTAATTCTAGCTAGTGCCTACGATTATGAGATGCATGTAGTCAGTGATCAGAAATTCTATTACATTAGTAATCAACAAATCGAGGAAATCATGTCGAAAATCAATGTGAAATTACAAGAGATCGATATTACCGGGAAATATCGCGTGCACGGTTCCGGATTTGCTGTGAAATTATTTGAAATTCTCAACAATCATATTGGATGTACCGTTCTAATCAAGTATGTGTCTGAAGGTGATAATCGACCGGATGCTGTGAACACGGTGGAGATTCTGATGCGATTCTTGGAGAATCTTGGAGATTTCGATTTGAAGACGATTCGATTTCCATATTCTTGGAGTGGTGTATTTGGGGGACCGCCACCAATTGGGATGTATTAAAACAACTGTATTTTGTCAAATATTTTTTTTAATAAATAATAAATTAACAATTCGGATTTCGTTACAAAACACTAGATTCAACTAAATTCGTTTTAATAATAAACAAGTCGTGTGTGCTGTTTGATTGACATCCCTCAAATATTGAGCAACCATTTCAGTATTCTCTCCCTATTCTATAATGATGATATGTCCCAATTTGTTTTATTTACATTAATTTACAATTTACTTAAATATATATATATATATATATATAATAAATAATGATGGAAGAATCAATTTAAAAATCTATTTACAAGGATTCTCCTAGAAAATTATATTTACAAGATCGATAGGTTCAACATACTAAAAAATGAACAATAAATATGATTGTGGGGAAAACAAGGGGTAGTTGACACGAATTCGGAGCACTGCTTAGGGCGCTCGCATGGCAACTCATCTCGTCCGGTGGCAATTGCACAATCGGCGTTTTCACCCCGGTCAACATATCCGTACAAGTCGCCTCTTTCACCATATCGTTCATTCGCATCGCCGTCTCCACGGGTGCATTGTGCGATTGCAAACTTTCCCTCATCCATCGCCGCAACCAATGACCCAACCATGCTAGATGACAGTCACATTTGAATGGATTCTCTGATATCGCCAAACCACCTGTGTTACACACCAGAGAGACAAACAACAACAAACTTTATAATTTATCAAAATTTCTTATAAAAAGTTAACGGTGAGTTAGCTACCGACCTGAGATCAGTGTTGTGCCCACACTTTTCCATGTTGTCGAATTCCCATAGAAAATTTCCGGACTCAGATACGTTAACATGTTGTTGCGCAAATCAATGGTGAGATACGAGATTTTATACATATTTGAAAACAGGCCCGATGGTAATTCTTCGATTTCCGTATCGGTGATTTTCAATACTAAATCAGGATTTCGGGTGAATTTCATAAAGGCATCTCGATCGATACTTTTCAGATTTCTACCACTAATTTCTAAATGGCGAATTTTACGATTTTGTACACACAATAATTGTTCATCAAGTACAGTTTCCATTATATGCAATTTCAGGATGCGCAATTGATGTAGATTCGACATTAGATTACAGAATTGGGCGGCGAAATTGTCCACTTTTGGCCACGTTTGTATTTCGAGTGTTGTCAGAATTCGTATTTGTTGTATTGCTTTACTATCAAAACGATTCAAATATTTCAAACCGTACACATTCAATTCTTGTAGATTCCGTAGACCATAGAAACTGTCGGTGGTAATCTCACGGATCGGATTGTACGATAAATCTAATGTTTTCAATAATGGCAGATGATTCCATAAATGGGACGGTATCTGATATAATTGATTATAACTTAAATCCAATAATTTCAAATTAACCAAATCCTGTATTGAATTCTTTGTTATTGTATCGATGTGATTGTGTGAGAGATTCAAATGAATTAAATTCGGTAATGGTAGATGTGGTGTTGATGCGATACCCGAATTAGCTAGATTTAAATGTTTTAAACTTTGTGCGTAATGGAATAGTTCTTTGAAATTGGCCCGTAATGGATTCGAGCTTAAATCGAGTATTTGTAATAGACTCAAACTGGTGAAAACATTATCGGGTAATATCGTTAATTTATTATTGCTTAAATCGAGATTATGCAGAAATGGTATATCGGGAAATGTTGTACTATCGATATGTTCGATATTATTCGAATTTATCGATAGATATCTGAGTGTCATTCCGATATCGGCTAAACTTAAACTGGGCACAACAGCAAATGAATTACAACTCAAATCCAACATTTCGATTCTTGTATTAGTGAAAATACCTTCCGGTAAATAACTTAATCCGTTATTACTCAGATTAATTATCCGTAATTTTGGCATATTTACAAATTGATTATTGTGTAATTGTGCGATTAGATTATTTGATAAATCCAAATATTGTAGATTTTGTAAACCGGAAAACGCCCGCCTACTGACGATCATAATATTGTTCTGTTGTAGACTCAGATGTTCTAAAGATGTTAAATGCATGAAACTGTTGTGATCTAAACTTGTAATTATATTGAAATCTAAATAGAGTTTTCTTAACAATGCCGTATTCTCTAGACATTTCGGTATACGTGTAATACTATTAAATTTCAAATCGATCACATCCACATTGAGGATTTTAAAATCGGAATTACATGTCGCTATTTGATTATGACTTAAATTCAAATGTAATGGTGTGGAAATGTTGGCGAAGAAAGCAAACGAAAATTCCGTTAGTAAATTATTGTGCAAATCGAGTTTTGTCAATGTTGGCAAATTACTGAATGCTCGATTTTCAATTTTCGATATCGAATTATCGGCAAGTATCAATTTTACAAGTGATGGTAAATCATTGAAACTATCCGTTTGTATATAACGTAATTGGTTCGTTGATAGTAATATCGTTTCTAAATTGTTCAATCCTTTAAATGTGTCCGTTTGTATTGTTTTGATGTCGTTGTTAGATAAACGGATATCTCTCAATTTACCATGTTGGCCCGGCTTGAACAGACCGACTGGTATTGTTTGAATTTTATTCGATTCAATATTGAGATATTTCAATTCGGTTAATGAATCCAAAGAGAATTCCGGTATTGTATTGAAGTTATTGTTGTCGATCGATAACCATTTCAAGTTTTCTAATGGTTTTAAGATCTCATACGGAAGATCGTCGCGATCTAAACCAAACGATATTTCTAAACTGTCCAGATTTTCTAAGCCAACAAATGCGTTAGTGTCGATCGTACGTAATGGATTGAAACTTAAACTTAACTCTTTCAATTCATGCAAATCTTGGAATAGATGACTCTTTAGGCTGGTTATACGATTGTTACCCAATATTAAGCTGCGCACATTGTAAGCCCAACCAGTAAAATCGTTCTCACCAATCTCGTAAATTTCATTAAATGCCATATTAAAGTGAGAAATTTTCGAACAATTTTGTAACGTTTCTGTGGGTATTCGTGTCAAACGATTACCACTCAAACTGACTGCCTTCAAGCTGCCACAGAAATTTTCAAACGCTCGTTCCGGTATGTCGCTAAGTAAATTCGATGACAAATACAGATATTTCAATGATTTCAGTTGTGTTAATGCGTACGGTATATATTGGAAATTATTATGATCGAAATCGAGATATTCAAGTGTGTCTTGAATACCATCGAATGCTTGAATCTCTAAATTCTCCAATTCATTATAAGAAAGAATTATTCTACCACATTGTAAACCGGCGAAACTTTCAGCAGTCAACGTTCGAAAGTCGTTAAAAGCCAAATTTAAATCTCTTATATAAACAGAACTATTGAAGGGAAACCTTGTGAAACTTTTCAGATGGTTTTCACCAAGATCCATCTTTTCCAACCAAAATTTCCTATTAAATGTATGCTCTGGAATCATCCTGATATGATTCCCACGTAAATACAACCATTGTAGATTCGGTGAAGTTGCAATGATCTCAAATGGGAAATTCTCAAGTAAATTATGTGAAATACTAACAGTTTGTAATGTTAATGGTAGTGAATGTTTATGGATTTTATAGATCCTATTGCCATCTAAATTCAACCAGATTAATGACTTGAATTGACGTAATCCATGTTGAGATTTCAGTGCATGTTCGGATGGATCCGTTGGTATCTCGACTATGTCATTCTCGCCAAGAAATAACGTTGTGACTGTGTTCTTTGTGTGCGACCATTCACCGTTTATCGATGAAATCTTGTTACTGTAACAAAAACAAACAAAAAATATAGGAAATTCGATTTTCTTATGTTGGAGTCATCACGGAATGCAAATTAAATGTATTCTTTAGAGCATAAACACAATAGAAGCCAATTTTATGCTTTCATGCCTTAGGATCTACATATTTTCAGCAAACACCGGTTGCATTTATGTTTTAGATGTTCAAAAATATCACCTAGACTCATCGGTAATAATATATATGATGAAGTGCTTTTCGAGTTTTACTACCAATTAAAAATTGAATAATTAATACCGAACAAGACGAAACTAAGACTGAAACTAAGGCGAGACTGTAATTACTTGCACAATGAAAAAAAACGTATTGTAGATACTGTTTCAGGACAGATTTAATGAACTTTCGTAAAGTGAATTTTTCTTTTAAATTCCTTGTCCAAATGAGAAATAAAAATGGAAGTGTCTAGAGCATGAACAGGGAGTTCTAGAGTTATAGGGCCTTTGTAGCTAGTTAATCTAAACAGAGAGAGAATTTATATTCAACTACAAAGCACATTGCTCGGATTGCGTAACTGATGCATTTTTATAAAACTCATCTTAAATACAGTGTCTGTTTGGAAATTAACTGAAAATTTCAAATATACATTATTTTACATATAGTTGTGTAAATGTTTGTTACAATAGTAATATGTAACTATAATTATCTCTAATGGGCGAAATAGTTAAATTAAATAATAGTTTCTCGAACATTTATTAATTATGACAACGATAATTTAGAATAGGCAATTAGATTTTATAACTACAAGCCGGATTCTAGTCGAAGAGAGCTCCTTTTATCAACACTTTTTATTGATTTTTTCAATTCCCTATATATTCTAAGCAACAAAAATTGATAAAGTTATAAACAATTTAGTAAAAAAAAAATCGGGGTTTGGTTTTTTGCAACTATCTCGGAAACTATTAAAGAGATTCGAAATTTGAAAAAAGATTCTTAAAGAGG